>OX638416.1:17027870-17627870 GCA_951813805.1 Limnephilus auricula
AAAAATCGTTTAATCATTCGATTACTGTGATGTCTCGATTTAAAAAAATCGATTATATAAAAGTTTCGATCATTCCCCATCGCTACATCTGGGTCGAGGGTTAAAGTGAGCGATATTATTTTTCATATTCGTAATAAGTATTAAATTTGTGGCTCGCCATAATTTAATGCTTAATAATAAAAATATATCAATTTGTTTTAGACCACTTTAAATTTTAATTACACTCTACCGGTTTCGGAAGAACCCTTCCTTCGTCAGGAGAATATTAAAACTAACCTATGACACAAAATATTGATAGATATATACCATACATTTAGGTGCTGGAGTGGGAGGTCAAAGGGGGAGGGGGAATTTATCGTTTAGTCCCATTCTAGATATGTTTCCAATAAACCGCTCTTTTATTGCTGGAATTCCCGCAATTACCCCCCCCCCCCCTCCCCCTTTGACCTCCCACTCCAGCACCAAAATGTATGGTATATATCTAAAAGTAGTATAAAACAAATTTATATATTTAATTGTAAGTTATTTTTTTAAATGTATTCAGGTGAAAAATGTTATGACGTCTTAAACAGTGGGAATTAGGGACATTTATTTCAACATTGCTAAGACATAGTGTAGTATCAAGATGGCCGTGAATGATTTTATGTAAACATATTAGATCAGTCAATTGCCTTCTAGTTTTAAGTGTATCAATCTTGAAGTAATCACGACCTACGTCGTATGATCTAAGATGGTCATGTAGTCCAAATTTGAAGGATAGCATTCTTAGATTTTTTTTGTACTGATTCTACAATGTTTTCATATTTGCAGTAATGTGGATTCCAAATAGTGCTTCCATATTCAAGTTTACCCTCTAATTAAGCCATTGTAAAGTGTTAGAATTGATTGAGGATCTTTGAAAGGTTTACATACTCTGTGAATAAATCCCATAATTTTTAGTGATTTGCACTTAATGTCATTACTGTGTATATCACATATGAATTTAGAATCAAGTATGATTCCGAGATCTCTTATTGAAGACACTTCTTTGAGAATAATATTATTAATGACATAGGAACAATCTTTTATAATTCGATTTCAAGGAACGTTTAAAATGTAACATTTTTCAACATTTAAGTGCATATCATTGACAGTGCACCAGTTATTGAGAGTGTCGAGGTTATTTTGAAGCAGTTGATGATCGGAAACAGACTTAATTTTACGAAAAATTTTAAGATCATCGGCGAAAAAAGCGTAATCACATTTTAATTTCGAACCAAGGTCATTTATGAATATAAGAAAAAGCAGGGGGCCAAGATTTGGACCCTGTGGTACACCAGAAGCTTTGGTTATATAAATGTCTAGATAGAGAGCTCGAGCGACGAAACGCCAAAAAAAATTCAGCTAACTGTTCGCCTTAAAGCTTGTCCTAGCCGCTCAGATGCGAGAGTATCGTTGTGCGGTAAACACGTGTTGTGTGACATTTGAAAATGACGATTTGCGCTATAACAGTGTGCAGGAATTACAAAGGACGGTTGAAAACAACTAAAAATGTTATCTATCATCGGTAAGTTACCTTAAAATAACCATTTAGTTAAAGAAATAATTCAGTTTTAATAGTGTAATTTGGTCTTAGAACAACGCCATTTGACGCCATGTTTACGGGGTTGCCTGTTCTTTAAATAACATTTTCCCATGAGTGCGTTGTTAATTTTAAAATAGGTTTTTAATAATTACCCAAAAGTAGGTACACTATACGTAATAATAATATAAATGTGAAAATTTGACTTTGTGTTTAAGTGTTTTTTAATTCTTCACGTTGACACTATATTTAAAAAAGTTATTAATACAAAATTTGTTTATCTATTAAAATTACAAAAAATGTGACAGGTTTGTTTGGTGAAGTATCAAGTAAACTTTTAATTTTATTAATACATATTTTACAGAATACCTAATGATCCTATATTAAGAAGTAAGTAAAAAGAAATAAAAGAAAAAGCCGCGGAGAGGATGTCTGGCAACCAGCTAAAACAACTGTCATTTGATCTGATCATTTCCGGGCCAAAGACCTGTATTTTGTCAACAATCAAAAGTGTCGAAGGTTAAAAAAGGAAGCGATCCCGTGTAAGGTAATTTTGTTTTTAGCGGTTCGTACCAAAAGGTGCCAAATAACGTAAGTCTATTACTAAAATTCTGCAACCGTCTTTTCGTATTTTTGACCTTACTAAGTAAATTTTATTGTTCTTTGTAGTTTTAATTTGTTGTTCGAATAAAATATAATAATAATATAAGTAATATGTAAATGATTTCTAAAACTGTTTAATAAGTCTTTATTAGTTAACTAAATAAAACCGTTTCTAATGATTTTCGTTGTCTTTATTTGTTAAAAATAATAAAATAAAAATAAATCTCTTTTAACAGTGATTTTCTTTTCATTTATATCATTACATGTAGAAAACTATTTTACTTAAATGAATTCAAAATTAACGAATTATAGGTCCCGCATAACCGAAACATATTTTTTACCCACTTTTATGGGAAATATTTGGGAGCTGGTATCACTCAACACGCCCGCAGCGCTTGTAAAACAATACAAGTTACGCATACTTGTTTGCGTGTCACGCACACTAGTGTTTCAAATCTGGCCTGTTCTTTTTGTTTTTATTAATTACAGCGCATCACTCTATCTAGACATTTATATAATCAAAGACCAGAAGTTACAACCATAGGGGATGATTTGTATCCATTAATAAGAACTAATTGAGTTCTGTTATATAAATATAATTTCACCCAGTGATATCGGTCTCCATGTAGTCCTATTTGTTCAAGTTTTTTTAAGCAGATGGAGTGCTTAACTTTATCAAAATAAAGCTTTTTGGAAATCAGTATAAATTGCATCTACTTGTAACCTTTCATTAAAAGAATTACACATATAATTACAAAATTCCAAAAGATTTGAGTTAATAGATCTGTGAGGTATAAGCCCATGTTGCCTAGTGCAGAGAAGGGGCTTAAAATGTGAAAAAATATTTTTATACATCAGAGATTCAAAGACCTTAGCAAAATGGGACAGTATACTAATTGGTCTATAATTTTTTATTAAACATTGGTCTCCCGATTTGAATACTGGTACAACATGTGCTTCTTTCCACAAATCAGGAAAAAATCCCGTGGTTAGGGATGCATTAAAAATGATAAAAAGCGGTAATCATAAAGAGTCTGCACAAAAAACTAGCAAAGAAAGGAGGAATATTATCAGGCCCTGGACCTTTTTTGGAATCGATTTTACTCAAAAAACATTTTATTTCATCTGAACTAATATGTATTTTACCCAAATTCCTTGATTGTGTTCAGTTATGTTTGGCATTGAATCATGAGTGGATGGTTCCGACTCTATAAACAGATGAAAAATATTTAGAGAATGTGTTTGCTATGTGCTCACCGTCATTTGTGGAAATATCGTCATGATGCATTACTTTAGGAATACAATTGGTTTTTCGTAATGATTTTGAGTACGACCAGAACACCTTTATGTTACCTTGCAGATCACTTTCGACAGAGTTGATGTATGATTTATAACATTCGCTTTGTATTTTTTTTGTAAAATTCCTTAAATAAGAGAATTCTCTATAATCTGATTCGTTGCCATGTTTTTTAACCTTAAGTCTAATATGATTTTTTTATTAAGAAGAGCAATCAATTGCTGATTAAACCATACTGGCTATTGGTTTTTTGTTTTAGTTACATATTTAATAAAATATTTGTAAATTATTTCCCACAATTTTTCATAAAACAAGATTACCATGTTATTTACATTTTTATCTTTAAAAGTGTTATCCAATTAACAGACAATAGATCCTGCCGCCAATTATCAAAGTTTCGTTTCCTTAAGTTATATTTTGTATCACTTCTATTAATTTCTAAGAATTGTTCATTATTTGGTTTCACCATTATTTCAAATAAAGGGTGATAATGATCCAATTTGGTTAAGCCAGGTGCTATATGTATATCTATGTTAACTTTGCCAGAAAAAACAAGGTCCAATAAATTTTCATTTCTATTTAGTAAATAATTGAATTGATACAAATTGCAAATTGAGGAAAGGTTTACAAGACTGTGTGCTTTCATGCTGTTATAATTATAAGAAGTAAGTACATTCTTTCTGAATGAATTGTCAGGTAACCATTTAATTTCGGGCAAATTGAAATCACCAATAATAATAAACTGCGAATTGGATTTTGAATACTTTAAATAAAGATACTGAAAATTTTCCATCTGATTACAATAATTATCTACAGTTAAAGTAGGAGGAAAATAGAGGATGCAAATAAAGATGAGCGAATTGGAACGAGAATTGGACTTAATTACAAGCCACAAATCTTCATTGTCACTCTCCCACTCGGTTTTTCTTGACACAAGAAGTTTTTTAGAAACTGCCGCTAGAATTCCACCATCTTCTGTAGATACAGATTTGGTTGACTCAAGATCTCTTCTAAATATTAAATATCTGACGTCAATCAGTTCTTCACTAAATACTGTTGAGTTTAACCATGTTTCGGAAAAACAAATAATGTCATAATTATTGATTAAAATGTACACTTACGGTCTTTGTTCGAATACCCCTCACATTTTGATAGAATATACTTAATGCATGAACAGCAAGTGCCTCGCCATCTTCTTCGGTGGGATTAGACGCCATAATCGATAGTGGAGTGGTCCTTTAATTAGGCTGCTTTTCTAGGCCGGGCAATCCTTAGCTCCGGTGAGGTGGGCCCGGGAAGCTGCAGGTTTTCCGAAACGTGCGCATGTGGCGCAACTGCAGGTGGGGCAGGTGGCACGTGCGTGTCCTTCTACACCACAGTGGAAGCATCTCTTAGTATCTTTGCAGTACTTGTGGGAATGTCCGACCATTTGACAATTCAGACACACTGTAAGTCGTACAAATTTACGCACACCGCAAACGGTCCAGTCTACGAATACACGGCCTTGTTGCACCAATGCATGACGAATGTTAGCGGGCACCGAGTATACTCTGTGGCAAGACGGTCCGGTTCGATCTCCAGTCATATGACTTAATTTGCACTCTTTAAAGCCACCACCTTCAGAAATTCCGGAGAGGGCCTTCTCTAAAAAGTTCTCATCAGTAAGCTTACGGGCACATTTTTTTAAATTTTTTTTTATTTAATATTTAAAGGTTTTTTTTAATAATAAATACACAATTTTTACATTTTATACAGTGGTAAAATAGTGGATAAGAATAGCTTTTCCTCACCATAAAGAGACAAGGCTCTTGTGTTTGGTGAGGTAATTTGGTGAGAATTAGAAATAATAGAAATCATCTCCACACTAAAAACTAGCCACTCAACAGGAATAGACAAAATCTCTACTAAACTTACTAAGCATTTAAAAACCCTTATTGCCAGCCCTCTTCAATATATTATTAACTTAAGCTTCCAATCTGGCATATTCCCTAACTGTCTTAAACATGCCTCAATCATCCCCATTTTCAAATCAGGTGACAGATCTTCTCTAAATAGTTACAGGCCTGTATCTCTATTGAGCACAATATCCAAAATCATTGAGAAAGTAGTAAAATTAAGACTCCTCAAGTTTCTCGAGGACAATAAAATCCTTTCAAAAAACCAGTATGGTTTTCGCAAAGATTGTAGTACGGCTGATGCTATTGCAACCTTTAGCAAACTGATATCCGATAACCTCGATAAAGGCAATAAACCTCTCGCTGTCTTTCTAGATCTGTCTAAAGCCTTCGATACTATTTCACATCGCATCCTTGTAAATAAAACTACGACAGATTGCGATAGAAGGTACTGCTCTCAAATGGTTTAAAAACTATCTCTCACAGAGATCACAAATAACTGTCATCCACTCCAGTCAAGAATATAGGAGTAAAAGTTTACCCATCTCCTATGGCGTGCCTCAAGGCAGTGTTCTAGGTCCGCTCCTTTTTCTCATATATATGAACTCCTTATTGAATTTAGATATCGACGGCAATATAATATCTTTCGCAGATGATACTGTTATCATATTTACAAGTAAAACTTGGAAAACAACAATTGAAAAAGCAAATTATGGACTGAAAAAAGTTAAAAATTGGTTAGACTCTAACCTCCTCACCCTAAATGTTCAAAAAACACAATACATACTTTTCTCAATCCGAAAATTCACTCTCCCAGAAAACCTTCCTAAACTAATCACTTGCCCGCAAAACCTAGACACTCACCCAGTATCTCTTCTTAACAGCTGTTCATGCCCAATTCTTAAACCGTCAAATGAAATAAAGTACCTAGGTGTCATTATAGATAACCAATTACGCTGGGAGGCTCAAATTAGCTCCACAACAAAGAGACTCCGTAAGTTATGCTATATTTTTCATTCTCTTCGATCTATCCTTGACATAAAAACTCTAAGAAGTGTTTATTTTGCTCTGTTTCAATCTATAGCGACGTACGGCATTATAGGATGGGGAGGTTGTGCAGCATCTATTCTCTACCCTCTTGTGACCGTCCAAAAACTTTTGCTAAGAATCATCTTTAAATGTTCCCCGTCTCATCCATCCGAGCCACTTTTTAAGAAACTCGCAGCCCTAGACATTCGCCAACTATATATTAAGATAGTGCTTGTCCATATCTGGAAAAATGGTATGATAAATTCCACACAAAAAAATATACATACACGCTACTCAACACATGAAAAATGCATAATTCCTACAACAAGAACCACCTTTTCATAGAGACAATACTCTTACATTGCACCCAAAATATTTAACGAATTAAATATGGACATCAAAAGATCTAGTACCGTTACTCAATTTTCAGCCGGTGTCCAAAAATTGATATCCGGAAAGGGTCGAAATTTCTTTAAAGAATTTCTTTAGGGAACTTCTTTGAAAAATTTCTTTAGAGAATTTGTTTGGGGAATTTCTCTGAAGAATTTCTTTAAATAACATAGCTATCTGTACCACCGATTAAAATTTTCATTTGTAATTAACTTTTTACAAGCCGAAAGTTTAAATATTATTTTATATTGTTAGTTTAAAATGTTTGACACCTCTGATATGTTCGAATCCTTCGGTGCATTACTACAAAATGTAGCAATAACAATCTCGGCATTATTATTAGCCGGAGTTTCAATAAGAAGTCATTTGTACATAAATTTGTACTTACCATTATAACTTTACGTGCACATATAAAATATAGTCATTGTAATAATCCGTTGCTATTTGCCCACTCTACAGTGCTAATTTTGCTTTTATATATAATTAATATTTCATCCTCTTTATATTTTTACATCTACTATACTTTTTATACTCTTTCATCTCTGCTGTATTCTTCAAAACACTCTTTTATTATTATTATTTTTTTCATTTAAATTCCTTCATATGCTTTGATTATGTTTCATTTTGTATTATTATATAGTTCTTCTTACTTTCCTTTACATTATTTTATGTTCTTTTATATTTTATATCCACTGTTTAAAAAATCGGCCACCATAACACGGGCATGTGCCTAGTATGGCGGCCATAAATTCCACAAATGTTATATTTACTATTCAAAGAATAAAGAAACATAAAAAAAAATTTTTTGTTCAATTATATAATATCATGTGTGAAAGTAAATAATACAATATGGCAAAAAACAAGGGATAATTAAGAAAATGCAAGATTTATCAATAAAGGATTTGAAAGAAATAATAATAATAGTGAGATATGGACTCTTATAGTAGTTTTAGGTATTTTTTAATTTTTGCTGAAATTCCTGAATATTTTCGGTAACTTTCAGATGTAATGGTAGTTTGTTATAATATGTTATACCTAGATAGAGATAAGTATTTTGTGTGTGCTTTGTACTAAATCTAGGGATTTTGATAGTATTCTGATATCTTGCTGATGAATGGAATGGTAAGAATTGAATATTTTTTATATATTTTGTCTATTGTAGGTACATTGAATATTGAAAAGAGAATTTCAGTAGAAAATTTGGATGGTTTTTTCAAAATTACTTTAATTATCAATCTTTGAACAATTTTGAGTGGATTTAAAATATTATTATAAGTTCCTCCCCAACCAATAATACCATATTGCAATATAGATTGAACAATTGCATAGTACATTAAAAATATTATTCTTGGCTGCCTCTTAACTGGAAGTCGGGCACTCAGCAAGTCGGAGCTAGATACAACAGGATCATTAAAAGCCTTTCTTGTTCCTGGCTGCTGGCAGTGTGGATTATGACTCCTTTGTTTTTTACTCCCGTAATCCTTACTCCTAATTGAGATGGCTTAACAATGTTTTTAATATTTTTTTTAGTGCCATCGCTATCATCTACCCCCGGTAGTTTGGAAAAAAAACATACAGATGGTCTTGGTTTCCCTATTTTTATGCTGGTACGAGTGAGTGGTGGAGGCTGTGGGAGTTTTTTCTTTGTAACTTCAGCAAAAGAAAGGCTAGCCTCTGTCGCATCAGCCACTCAGCGCATTACTGGACCCAGATCTGATTCAAGCTGTTGAAGTTTATGCAGCAGCTGTTTTGTATAATTTTCTGCCATTGTCATTAAATATTATTATTGTGGGTAATCGTGTTGTGTCGCTGTCTTCTGATTTAAGTTTGGAAGGATGTGATGATCGTATGTCTTAAGGAAAGTAACGAATAAAAGGGCGTTTCTGTTGTCTATTCGTCCTCTCTTCAGGCTTTTCTAGTAGCAAGATATTGTATAGGCCAGCTTGACTAGTTGCAGTCGGAGCATGAAAAAGATTTTTCTTCGTTGTGCGTAAACATGTGATTTTTTAGATGATCTTTTGTTGTACATGAATAGATGAAGCCGGGACACTAAAAAAGGTTTTATTCTACTGTGGGTAAACATGTTCATTTTTAGTTGGCCCTTTCAAGAAAATGGACAGTTACAGATGGAACGTGTAAAAGATTGTTTTCTCAAAGGTGCTTTTTCAGCCAGTGCTTTTTAAAACTAGACTTAAAAGAACATGAATAGTTGCAGTGGGGACATGAAAAAGGTTTAACTTCACTGTGGATCAGTGAGTGTTTTCTTAGAACCCCCTTAAAGGAACATGTAAACTTACATTTTGCACATGAAAAACGTTTGTCTCCACTGTGGGTAAACATGTGTATTTTTAGATTTCCCTTTTTAGAGCATGAATAGTTGCAGTCGGGGCACGAAAAAGGTTTTTCTCCACTGTGGGTAAACATGTGTACTTTTAGATTTCCCTTTGCATGGGATGAATAGTTGCACTCGGGGCACGAAAAAGGTTTTTCTCCACTATGAGTCAGCAAGTGAAGTTTGAGTTGATCCTTTCGAGAACATGTATAGTTACAGTGGGCACATGAAAAAGGTTTTTCTCCACTGTGGGTCAACAAGTGTGTTCTTAGATGTCCCCTTCGAGTACATGAAAAGTTGCAATCGGAACATGAAAAAGGTTTATCTTCAGTGTGGGTGCGCAAGTGCAGTTCTAACGTTGACTGACGGGAGCAGGAATAGTAACAATGGCGACAAGAGAATTGTTTTTTCTCAGGATGCGTCTTCAGGTTTGGAAATAAGTCTGAAAAAAATTACGCAAGCTCGATAAGTAATTAACAGTAAACAACAATAAAAAATCGAATATTAGTATTTTTAATAACTCAGGTACGGGACATATGTCATTCCTATGTCTACCTACGTTAAATTATCGTGAAAACAAGCTTATGTGTCCAAGCGGTTAACAAACTGTTAACTTTGAAACAAAAATCGGCATTACCTGCAGCCTGGGTAATTCTTTCAGATCGCTCTATGCATTCCTTTTTAACATCCGGGAGGTCTATGTCGATCTCGATAGAAGGAATTCCCCCTCCAAATTCTTCTCCGGATTCTGATCCTGCCTTGAAGGTAACAGTCTCCTCAATAATGCTACCTGGAGAAACAAAACCACAATATGTTTATTGAGTTGCAAAGTCGAACAAGGTGTTATGTTCAAAATTACAGTTTTTAGTAGATATAAAAAAACATATAGTCAAATATGATTTAAGATTTTCATGGCCAAAATAATTTTTGTTGTTTATTTTTGGGATATTATGCAGTGTTACGCTAACTCCTTTTTTAGCCGACGATTCGGACAACATTACAGTGTCCATCATCAGGGCATATGTGTTATTGAATAATAAAAAAAAAAACAAAAAAAGCGCAGCCTTTTGGCTCTTGTTTAGTTCTTTAAGCGTATCACGGCATAATACCCCAAAAATAAACAACAACAAAAAACATATAGTTATTATTAAAAAAAACTTTAAACCAAATTATTTAGGATTGAAGAAACCACAAACCTCGTAGACGCGGAAATTTGGACAAGATTAATTTAATTTTACTATAAAAAAATACCCCAGATGTCCGCTTCAGGGACCGATGCTTCAAGGAAAACCTTTCACTCTTTAGTCCCTGAGCCTCTTCAGAGCGATTTTATTTTTATTAATATAATTTGGGAGGCGGGAAAAGGTACAGCCGCCAATGGTAACCACTTATTGGATTACCAACACCTCTGCCATTGGTCACCTCAAGTGTTTCGCTACGTTCTCCTAGGTTCCGGCGGCAGATGATCTGGACACTGTGAACCCCAGATTCCTACCAATCCCCCATACCTTTTCCTTCCTTAAACCTACCCTCCTTGGATTCCTTAAAAATAACCACTAAGAAGTATACCAAATATGACTTAGGTCCGGAGGGAAATTATTCTCCCGAGGACATCCTGTATGGTGACCTCCTCCATAAAAAAATGTAAAATGGAAAAATGCTAGTATAAAATGGACACATTTTTAAAATATAAATTAAAGTAAACCTATATTTTTAAACATGTATAAGGTGAGATCTTAACCACTCGAGCGCTTTTTGCCACATTATGGCACTATTTCCAAAACCTCGGATTGCTTTGTTGCCAAAATTTGGCAAATTTTGAAAAAAAAAACTTTATTAAATCGACTATATAATATATGGTACATCAAAAATTTAACAAAATAAATATTCTCTAGATCCTTTAAAATGTTTTAAAGTTAAAGATTTAATTATATTTTTTTTATAAATTCTACAAATATGTGATAATAGACAAAAGATAGGGGAATTCACTGGCTACATAAAACTATAATCAGTTTGTATGTCTCCATATTCAAATTCGGAAGTATGATTTTTTTAATGTGGGCGGAAAAATTTTCTTTAGCAATCCGAGAAAAAATATTTTAATTGCTCTGTTGCTCTTGATGAATCGAGAGCTTTTGTAAGCATTATAAGTTAAATGTATGGCTAGTTCGAAAGTCTGCCGTAGAGATACAATATAAGGGAAATATCAGAATAACTAATGAATTACAAGAGCGAACGCCATAAAGAAGCTTACATGTCCTGTCTGAGAAACATTTTAAAACGTACACGAATTCCAAAAACAAAGATTCTACTTATTATTTGCGTTGTAATGCAACTTACTGGTTGTCTGAGTACTCGCCGCATACTGCAAACATTCCTTCTTCACATCCGGGAGGTAGATATCTATATCTGTATACGGCATTTCACCTACACCCTCTTCCTGGGACCCTGGTTCCACCTTGATGGAAACACTCTCTGTATTGGGAAGATCCATGGCCTTCTGTTAGAGCTCTCCGGTTTGATGTAACGATGACAAGTGGTCCTAGCTAAAAATAAATATACTACATTGGTTAACAGCAGAAATGCGAATGCTTAGATGGTCGGCAGGAGTGTCACTAAAAGATAAAATTAAAAGTTCACGCATTCGTGGTAGCCTGGGTGTCACAGACATAAACAATAAGCTAGAGGAACGACAGTTGAGATGGTATGGTCACATAAAACGGAGACCACCAGACCACACAGTGAAGCAGGCAATGTCTATGGAGCTTCATTGACAGTCATCCAGAGGAAGACCAAAGAACTCCTGGATGACTCAATGCTCTAAAATTCTAAGTAGAAACGGCCTGGAGAGAGCGATACCCAGAACCGAAGAAGCTACAACCTGAGAACGAGGAGAGCCGACCCCAACAGCCTACCTAGGCAATGAGTTGGGACAGTGCAAGGAAGAAGAAGAGGTTAACATATTTCAGGGTACATAGAATGTCGAGCTTGGTGGCGTATATTATTGACAATGAATAAATGCAAAAAGTGGTATAATAATGGAATTGATAAAATGGAAAAAAAGATATGTAAAGATTTGCCAAAGTTACTAATCGCTTCGGTGGCATTTGTGACAGCGACTTCAAATTTACATAAAGTTCATGTTCTCTTGAGTATGATTTAAGATTTTGGTAAACTTTCGATCAAACTGGCCACGCTTATTACGAATATTTTTTTCAAAAAACCTTTAGATTCACCTTAATTACTATAAAAGACAATTTTTTGCATTCGAGGAAGTGGAAAATATTGCAATTAAAATTTCGATTGCGTAAAATGAAAATTTACTGTAGTGCACGAGAACGCGATACTTTGTTTGGCGGCCAGCTGTCATATGGTTATGTTGGTATTCCCGACACTGAAGAACTGGGGGCTAGATGCTAGATGATCGTCGCCGCTTCATGCGAAACATAATTGGCGCATATAAAAACACTAAATAATTCATTAATAATAATATAATGTAAACAAACCTCTAATCAGAATCATTTCAGAGGCAGAACGGCTAGAAACGATAGGGAACAATCACACTTTTTTTTTTACCAAACAGCTCGGACTCGGGAGTACGGTGTCACAATGTCGCAAGACGTTACAATGTCGCCAGTCAAAGATGACTCGTTTTTGATATTTGAATTTTCACACAACTTTGTAAGTGAATTAACTAATTTAATAATTTTTTTCGGGTGTTTTAAGTACGTTATTCGAGTTAAGTTAACTTTTTTACATATATTAAAAGCATTGAAAACACTTTTACATTCTGTGCATGTATCCGATTAAATTAAATTAAATGAATAAAAATAAGTTAATATAATTGAATAAAAAAAACTAGTCTGAAAACCTATTATGTTTTAAATATCAAATAGGTTAGATATTTTTTTCGGTTACTGAAAAAAAAATTTTTAAGGCAAAAAAACTTGTTAAAGCCATTATACATTTTATTTTACTTCCGGCATGAGTACGATTTCTGTGGCGCCGCCATTTGACAATGAATTTCGCTTTAGTTATATTAAACTGCCGCTAAACTACTTGAAAACTGGGATCTTTTTCTTGCCTTACGCGAGCAGGCGCTATAAAGGGGGCACTTTCTTTTGTATCATAAACCATGTTACATAAACCTAGCGTAGCCGCTAAACTACTTGAATACTGGGATGTTTGTGTAACATTGTTTGTGATACAAAAGAAAGTGCCCCCTTTATAACGCCTGCTCGCGTAAGGCAAGAAAACATCCCAGTTTTCAATTAGTTTAGTGACTACGCTAGGTTTGTCTAACATGGTTTGTGATACAAAAGAAAGTGCCCCCTTTATAGCGCCTGCTCGCGTCAAGGCAAGAAAAACATCCCAGTTGTCGAGTAGTTTAGCGGCTATGCAAGGTTTGTGTAACATGGTTTGTGATTCAAAAGTGAATTTTATTTTTTATTAAATTACTAAAACTTAAAGTATCGATATCTCGAAACGAAGCAAGAAATCGAAAAATTTTATTCTTAATTTTCGATTTATTTTGGATCGATTTATCGAAATCCATCGTGAAATGGCGGCGCCACGGAAAACGTACTCTTTCCTTATTTCCAGTGTTCGCCAAACTAGTGCTTAAAACAGATTTTTAGGTAAACCTTTTAACAAAAATTATGTAAAAAAAACGTGCCAGAAGGTCTTTATTCATTTTACTGTGTTTTATTTCCAGAATATCGCCAAACCAATGTTTACCTAATTCGCATAGATTGTGTAGTAGTGACATTTCTAGTTCCTCGTTATATTACAGTATTATCATTTAGAAATTTAGCTTTTTTTCACAACATAACAAAATGACAGCTGGCTGCCAAATATCGCGGTATCGTGCTCTCGTACGCAATATTTTCGACTTCCCCGAATGCACAAAGTTGTCTTTTATAGTAATTAAGGTGAATCTAAAGGTTTTTTGAAAAAAATATTCGTAGTAAGCGTGGCCCGTTCGATCGAAAATTTAGCGAGATTTTAATGCCCAAAAGTATAATCGTGTTTTATTTTTGGGATATTAAACCGTGTTGCGATATTCCTTATTTAGTTACTAAATCGGATGGCGTTATATTGTCCATTTGTTTTTTACCCTCGTCTGTCGCGTGTTAACCTGGTTGGTGTTGCGCAGCTCAATAAAATATTATATCGCGAATGTTGTACAACTACATATTATACTCATGTACCAAATAAGATACTTGGGTCTTACTTAGTTTATATAATATAAACTACTTACATAGAAGGCCAAGTGCGACGGTCAAATTCCAATGTGTCGAAGGAAACGTCACTAGAAAAATAAAAGTGCAAGAATTCGTTTGACTTCGCGTAAAATATGTGACAGTTACAAAAATGACCCAAAACTGTACAAATTTAACAGAAATATTCTGCAGTTAATACAATATTACTTCAGAAAAGCGGAGCAATAACAGTACTGCACGACGACGCGAGAGATTTAATGGAAACGTCAAAAGTCACAAGTTACAAAATGACATTTCCATAGAAAATTATCATAAAATCGAGTCCTGACAGTAGCGATGGGAATGATCGAAACTTTTATATAATCGATCTTTTTTAATCGAGACATCACAATAATCGAATGATTAATCGATTTTTTGCTCGGAGTTCGGGAGCAATAGCTACGGTCAGGGGCAGGATTTTTGTCTGTGACGGGGGGGGGGGGGGGGGGGGTAGGAAGCCGAAAATTATTATAGTGCATCATGTATGGCAACGCTTATTGTTTGTTGTAATTTTGTTTGTTGTTTTTTGGTATGCATTTCACAACATATTTAGCCCATTGGTAAAAATTTACATTAAAAATATTTATGTATGTTTAATAATATGACAATAATTATAATTATATGACATTTTTGATCAAAAACAATCTCTAAATAAATAACATGTTTAAATAACGCAACATTAGTAAGTAAGTACTGCAACAATATTTCAATCACCGTTTTTCTTTCCTGGCAATGGCAAATTGGCAAATTCCTTTTTGTTTGATGGCAACATTAGTGTTATTCCATTTTCCACGAATTTCAAATATGTGGGCATCTCACAACAATAAAATTACTAATAAGATATTTAGTTTAGCCGGTTGGTACAAATTCCCATTAATAATATTGACAGTGTGTCTGTGTTTAATACGAAGATAATAATTTTATGTCGTTTTTGTTAAAAAAAATAACCTCTAAATAACATGTAGGTTATGGACACCTTTTCGTATGCAATTATTTGTATTAATATTTTTATATTTGTAGTTTATCATTAAATAAAGTTTTCTTACTATAGAAATCGTTTCATTTTTATTACAAACTAAGAAACATCTGTTAATTTCAAATAAATTAAATATATTTGGTCATATAAAGCAGATATGAAAACATATTACCTACTTGCTGATTTTAGTAGAGTATTATTTACTGCCCTGAAAAAACTACGGTTTTAGCGAAACCCGGTCGGCATTAAATATAAAAATGGTATATACTAAGTTATTGTTTTATTTTAAATTAAATATACAATACCCAAATAGATGATACATAACCTCATAATAAACATTTTTAAATTGTTGAAAGCTATCACCATCGCAATCTTTTACGTATAAACTATACTGAAAACGTAAATCGTTACCTAAAAGTATTCATTCATAATTTAAAATTCACACATCAGGTTGATTATAACATGTACCTATAAAATATGTCGTTTGTCAAGCAAAATCACTTTCGATGACGTTTCAAGACTCTGCATTCGAATTGATTCTGACATCGAGAAGCGAGAATCGATTCCAAGTTCGATGACGTTTCAAACCGATTGTCTCGGCCGTGCATTCGAAAGAATTTTGACATCGAGAAGCGAGAATCGATTCCAAGTTCGATGACGTTTCAAACCGATTCTCTCGGACTGTGCATTCGAATGAATTTGACATCGAGAAGCGAGAATCGATTTTTCTATGGAAATGAATCGAAATCATTCGATGGTAAAAAAGATCGAGTAAATAATCGATTATTCATCGATTGTGCCCATCGCTACCTGACAGTGTTCCTACGTTCCTACACAATGTGCTCCGGTGGATGATTTAAAATGGCAACACTGAAATTTCATCATATACTCTGGCTTTTTTTCATAATTCTATGTTTTTCATGGTTAAATCTCGGCTTGCTGGCACTATTCTCGTTGGTTATGTTACTTTTACACCTTAAACGAGAACATTCCGACCATATCTCAAGAAATCCTTCAACCTCGTTACAAAGTTAAAGTAAAACAACACAGATATCAGATCCTAACGTAAAAGTAAGGATTCCACCACCATCAAGTTAGAACCATTCAAAAATTGTGGAAGAGAGTGTCGCTGTAATTACTGAAATCGATATAAACTATCATTTATCAAAAAAGATACCCCGGAATTCATTTCCGAAAATAATTTAGGTTATTGTTTCGCTTTTAGTTTTTTGGTAGAAAACTTTTATAAACCGCAAAATACAATATTAATTAAAGTGCAGGTTTTTGTTCGGCTGTAAAAGCTATTTGACGCGACATCTCGATTCTATTGGGGATAATTTGCCAGGACGATACCGAATCTATCTTCCACTCAGATGACAGTGGAGCCAACTGGTTAGAATTTCATTAAACTGCGCTATCGTAAATTTGACAATTTTACACTTCGTGTGGTCTCGAAAATAACTAATTTAAATAGTTATTGATCCATTTACGTATTTATTGTTATTGATGTATTTATTACAGATTATTTTAGATTAAATTTTGCTTTCGTCTCAAAATCATTAAAAAATACAATAAATTCGGCTAAAAATTAGCAAAGGTGATATAAATTCATTACATAAATGCCTTAGGCATACGTGCATAGTAAAGTTTTCAAAAAAATTGTGAAGAAAACTAATGTGTTAGTGTTAAACATTTTCCTTGGCAAGTTTGATAGGTTCAAGACAAACAACGAAGTTTAACATTTATTTAAAAAATATTTTTGTACAAATATGTTAAAAAGTGAAGTGACAGTTTTATAACGATATTATTTAAAAAAAGAATGTGTATTTAAATTTTAAAGTTTCATACGTTTTATATACTTTTTAGGCAAATATCCTCAGGTAAGTATTTTTTGAGCCAATTTACATTTTCGAAATAAATTTTTTAATATTTATAAACAAAAATGTTATTTTCTAATGCCCACATCAGATAGCTTATTTTTTTAGATTTTAAAACAGTTTTTGTTTTTGCAAAAGGATAAAAAATAACCAACATAAAGGAACATTTAAAATCAATTAATAACGATTTTTTTCTTTTTTTTTGTGAGAAAAAAGAGTCGGTCGGTCGCCACTAAGGTTGTCGCGTCATAGAAATAATTCTCAAATGAAGATTCTAAGAAATTTTTTATTTTTCCATACAATTATTTAAATTAATGATTATTTATTACTAAATTAGCATGAGTGTACATGAATCCAAAAACCGATGTCATTTCCAGAAAAATATTTGAAGAAAAAAAAAAATCTTCTAAAAATGCACAATTTTTAAATGAATCTGTTTGTATTGAAAATCAGGAATGGAATTATGCTGGATCATGGTACTATCAGAGAATTCAGCAGAGAAGGCCTATTTTGTTGTGTTCAGATAGTGATGTAAACTGCATAAGTACTTACCCGTTAACTTGAAATATTTTCGATGCAATTTTTATGCGATAACGAGTAGGTACCTATCCGGACAATATATTATTGGTTTAATGTGATTATTATTTTTGATTACAAAATTTCAAATAAATAATATTGGGCCATTTCTGTGCAGAAACTTAAGTAAAAAAATCACCAAAGATGTAATATTTTTTTGTTAAGTAGTAAAAATTTGTAAATCGCAGTTTTTGTATTTTGCATGTTTATAATATCATTCAACGTGAGAGATGTGAAAATTTAATGGATAACTTAATTAATGGGCTACGTACTTAAGTATTTTTATAAAATGTTCGGAAAATCTACCGGGAGTAGAGAACTTTTTTTTGACAATAGCATCATACGGGAGGCCCCGAAGAAAACAATTCCTCTCAGGGCATGTGTCATCTTTGGGATTGCTGTGTGGAGGGTTTCTTTTCGTTAAACGCAGTTTCTGTACTTTGCACGTTTATATAAGGTCCTTACATATGAAATTGGCGTTTTGTATGGGAGGAACATTAAGTCGATTTTTTAAAAATATATTTATTTAATCAAAGTATGTACCATTGCTATCTATGCACTTTTGCCATCTCATAGGTAGTTCATCGATCCCTTTTCTAAAAAAACCATTCGGACGGGAATCAACAAAACCTTTGAAGGCGGTTTGGACTGCCCCATCGGAGTTGAATTTTTTCCTTTGCAAGAAGTTATCCAAATTTCTAAAAAAATGGTAATCTCTCGAGGCAAGGTTCGGAGAGTAAGGTGGGTGTCTTAGACATTCCAATTGAAGCTCCTCTAATTTGGTAGCCGTCTGTTGTGCACTGTATGGTCTAGCGTTATCAGGAAGCAGCAGTGGCCTAGAGCGATTAACCAGCCTCAGTTGTTTAGCAGCTAGCTTTTCCATCATAGTTTGCAGTTGTTGACAATATACATATGCCGTAATCGTCTGATCAGATTTAAGAAAGCTGTAGTGAACGACACCACCACTAGTCCATCAAACGCTCAGCAGTAACTTTTTTTGAGTCAATTTTCGCTTGGGGCATGGTTTGGCTGGTTCGGCAGGGTTCAGCCATTGCGATGAGCGCTTCCGATTATCGTACAGGATCCACTTTTCATCACAGATGATGATTCGATTTAAAATCCCTTCGTTATTGTTCCAGTTGAGTAAAGCAACGCAGCAGTCACCGCGCGTTTGTTAATTTGCTTCACTCAAATCATAAGGTATACAGCTTTCAAACTTTTTTACCTTCCCAATTTGTTTCAAGTGGATTTAAACAGTTTTATCACTAACACCGCAGCCTGCAGCTAACTCGGACGTGGTTTGCGATGGATCCGCTTCCACAATAGCCTTCAATTCTTCATTATCAACTTCGGTCTCCGGCCGTCCACGGGGGTTGTTCTGCAGGTCGAAATTTCCAGAACAGAAAAAGGTTGGAACCAAAAACGCACTGTGTTTTCCTTTGCGGCACCGTCGCCATACACATCGTTAATCCTTCGAGCCGTTTCTGCAGCACTGGTGCCACGGTGGAACTCGTACTCGTAAATAACGCGATATTTCAAGTTTTCCATTTTGTTAACTAAGTGACGCAAAGAAAAAAAAACAATTAAGGGAAAAACAAATGAATTTTTATTTTCGAAACACAAATACATGAGTAAATAGCTGTATAGATTTGAATTTGGAATTCCTAACCAAGATATTTGAGATCAAAGTTGCCAGTACAGCAAAACGTTAATTTCATATGTAAGGACCTAATATTTCCATCTTTCCAATTTAGGGAATATTATCATCTATCGTGGGTATTTTAAAACGTTGCTCACAAAACAACTCTGCTGGTGACGTTTCCATTCGCGCGAGTTGTCTATGGTCGTTATAGGATACCATTGTTGGTCCACTTTTCTGAACAAAATTGTATTAAATTCACAATATTTGTGTTCTATTCTATATAACTATAATGGGGGTATAACTCCGAACAAAATGGCGTACCGGCTCAAAAACGTTTATCTATGGTTTGTGACGTCAGAGCTGCCATCCAATAGGAAGCTTTTTAGCTTTATATGCTAATTCTATGGTTGCTCACCTGTCAAAAGTCAAAACGGGTACACGATTCGCGAACGACGATTTCCCGGCGCGAACATATTTATCGAAATACTCGATAATGCAGTGTCAAAGGCTCTACAGATTTTGGTTGGGTAAAGTTCGGTACTTGGGAAGCACTCCGAAAAAATAAATTGAATTATTTTTATACTAACTTTGGGCTGGAAAATCCGAATCTGAAGGAATTAGGTTGGGGAGGTCAATATTAACTGAGTTACAGGACTTTAAAGTTTCGTACACAGGAACAAATCCGCAATGCATTTTTGACATATTGTATAGAAAAAAGTCAAAGTAATTCGTTGCTGCCAACCTCAGAAAATTGCCAAGTGTTGCTATTAAGCAATAATATCAATATTATTATGTGAATAGAATGTGTCAAAACACGAGAAAAAGAAATAAAAGATAAAAATAAATCTGGATGTATTAGGTAAACACTAATTTAGGTACCGGAGTTTTGGAAATAAAATGACGTAAAAAATCATGCTTATTTTCTAGTAATTTTTTTTTTTATATAATACATTCACTTTTTTATCACAAACCATGTTACACAAACCTAGCGTAGCCGCTTAACTACTTGAAAACTGGGATGTTTTTCTTGCCTTGACGTGAGCAGGCGCTATAAAGGGGGAACATCCTTTTGTATCATAAACCATGTTACACAAACCTAGCGTAGCCACTAAACTACTTGAAAACTGGGATGTTTTTCTTGCCTTGACGTGAGCAGGCGCTATAAAGGGGTAACTTTCTTTTGTATCACAAACCATGTTACACAAACCTAGCGTAGCGGCCAAACTACTTGAAAACTGGGATGTTTTTCTTGCCTTGACGTGAGCAGGCGCTATTAAGGGGGAACTTTCTTTTGTATCACAAACCATGTTAGACAAACTGAGCGTAGCCGCTAAACTACTTGAAAACTGGGATGTTTTTCTTGCCTTGACGTGAGCAGGCGCTATAAAGGGGGAACATCCTTTTGTATTACAAACCATGTTACACAAACCTAGCGTAGCCGCTAAACTACTTGAAAACTGGGATGTTTTCTTGCCTTGAGGTGAGCAGGCGCTATTAAGGGGGAACTTTCTTTTGTATCACAAACCATGTTAGACAAACCGAGCGTAGCCGCTAAACTACTTGAAAACTGGGATGTTTTTCTTGCCTTGACGTGAGCAGGCGCTATAAAGGGGGAACATCCTTTTGTATCACAAACCATGTTACACAAACCTAGCGTAGCCGCTAAACTACTTGAAAACTGGGATGTTTTTCTTGTCTTGACGTCAGCAGGCGCTATTAAGGGGGAACTTTCTTTTGTATCACAAACCATGTTACTTATTATATTTTTATTGTTTAATTATATATAGGTACTTTGAAATTATTATTTCACATAGCAAAAAGTGTTTTATTTGGAAAATCACAGTTTTTTTTATATAAAGATACGGACCAAGTAATATAATATCAAACCAAAAACTAATACAGAAATACTTCACTTAAAAAAATAATTTATGCTTAATAAAATTCAAGCTAATAAAATAAATAATAATTCATTCACAATGGCAACACTTGGCAATTTTCTGAGGTTGGCAGCAACGAATTACTTTGACTTTTTTCTATACAATATGTCAAAAATGCATTGCGGATTTGTTCCTGTGTACGAAACTTTAAAGTCCTGTAACTCAGTTAATATCGACCTCCCCAACCTAATTCCTTCAGATTCGGATTTTCCAGCCCAAAGTTAGTATAAAAATAATTCAATTTATTTTTTCGGAGTGCTTCCCAAGTACCGAATTTTTTCCAAAATTTTACATGTTTTGTTCGCGAAATTTGGTTAATGTATAATGTGTTTCAGAGCGTGACAGTGACTTCAGAGTCATGCACTGTGTCGATTGCTGCCAGAAGGATTACAAAAGATTACGAAGCAAATATGTGTTTCATTTTCCATACACATGCATCGGCTCATTCCAGGATTCATCGTTGCAGCATTTTTGTTTAAAAGGTATTACAGACTACCGGACGTTCTGAATAATGTTAATCATCTTGCTTTGGTGATTCACGATCACATGAATTCATTCATGTTCACTAGCTAATATCGTCCCAAAGAGAGACTGCATCAATATTCTTGTATTTCTTGTTTCTGTGTTAGGTATCTATATTAATATATAATAAAATTGTAAAACATACTATTATGAGTTTTCATTTTTCTGTTTTAAGCAGAGGAATGTCAAAATTCGATAATATCGCAAGAACGACCAATTATATTTGAAAATATCCTTTTACAGGAATTTAAATTTCAAGTATTTTAAGGTTAATTTAACGATATCTCGATTTCTTTACAGAGCAACGGGTTCCTATCTGACACAGCGTTATTCTGAGAATATGAGCTGTAAAGAAAGATACTTTAAAGCTCATTTTCTCAGGACAGCACTTTGTCAGATGAAACCTTCTTGTCCTGTAGAAACATTTTGACATTTCATTTTTAAAATAATATTTTTGGCTAATGGATTGGGTATGTTCGGAAGCAGGATTATATTGTCTATGGTCGTGCTTTTTGAGTTTGCTCTATCCTCGTCTATGGTGTGTGACGTCAAAACTTCACTTTGTTGCCATATCCATGGTAAAATATTGACCAAAGTTGCCAAGTACAAAAAGCCCGAAGATATCAATCTAATAAGTGGTTTATTTATGGTTTTGTCTCCCCTCAGTGAACATCACATTTATCTCGAAGTTAATCACATTCTTGCATTTCTACTTTTCTAGTGACGTTTCTTCAACAGATTGGAACTGTGTACGTAAGTAGTTTCATGTTATACTAACTATGTAAGACTTAATCCACTTAATTGATGTAAGTTTATTATAAGAGTATATTACATTTTACAACATTCGCAATATAATAAACATATAGAGCTACCCAACACCAACCAGTGGCAGAAGAGAGTACATTAGGGATTTGACAGTTTATATTCATTGAAGAATATTTCCTCAGCTTGATGCGAGTCTTGGAGTTCCAATTTAATGTGCCTGGCCTTATCAGTTTGTCTTACGCCAAGTCTTAACATTTTAGTTATACTTAACTGGAAAAGGCTCTTCGAGATTCTCAAGAGAATTGATATCAAATATAGAGAATTGATAACGAATAATCCAGGCGCTATACAAGAATGAGGCCGCTATAATTAGATGTGACAATGGTACAAAGGAAGCCAGTATAAAACAAGGGGTGAGACAGGGATGCTCTCTGTCACCTATTCTTTTTAACGCTTATATACAGAGTGCAATTGATGACTTGAGAGAGAGAATGAGTCACAGAGAATGAGACGTGCTCTCATTCTAGAGATGTGGTCCTATAGAAGACTATTAGGAATTTCCTGGAGAGACCACATTACAAATGAGGAGGTTCTCCAAAGAATCGAAGGAGGAAGGCACCTGCTCAGGATCTTGTCCGAAAGGCGTGCAAGATGGATCGGCCATATAATACGACAAGAAGGCCTCTTGCAAGCCATAATGGAGGGTATGACCGAGGGGACAAACTCTAGGGGACGCCCACGCCGAGAGTACCTGGAGAACCTGCTGGTGGACATGCGCTGCTCATCATATGCAGACTTCAAAAGAGCCGCACAAGGTAAGGAAGAATGGAAGAAAAAAAATAAAGGAAATTGCTGCAAACCAATCCCAGGCCGAAACCACAGAGAGAACTGTAATGTATCGTCGATTCTGATGACAGCAAAGAAAAGAAAGAAAGTTTATTCAGAAAAGAGATTATGCTTCTCGGTGCCACTTTCAGGATCAACAGAATAAAATTTTCGTTATTAAATCAATTGCGTCATATATTTCCATTGAAGTGGATTGAGGAGTTCGTGTGATTGGTTGGTTATTGATAATAGTTTTGTATGAGGATAATTCAACCATCATTATCTCGGTCTTCACTGCCATCTGTCCCGCGACGCTCAGTAACTGAGTAGTTTTTGGCATTATTTTATTTATTTATCTAAACGCCATAAAAGGCTTTTACATTTAAGTGATACACTAGTATACAGTGATACACAGGAGAGAAACAGATTATGAACAAAAGCGCCCTTGAGGTGATTTCTCACAAAAACGGCGCTCTACAAATTATCCAATTATTATTATTATTAAAATACGTTCTCTTAAATAATATCGAAATATATCTCAAAAAATAACATCAAACATATCTATTCATACATACATAGTTTTATTTGCATTTGTTAGATTCTAGGAGTTGAAATCTTAACAGTAATTTTGTATTGGGATTATTGTTACCTTCAAATTTGTTTGTTTGTCTACAAGAAAAACATATTTTGAGTTATTTTGATGAGAGATTTTCGACGTCTTCACAATGGTTTCTACATGTTTGAATACCAGAGAGTGGTTGTAGACAAGTGGTTCCAATAATATTTTTTTATTGTTGAGTGGATATTTGTCCAAATAAATGTTCAATATTGTTGTTTTTCGTGTGTGTTTTCTATATGAGAACTTTTGTTTAATTCCTATTGAAACTCCTTCACCCTAGCATTTATGTCACAACGAAAAAAAAAAGATTAGTGAGTCCAAGTTCAGATGGAGTACGGTCAAGCCAGGTTTCCGTAAGCACATACACGTTATGATGATGGGAGGGTACAGCTGCTTGTAGATCATCTAGTTTTGCTCGTGGTCCACGGATGTTTTGGTAATATATTTTCAGTTTGACAGTCTCGGTTTTTTTATCGGTTGACTATTTTGGGTGAAGAATTTATGTATTTCATGGTTATTTCTGATTTCCGTTAGCTTTCCGTTTTTCTAGTTCTGTCCCTTAGTCCATTTAATTGCTTTGGCTGTGCCGGGGTCGAGTCAAAGTAAATGCGTCGATTATCCTTTAAGAAATGTTTTTTTCTTGTAGTATTTTTGCTGTCTAAGAGTTTATAATTACAGTTTTATTGTTCTTGGTTTATCATTGATCCATTTACCAAATAGAAACATTTTTTCAATGTGATTGGATTTCAATGTGATATGCAGGTGTGTCAAATTTTGAAATTATTTTGTTAATACAGTTTGGTCTTCCATAATTTTGTCAGTAACTGTTACCTTTGTACCTTCGGGCACGTTGCACGAAATTATTTTTTCGACCTTTAAGTAATTTCGTTCGTTGCTTGCATTGCATTACAGATATTAATGTTGTTTTGAGGTGAAATGTTTTTTTGAATTTATTTATATGCTCAAAATTTGCCTCCCAAGGTGGCAGTTTTGGGAACTACCCGAAATCGAGTTATGTTTGCTATTTGGTCCTTGTTAATTTTTTTACCAGGGTCAAGAAGTACCTCGTTTATGGCTTTCACTGCCTTCTCTGCCTTAATATATATCATTGGACATCCATTGCAATAGTAAAAATATTTTTTCCTATTTTATAATTTTTATTCTTACATTAATAATTCAACTTTATTTTAGACCCACTTGTTTTACTTCGATGTCACAAGTTTCGGATAGGTATCTGATATAATTAATACGCTAGCGACTGTACGGTTGAAATTTATGAACCCCACTTCGAGTGTATCTCTGACGACACGCCTTATGCGAAACCATCTTCGTAAGTTTCTTCGTGAAGTTTGCTACCAAGCTTGTGCCGTGTCGCCCATCGCAGGTGGGTGCTAGTTTCGTAAAGGTACACCTACTGTACTTGTCAGATAATTAAGATGCTAGACTTTGAACCACACGCGGAACACCCGCGTCTGTCATTCTGTCCCGCTCACAATAATCTCACGCACACTTACAATACATGCGAATGCGAAATGTGCGAATGAGACAACGCTCAAATTTACCTACAGAAATCGCTCGAAAAGGGGTTTATGGAGAATACACTTTTCTACACCGAAACTTTCACGAAGTTGAAATTTAAAAAAAAAAAATATTTTTTAGAAAGAAGATGCTACGTCGGTAGCTTTTTATAATTTTATAATTCTTTATGACAGTTGAGTTAGCAGCACTTTTACCTTAAATAATATTTTTTGATTAATCGTACATGTTTGACAGTGAATGTTTACGTTAATACGAAACGCATCGAAAATTCGAAAACATTCCGACATAGTTTTAACCCTCTAAAATGCGGCACAAAAAAAATATTCTTTTTGTGCAATTTTCGATGTAGAAAAGTGTTTTTTCCCGGGCGTTCTTTTTGTATGGGCCGAAAAGCGAAGTCTATCATCTTAATGATTTTGTTTTTGCTCTGTTGACGCAGGGACACTCAAAACAGATTTCTAACACGTTATTATGCTAAAGTTAGCAATGCCTGTTAATATTATGTATCGTTTTAGTGTTCAGAGTTTCTGTAAGTAATTTTATTTTTTGTTATTTGGACTGGAGACGTTTTTTAGTCGTTTACACTGCCAAAGATTATTGGGGTGTGTATACATAAATAAACATTAATTCCATGTAAATGAATGACTCGCACAATTAGCGTAATAAATAAACTGTCAGAAGGACCCTTATTGTTTTTCTCTCTAAGCATCCTAACTTTATGCGATATAATTATAACTTACTCGTATAATTGACAAAACTTTTTTTAAATGTGCTGTTTACTATCATATTTGATATATTTGATGTACAATGTCACACAATCATCTGTGAAATTTAGTTATTATGTCTTTGATTACTTTCATAACCACCTATAAATAGGATTAATAAATTAATGTTCTATTGCAGATCTAATTTATTTTGAGCTGGGGTCAATTACCAGAAGGCCATGGATCTTCCCAACCGAGAGAGGGTTTCCATCAAGGTGGAACCAGGGTCCCAGGAAGAGAGTGGAGGTGAAAATGCTTTTACGGATATAGATATTTACCTCCCGGATGTGAAGAAGGAATGTTTGCAGTATGCGGCGAGTACTCCGACAACCAGTAAGTTGCATTACAAAATTAATGATATGTTGAATGGTGATTTCAGTTTTTCAGAATTCTTGTCCATTTTGGTATGTTTCGCAGAATGGACAAATATCCTTCTTTATGACGTCCTCTTTTGTTGTTCATTATGTTACTGACACACTTGCTTATTACAAGCCGGCTTATGAGCATGCTCATTAATGAGTATGCTCATGTCAAATAATAAATGTCATCGTATAGAAACAGTTCTGTTCGCCCAGAATATCTTATTGCTTGCAACGCAATAATTAATTATTTCAGTAAATTATAAATGTTATACAACATTTTATTATGTTAAGAAAATAAAAAGATAGATTTGGGTTTGTAATTGGATCACTAGAAGAGAAAACCTTGGAGCAAGTAATCATTTGTTAGTAGAAACGCGAGAAGAAGATGTCAACGGATATAAGAAACGAGATACTCAAATGCGGAATGCTATTCCGAACTGAGATCGGATTGAAATGAGCATGCTCATAAGCCAGCCTGTTCACACATGCTTAGAGGCTTCCTCTTCCATCCGATAATCCATTGAGCATGCTCACAAATCAAACGGCTGTTGATTTGAGAGCATGCTCTTTTGGCTTCAAATGAGCATGCTCATTACTAGCAACGTCACTGACACAACTGCTACTAAGTAACAATTGCTACTAGGTAGCTTGCTCTTTGGCTTCAAATGAGCATGTGTGTCCATAGCTTTAGTTATTCTGGTAGGTACTTATTTTCTTTAATATTTCTCTTCAAATTAAACTGTCAAACTAAGCAAACTTCGATCACCAAAACTCGCGATCCCTCAAATAAAGACCTCAACTTTTACATGACGTAAGTTAAACGTATGATACATTAACAATATGTATATTTGATGTAAGAAAACATTATTCCACTGACAACGACAAATCCGTTCTGGAGGGAAGGAGGTTTTTCCTTCTTGATGCATTTGTCCCTGATGCGGAAATTTTGAGTCCTTTTCATTTCTTAAATTAACCTTGAAGTGTCTTGTCGAAATTTCCACTTCTCCAATGTTTATCAATGTTTTCTTCAATTGTAAATCTTTTATTTTTAAAAAATTACATAAAACAATACATAAAAATAGCCCGAGAGGAGAATACCAAAACTATATTTTTTGTTATATCTCGTCTCGGATAAGGAAGACCGTGATTTTGACCGCCTCAGATTGTTTGTCTTTGCATATCAATTTACGCATGTTTCTCTAGGTAGTATTAATGTAGGGATTGTTACCATCAAGGCAAAACCAGGACTTGAGGGGGGAATTTCTAATATGGAGATTGACATCGACCTGCCGGATGTTAAAAATGAATACTTTGAGCGGTTTGAAAATAATGCACAGAGAGGTATATCCGATTTTTATTAGCTAATAATTATTTTTAACGTTAATAAATTTGTGTTCTCCCATTTGTTTTTAAATTTACTATATTTACTTAAGGATAACTAAGCGTTATCGTAATCTTTGCAGACTTGTTGGCGAATCTGAAGACGCATCCTGGGAGAAAACGATTGTCTTGCCTCCATTGTAACTATTCCTGCTTTCGTAATTCAACGTTAGAAGACCACGTTCGCACCCATAGTGGAGAAAAACTATTGTGTGCCGAATGCAACTATTCATGTTTTACAAAGCAGACTCTAAAACGTCACACGTTGACTCATGGTGGAGACAAACCTTTTTTATGTAACGTCTGCACCTATTCATGTTCTGCAAAGGTACAACTACGATGTCACATGTTTACCCACGGTGGAAAAAAACCTTTTTCATGCTCCGAATGCAGTTATAGAAGTTCTCGAAAGGGAGATTTAAAACTCCATAGTCTGATACACAGTGGAGAAAAACCCTTTTCATGTTCCCACTGCAACTATTCATGTTATCGAAAGGGAAGTCTTAAAATACACTTGCTGACTCACGGTGGTAAAAAACCCTTTTCATGTCCCGACTGCAACTTTTCATGTTCTTCAAAGGCACAACTAAAAATTCACTGGTTTACCCACAGTGGAGATAAACTATTTTCCTGTCCTGTCTGCAACTGTTCACTTTCTACAAAGTTGCTATTAAAAAATCACATGTTTACCCACAGCAAACAGAAACCTTTTTCATGTTCCGAGTGCAACTATTCGTGCTGTACAAAAGTACAACTAAAACGTCACATGTTTACCCACACTGGAGAAAGACCTTTTTCATGCCCCGATTGCCACAAATCATTTTATCGCAAGGGACATCTAAAATGTCATATGTTTTCCCATAGTGGAGATAAACCTTTTTCATGTTCCATCTGCAACTTTTCGTGTTCTCAGAAGGGAAATCTAACAAGTCATGCGCTAACCCACACTACAGAAAAACCTTTTTCGTGTTTCGACTGCCACAAATCCTTTTATCGCAAGGAACTTCTCAAAAGTCACATGTTTACTCACAGTGGAGAAAAACCTTTTTCTTGTCCCGACTGTAAATATGCATGTTCTCGAAAGTCGGAATTAAAAATTCACTCGCTGTCTCACAGTGGAGAAAAACCTTTTTCATGTCCCGACTGCAACTATTCATTCACTACAAAGGGACAACTTAAAAGTCACTTGTTTACCCACAGTGGAGAAAAACCTTTTTCTTGTCCAGACTGCAACTATTCTTGTTCTAGAAAGCGAAATCTAAAATACCACTTGTTGTCTCACAGTGGAGTAAAACCTTTTTTTTGCGCCGACTGTAACTTTTCATGTTCTAATAAACATTTTCTAAAACGTCACTTGCTGACTCACAGTTGAAAAAACCATTTATTTTCGTATTCCGACTTCCACTATTCATGTTTTACAAGATGGCAACTAAAAAAGCCCTTGCTGACTCACAGTGGCATAAAACCGTTTTCACGTCTTCAAAAAGAAAAATTATATATTTACTTACGCAAAACTCATCAAGGGTGGTTCTAGGTGCCCGGAAGTTAAAGATTATTTAATAAATATATGTGCAAGATGAAACAAATTTCCAGAGATCATCCTCGGTTCCCAGGTGAAAATTTATTGCTTGAGTCAGATTTTCCTCCTTTACCTCGCTTCCGTGGTTTGAACTAGCTTTTACGTTATTTTGATATGTATTTCAACTTATAATATTCCATGTTAAATGAGTGCTTTAATTAGTTTGACTTAAACGAGCAGTTATCTACTATTTATATGCATATTATTTTCTGTTATTAATTTTTGAACTTATTTCATTTCTGAAGCAATGTAAACTTTTGACACTGAGCATGTATTAGTTATAAATATTATAAATTTCTTACAATAAAAGTATTTTTATTATATAGTTCTTCAGACTTAGCGGTAAACAACATCACTGATGATATCAATGCGGTATCTTAATGGCGTTCAAAGTTCCATTAACCCCTAGGAATTAAATATACACTGGCTTGGTGCTTGGAAAATGACATAGAACTGTTGACCCATATAAAAAGAATTTCCAGAACAACTCTTGGCTAAAATTAACGAAAATAAACTTAAATACGGCTTATAAATTAAACCTGATCCGATAACTTTATAAAGACAATCAAAGCTATCGGAACTCTGAGATCAAATGGATGAGAATAAAATAAGGAGTAAACGCCCTGTCCTCAAATACAACTGGCCAAAAGTTGTCGCCTCAACACATCCAAAAAACTACCTAAAACTTAAATATCAATATTTATCATATTTTGAGAGGACTTCAAACAAAATTAAATGATTAAACAAAATGAATCCACCGACTTAACAATGTTATGTTAATTTGTTCACGGGAAAATGGTTAATATTTAAGGACAGGCATCAGTGTACAAATACAAATCAACAATATTATTAAAATTTTAAATAGTTGTGAAACTTTTGTATTCTACCTTTCGTATGTATGTTTCTTTCATCTATCTATGTAAATTTTTGGTCAAATTCCCTGTTTTATGTACTAAAATAAAATAAATAAATTAAAAATCTCGAGATAGGTTTTCACTGCCATTAACCAAAGTAGGGGAGGTGGCTGTCTTATTTCTATTAGCACTATTTTAACCCCGATAAAACAAACAATGAGCAAATATTAATGTGGAACATCTTGTAACATATTAATAATTATTTTTCGTACAATTAATTACTAATATATTTTTTAATTTTTTATAAGAACAACTCAATTTTTTGAACTTTTGAAGGTTATTCCTATCAATGTATTATTGGTGATTTCAATTTGCCCGAAATTAAATGGTTACCTGACAATTCATTTCAAAATAATGTACTTTCCCCTTCTAATTATAGAAGCATGAAAGCACACAGTCTTGTCAACCTCTCACCAATTTTTTCAATTTGTATCAATTCAATTATGTACTCCTTAAATAGAAAAGAAGATTTATTGGACCTTCTTTTCTCCGATAAAGTTAACATAGATATACATATTGCACCAGGCTTAACCGAATTGGATCAATATTGTAAAAGTTTTTAATGGAGTCAACATACTCCTGTTTGCCGATGATTTAAAAATTTACAAAACGATTACCTGTATTAATGATTGTAATATCCTTAAATCCAATCTCGATCGTTTACAAAATTGGTGTAATCATAATGAACTGTTTTTATATATTGATAAGTGTCAATTCATATATTTCTGAAAAAAAAAATCCTATTATGTTTCATTATAGTATCAATAATATTTCTCTTAAAAAGATGTCCCATATCAAGGATCTGGGTATCGTATTTGATGAAAAATTAACGTTTGTTCCACACATTAGTGAAGTTACTAATAAGGCTATGAAATGTTTGGGATTTATTTTAAGAACAGTCAAAGATTTAACGTCACTTTATTCATTTAAAATACTCTTCACTGCCTCGGTTAGAAGTAATTTAGAATATAATTCCACTATTTGGTCCCCATACTATAAAGCACATCAAGTAAAAATTGAGAGAGTTCAACATAAGTTTTTAAGATTCATTAATTTCAAACTCTCCATACCCATTGAACAAATCAATGATGATATATTAATGAAACGACTTAATTTAACTGACTTATCTTGTAGAAGAACCAAGAGTGTTATGGTACTTTTATTTAAATTAGTAAATGGCACAATTGACGCACCTGACTTAACTAAACTAATAACATTCAGAGTACCAAATCGTAAAACGAGGCTTCCAGAGCTGTTCTTTGTTTATCCTTCGAAAACTAATTATTTCATTAACTCCCCAATCCAAAGACTGCATAGGCTTGGAAATAAATTTAGTTCAGTTGATATTTTCGTTTATTCCTTATCAAAATTTATTTCTGAAATTTCAAAAATTCTGTTTCCCATTTACTAAACAATGATGTGACATAATTTGTATATTATTGTTTATTTTTCTATTATGATTGTTGTAAAAGCTCTAAGGGCGTGAATAAATAAATAAATATCACGCTTCATTTGAAATTAAGGTTAAACAAAATAATGATCAGATACGTTTTTTAGATTTTCACGGCTAAAAGCATTTTCGGTTTTTTGTTTTTGGGGTGTTATGCCGTGTTGTGCTACCTCCTTCTTTAGCCGATGTTTCGGACAGCGTTGCAGTGTCCATCATCAGGGCAGATCTGGCAGAAAAAAATTAATAATAATGATCAATTCGTAAAAATTAATAGAAGTGATTCAAAATTTAACTTCAGGAAGAGAAACTTTGATGATGAATTTTCTGTTAATTGGATAACTTTTTTAAAAAATAAAAATATAAATTGTATGGTAATCTTGTTTTATTAACAATTGTGGGAAATAATTGGCAAATATAAAAAAAAATATGTTATTAAAATAACTCAGGTACGGGACATACGTCATTCCTATGTCTACCTACGTTAAATTATCGTGAAAACAAGCTTATGTGTCCAAGCGGTTAAAACAAAAAAAAAGAATATACTGTCTGGTTAAATCAGCAATTGATTGCTTCTCTTAAGAAAAATTAAAACAAACATAGTATTAAAGGGATAAGTTCCGCCATTTCTGATATTGTAGAATCCCAGGCTCAATCAGCCGAGAATTTCGAACATTTTGCATCTTTGTCTTTTCTAAATTAATAGAATAACCAATTTTTATAAGAAAAACTATCTCTTCATAACTTTTGAAGGTTATTCCCATCACGGTGTATTTTAAAATTGAAGAAGAAGATAATACTGATAAGCCACTCGAACGGCTTTCCGGGACGGCGCTTTATCCAATTCAGCCTTTGCCACCTACTAAAATTAGTTTTAAGTTTGATTATTAGTGTTATCTTCTTATTCAATAATAGAATAATATATAACATGCACTTATTTTGCTATTCTGCTTTGTCCTTTTTAAATTAATAACAATAATAGTTTCAAATCAAATTTCTACACATGGTCACCGTACGGCTTATTTATGTTATAATGTTTGGCATCATACAACTTAGTACCCATTAACTGTAAGAAACATCAATATTATTATATCGTTCTTTAAATACCCATATTATTTTAATTAATTTATGAAAGAGTTACCCTCGGAAACAGGCTTGTCCTATTAAGGTAAAACATTGTGATGTAAATACTAATGCCAACCAAGTAAAAAGACATCATTAATAAATGTCCCCCCACAAAATATCAAATTTATTTATTTCCCAGAATTTGGGGATTCATCGCAAATTAGCAACCCTTGTTACTGAAGCTGGTTGACATTCCTCTTCCTGTCAAATCAATCGTTTACGAAGAACCGGTTGCGTTGGCTTGCTATGTGATATACCTACATTGCGGCAGTTTTAAATAACAAGGGACTTTAATGTAAAGATCGCATCGGAAATCCTAATAAAAAAGAATGCTGGAAAAGGTATATTACTGTAAAGTCGGCAGTTCGACAAAGGCGAGACAACCCAATACTCTAATAAACCCAAAATACTTGGGAACTCCGAAAGGGCCATAAAAGCATACCTAGATACCCAGCCAGAACTGACCGAGACAACCGGAGACTGACAGAGGACTTTAATCTCAAATTACATCCATGCCAAGGAATTTATTAAAAAATCAAGGCTTATCATGCCTCTGTCCCACTTTAGCACACTCCAAAAGCATCAAATATCTTGGAATTGAAATTGATGAATTTCTCCGATGGAACTTTCACATTGATGTAATTACAAAAAACTAACCAGGTACAATATAAACGATATTAAAAAAAACTATATATGCTTTGTGTTAATCACAAATAGAGTACGGAATAACTGGATGGGGGGTCTGCTTGAGCACTCAAACAGAGCAGCTCAATATAGCCCAAAAAGGAGTACTAAAAACAATACTGAAAGTTTCGCTTAGAACTCCAACAGAAGAAATATTCAAAAACTTTCATGTCTACAATGTACAAAAACTTTATTAAAAAAATATTTTATTTAAATTAAAAAAAAAATATATAAATCTGAATACTCCACTGCCCAACATAAATACTCAACCAGGGCAATAAGCAAAAATATCCTGGTTACTCCTAGTTTGAACATATCTTTTGGACAGAGAAATAATAAATTCCATGCTATGAAATTGTTCAATGCTCTACCAAATCAAACCAAAAAAAACGAAATGAGTATATTTAAAGCCAGGGACACACACGGCGTTATAAGCGCTAGCGTTATTTGGCTTGGCCTATTTCAGCATATTCCTCGCCATGCATTCCAATCGCAAATGTATGGCGAGCGATATGGTGAAGTAGGCCAAGCCAAATAACGCCAGCGCTTTTAACGCTGTGTGTGTCCCTGGCTTAAAACAAAAGTCAAAACTTGGCTGAGAGATCAAAGTAATAAACAACTTACAAACATTATGAAGACGATGTAAAGACAATTCAATACTGAATACCAAATTTAAAAAAAACTACAGGCCGCCTCACTTATAGTATACTTTATACCTACACAATGTACAAACTTTGCTATTGAAAATAATAATATAAAAAATAATTAAAAAACCGGGAGATTCCTTTTTAATATTTGTGTAGACTAGAGACTATATCAACGCTTTATTAATTTGAGAACCTAGTACTTGACTGTTTCTCATGTAATTATGTAAATGACACTTGTGCCGGGATTCATTTAATATAAAGTTTTATAAATTTAATAACACCATGTACCTAGCTAATATGAACTATATCCTAAACCTGCCAAATTGACAGACTTAAAAAGAGTAACCTCTCTAGTGGGACGGTCAAAGCTTCTTTATACTGTTATGAACTTTTGTACAAAAAAAATAAATTAAAAAATACGATCCCTCTATATATCATAAACCGCTGTCCTTGTAGTCAGTATTACATTTCCTAGCCTACCCTTCTTCTATAGACCTGTTATTTTTCTATTGCCGACATTCACTAATTAATCGATCCTCAGCGCATAAACCTCTCATCATCAGTATTCCGATATTTCGAAAATAAATAAATTTAAAAAAATGTAAGTTATAAAAAATAGCTTCAGATGAAAATTTAGAAGGCTCATTGACTTGTAAGCAATGGGATAGAAATCTTTTATTTTACATTAGCTCTCCACCAGTGGCGTAGAAGCAGTAAACATGTGAAGCTTTAGATACCCCTTCGTAGTACAGGAATAGTTGCAATCGGAACATGAAAAAGGTTTTTCTCCACTTTGGGTCAACAAGTGTGTTCTTAGATTTCCCCTTCGAGAACATGAAAACTTGCAATCGGAACATGAAAAAGGTTTTTCTTCAGTATGGGTGCGCAAGTGGGGTTCTAACGTTGACTGACGAGAGCAGGAATAGTAATAATGGAGACAAGAGAATTGTTTTTTCTCAGGATGCTTCTCCAGCTTTGGAAATAAGTCTGAAAAAGATTACGCAAGCTTGATAAGTAAATAACAGTAAACAACAATAAAAAACCGAATATTAGTATTTTTAACAAACTCTTAACTTTGAAACAATAATCGGTATTACCTGCAGCCTGGGTAATTCATTCAGATCGCTCTATGCATTCCTTTTTAACATCCGGGAGGTCTATGTCGATCTCCATAGAAGGAATTTCCCCTCCAAATTCTTCTCCGGATTCTGATCCTGCCTTGAAGGTAACAGTCTACCTAATAATGCTACCTGGAGAAACAAAACCATAATATGTTATTGAGTTGCAAAGACGAACAACGTGTGATGTTCAAAATTACAGTTTTTAGATATAACAAAACATATAGTCAAATATGATTTAAAATTTTCACGGCCAAAAGAATTTTTGTTGTTTATTTTTGGGATATTATGCAGTGTTACGCTAACTCCTTTTTTAGCCGACGTTTCGGAAAACATTACATTGTTCATTATAAGGGCAGATGTGTTATTGAAAGTGGTAAAGTCTCTGCTTAAGTACGTCTAAGCGATACCGTGTTGCCAGCTCCACTCCTTTACGAGCTGGTAAGACAGAATAATTTTAATTTGTTTTTTTGCGTTTAGTTTTGGTGTAGCCGTCAATTACCGGATACCAAGAACTATTGAGCTTAGCTCCGTCATCTCTGTTAATATTGATGGGGTTTTTGTGAATTTCAAGTCCCGCCGTAATTAGGCGTGCTATATGAGTTTTGGGTCTTCCCAGGACTTCAGGAACAAATCCAAAGTAATGGCCGGTTTCAATCAAATGCTCGGCGATTGCCGATTTGTCAGGGTAGCCGAGTTTACATGATCGAAAGTCTTCCGATATTCCGATAGTCCGCTCTGTCTGGCCTATATAGACTTTGTCACATCCGGAACAGTTTTCGTTTTCGCAAAATGATAAAAAATAACCAACATAAATAAACATTTATCAAATAATAACGATTTTTTTCTTTCTTTTTTTGAGAAAAAAGAATCGTTCGGTCGGCACCAAGGTTGGCGCGTCATAGAAATATTTCCCAAAAGATTGTTAGATTTTTTTTTATTTTGCCATACAATTATTTAAATGTATAATTATTTATTACTAAATTAGCATGAGTGTACATGAATCCAAAAACCGATGTCATTTCCAGAAAAATATTCTAAGAAAACAAAAACAAAAAAATTCTTATTAAAAGAAAAAAAAATTAAGGAAAAAACAAATGAATTATAATTTTCGAAACACAAATACATGAGTAAATAGCTGTATAAATTTAAATTTGGAATTCCTTACCAAGGTGAGATCAAAGTTGCCAGTACGGCAAAACGCCAATTTCATATGTAAGGACCTAATATTTCCATCTTTCCAATTTAGGGAATATTAACATCTATTGTGGGTATTTTAAAACTTGTGCGTTGGCAACTCTGCTGGTGACGCTTCCATTCGCGCGAGTTGTCTATGGTCGTTATAGGATACCATTGTTGGTCCGCTTTTCTGAACAAAATTGTATTAAATTCACAATATTTGTGTTCTTTTTATACAGTTTTGTCTCCCCTCAGTGAACATCACATTTATCCGTAAGTTAATCACATTCTTGCACTTCTACTTTTCTAATGACGTTTCTTCAACACATTGGAACTGTTGTCTTGTACGTAAGTAGTTTCATGTCATACTGACTATGTAAGACTTAATCCACTTAATTGATGTAAGTTTATTGTAAGAGTATATTTCATTTCACAACATTCGCGATATAATAAACATATTGAGCTACCCAACACCAACCAGGTTCAGTGGCAGAAGAGAGTACCTACATTAGGGATTTGACAGTTTATATTCATTGAAGAATATTTCCTCAGCTTGATGCGAGTCTTGGAGTTCGAATTTAATGTGCCTTGCCTTATCAGTTTGTCTTACGCCAAGTCTTAACATTTTAGTTATACTTAACTGGAAAAGGCTCTTCGAGATTCTCAAGAGAATTGATATCAAATATAGAGATAGACGAATAATCCAGGCGCTATACAAGAATGAGGCCGCTATAATTAGATGTGACAATGGTACAAAGGAAGCCAGTATAAAACAAGGGGTGAGACAGGGATGCTCTCTGTCACCTATTCTTTTTAACGCTTATATACAGAGTGCAATTGATGACTTGAGAGAGAGAATGAGTCACAGAGAATGAGACGTGGTCTCATTCTAGAGATGTGGTCCTATAGAAGACTATTAGGAATTTCCTGGAGAGACCACATTACAAATGAGGAGGTTCTCCAAAGAATCGAAGGAGGAAGGCACCTGCTCAGGATCTTGTCCGAAAGGCGTGCAAGATGGATCGGCCATATAATACGACAAGAAGGCCTCTTGCATGCCATAATGGAGGGTATGACCGAGGGGACAAACTCTAGGGGACGCCCACGCCGAGAGTACCTGGACGACCTGCTGGTGGACATGCGCTGCTCATCATATGCAGACTTCAAAAGAGCCGCACAAGATAAGGAAGAATGGAAGAAAAAAATAAAGGAAATTGCTGCAAACCAATCCCAGGCCGAAACCACAGAGAGAACTGTAATGTATCGTCGATTCTGATGACAGCAAAGAAAAGAAAGAAAGTTTATTCAGAAAAGAGATTATGCTTCTCGGTGCCACTTTCAGGATCAACAGAATAAAATTTTCGTTATTAAATCAATTGCGTCATATATTTCCATTGAAGTGGATTGAGGAGTTCATGTGATTGGTTGGTTATTGATAATAGTTTTGTATGCGGATAATTCAACCACAGCGCCCTTGAGGTGATTTCTCACAAAAACGGCGCTATACTTTTATTCACCAGATTTACAGGAACGGGTTTAGTTTTTCCCATAGGAAAAACTAAACCCTTTCATACACTTTTCCATATAAATGATCATCTAGTAAATCCACGTTATGCAAGTGTATTATATAAGTATAATTAATACAAAACAATACAAGAACAACACGTTAATCTACCAAACTATTAAATGGGAATATAATTCACCGTCTCCAGATATTTTCATATCAGAGTGTTCGGCTCTGTGGAATTCCTAATTTGACCGATAAATCCTACTGATCCCTCAATATAAATATTTAAAAAATCTTTCGTAATTCTACATGTATTTAAAATGACTGATTTTTGCATTTTTATATACAAATTCTTTGACAAATCTAATATGCCTAAATTTTTAATAAGAGAGCTAGGTATAATGCCAGTAGCCGAAATAACAAAAGGTAATATTTTATATTATTTTTAGGAAAAACTAAACCCTTTCATACACTTTTCCATATAAATGATCATCTAGTAAATCCACGTTATGCAAGTGTATTATATAAGTATAATTAATACAAAACAATACAAGAACAACACGTAAATCTAAATTAAATCCAAACTAATATTATTATTATTTTTTCACCAGATTTACAGGAACGGGTTTAGTTTTTCCCTTTAGTTTTTTTTAGGAAAAACTAAACCCTTTCATACACTTTTCCATATAAATGATCATCTAGTAAATCCACGTTATGCAAGTGTATTATATAAGTATAATTAATACAAAACAATACAAGAACAACACGTAAATCTACCAAACTATTAAATGGGAATATAATTCACCGTCTCCAGATATTTTCATATCAGAGGGTTCGGCTCTGTGGAATTCCTAATTTGACCGATAAATCCTACTGATCCCTCAATATAAATATTTAAAAAATCTTTCGTAATTCTACATGTATTTAAAATGACTGATTTTTGCATTTTTATATACAAATTCTTTGACAAATCTAATATGCCTAAATTTTTAATAAGAGAGCTAGGTATAATGCCAGTAGCCGAAATAACAAAAGGTAATATTTTTATAGTCTGAGAATGCCAAATTCTTTTAATTTCATTTCCTAAATCTGTATATTTTCTTATTTTTTCAGAAACAGATTTTTGAATATTACAGGAATTTGGAATAGCTACATCAATAATATAAGTTATTTTTTTAATTTTGTCATGTAAAACTATATCAGGTCTATTATGACCAATTGGTCTGTCTGTTAGTATAGTTTTATCATAGTAAATTTTAAAGAAATTATTTTCTAAAAATGAATTTGGTTCGTATTCATAATATGGTACTATATTATGACAGTCAATCAAGTTATGTTTAATTACCAAACTTTGGTGAATTATTTTTAAAACCTGATTGTGCCTAAATGTATACTCAGACGGCGCTAATATAGAACATCCTGATATAATGTGTTCTATAGTTTCCGGAAAAGCCATACATTTTCTACATAAATCATCAATTTGATTTGGATCTTTGATTATATGCTTCCTATAATTTTTGGTATTAATTACTCTATCTTGAATAGCAAGCATAAAACCTTCTATTTCTGCGCTCAACTCTCCAATACTCAACCATTTGTTTGACGAAAGTTTGTCAACATACGTTTGGTTGAGATAATTGAAGTGTTTTGCGTGAATAATTTTATTTGACCAGGAATCTAATAATTCCTGGTTGGTATTTATAAAAATGTTGGCATTCTCGTCGTATAAATTTAAAGGTGAAATATTTCTGTCTGCCTTGCAAATTATTTTATGCAGCTCTGAGCTATTAGCTTTTCTATGAAAAAAATTTCTTAACATTTCTACCTGATTTTAATATTATTATTATTCACCAGATTTACAGGAACGGGTTTAGTTTTTCCCTTTAGTTTTTTTTTAGGAAAAACTAAACCCTTTCATACACTTTTCCATATAAATGATCATCTAGTAAATCCACGTTATGCAAGTGTATTATATAAGTATAATTAATACAAAACAATACAAGAACAACACGTAAATCTACCAAACTATTAAATGGGAATATAATTCACCGTCTCCAGATATTTTCATATCAGAGGGTTCGGCTCTGTGGAATTCCTAATTTGACCGATAAATCCTACTGATCCCTCAATATAAATATTTAAAAAATCTTTCGTAATTCTACATGTATTTAAAATGACTGATTTTTGCATTTTTATATACAAATTCTTTGACAAATCTAATATGCCTAAATTTTTAATAAGAGAGCTAGGTATAATGCCAGTAGCCGAAATAACAAAAGGTAATATTTTTATAGTCTGAGAATGCCAAATTCTTTTAATTTCATTTCCTAAATCTGTATACTTTCTTATTTTTTCAGAAACAGATTTTTGAATATTACAGGAATTTGGAATAGCTACATCAATAATATAAGTTATTTTTTTAATTTTGTCATGTAAAACTATATCAGGTCTATTATGACCAATTGGTCTGTCTGTTAGTATAGTTTTATCATAGTAAATTTTAAAGAAATTATTTTCTAAAAATGAATTTGGTTCGTATTCATAATATGGTACTATATTATGACAGTCAATCAAGTTATGTTTAATTACCAAACTTTGGTGAATTATTTTTAAAACCTGATTGTGCCTAAATGTATACTCAGACGGCGCTAATATAGAACATCCTGATATAATGTGTTCTATAGTTTCCGGAAAAGCCATACATTTTCTACATAAATCATCAATTTGATTTGGATCTTTGATTATATGCTTCCTATAATTTTTGGTATTAATTACTCTATCTTGAATAGCAAGCATAAAACCTTCTATTTCTGCGCTCAACTCTCCAATACTCAACCATTTGTTTGACGAAAGTTTGTCAACATACGTTTGGTTGAGATAATTGAAGTGTTTTGCGTGAATAATTTTATTTGACCAGGAATCTAATAATTCCTGGTTGGTATTTATAAAAATGTTGGCATTCTCGTCGTATAAATTTAAAGGTGAAATATTTCTGTCTGCCTTGCAAATTATTTTATGCAGCTCTGAGCTATTAGCTTTTCTATGAAAAAAATTTCTTAACATTTCTACCTGATTTTGTTTTAAAGAAGTTATTTTGACTATACCTCTACCTCCTAAATTTCTAGGTAAATTAATTCGTTCTATAGCTGAATTTGGATGATGACAATTAAACTTTGTTAACGTAGTTCTAATTAATCGTTCTAAGCTATCTAAATCTGTATTAGACCATTTAATTATACCAAATGAGTACGTTAATAGAGGTATTGCCCAACTATTTATTGCCTTTACTAAATTTTTAGCAGATAGATTGCATTTTAAAATTTTTCTTATCCTAGTTTGAAATTTAATCCTAATTTCATTTTTAATACTAGTATGATCTAATCTATTCGATTGCGGGTATCCTAAGTATTTATAAACCTCATCCCCTTTCATACTTTTAATTTTGAAATTTCTAAATATACCCTCATCTCCATCTATAATTTTGCCTTTCTCTATATGGATCGTTCTACATTTATCTAGACCAAAAGTCATTTTAATATCATCTGAAAAAATTTTAACTACCTTAATCATTTTCTCTAAATTTGATTCAGAATTTGAAAATAATTTTATATCATCCATATATAATAGATGCGAAATTGTACTACTCTCTCCTGTATTTCCCTTAATTTTTATTCCAAACTTGCTTTTTATTAACATTTTGGATAGAGGATTTAATGCTAAGCAAAACCAAAGAGGACTCAACGAGTCTCCTTGAAAAATTCCTCTTTTTATCGAAATGCCCGGTACTACTATTTTCTTACCCTTTAAATTGATAAATAAATCTGTATTCCAAAATGACATAATATTTTCTAAAAAGCTAATAATCATTGGATTAATTTTATATATATTTAATACTTTGATAAGCCACGAGTGCGGGACACTATCAAAAGCCTTTTGGTAATCTATATAGCAAGTATGTAAATTACGTTTTTTATTTTGAATCTGTTTTAGAATTACAGAATCAATAACTAATTGTTCTTTACATCCCATATGTTTTCTGCGACAACCTTTTTGTTGTTCAGATAAAATATTTTTTTCATCTAAATGATTATATATTAAATCTGTCAAGCAAGAGGTTAAAATTTTATATATTGTCGGTAAACATGTAATGGGTCTATACTGAGAGGGATTATTAATATTTTCGCTTTTAGGCAACATATAAGTAATGCCCTTAGTTAGAAAATTTGGAATATTTTGAGTTTGTCTAACAAATTTTGAAAGATGTTTTGCCAAAAGAGGATGTAACGTAGTGAGACGTTTGTACCAAAAATTATGTATCCAATCGCAACCCGTGGCTTTCCAATTATGAGTATTTTTAATAATTTTGGCTAACAATTCAACCGATATATCAGAAAAACTCATTTGTTCAATGTCTGAACAATTGAGTTCTTCATTTTCTATCCAGGGACCTGACTCATTGTGTTTTATATCTTTACTCCAAATTTTAGTCCAAAAATCGTGCATATCTGTTTTAGATGGCAACGGAATATTATTATTAGAAATAATATTTTTTTTATCGTCAAGTTTGGAATAAAATATTTTCTCATTTTTCTGGAATAATCTGTTATTATTTTTTTTATTATACGTATAATTATATCTTTTTAATCTACTAGCTTTTACACCTAATTTTTGTTTTAATAAATCCAATAAATCATTGATTATATTTTCATTATTATTACTATCAATGCTATAACCAAATTTTCTCCCAATTTCGTCTACATGTCTCAAAATATTCCTACTTCTATTTCCATTTTTATATTCTATTATTCTAGCTATGCTACTTCTTAAAAATACTACATCATTTTCTAATCTAATCTGCCATTCTGGTTTACTATAACTATATGATCTATCATCAGAGGACTTTAATTCAATTCCTAACTTATTACATATAGTGATAGCGCTGGCATATACTATTGTATGAAGATCTAAAAAACTAATGTCCTCAAATATAATTTTTGGTAAAATTATATTATTTAAATCAAAAATTAATTTAGATAATTTTTTTGACGTATGTAATTTTGTTAATTTTGGTCTATGTGTGGGCTCTACATCTATAAATCTAATTATATTATTATGAAGTAAGTAAGCTAATTCTACTACATTATCATCTACTAAGTTTAAATTTGCAATATTGATTTCCCTAAGATTATAAATAACATCTTCGTTATTTGAATCTACTGTAATATCATTGGTCATGTCTACTAGATTATTATCTAAACTATCTACATTCAATTCATCTAATATAACATTATTACTTGTATTAATTTGTTCTAAATTATTCCCCTGTTGCAATCTATCTGCTACTTCATTTTTTATCTGATCTAATGTAACTACAGGAATTAAATTATTTTTGAATATTGCCCGTTTTTGATCTGCTAATCTTTGTTCATTTACTATGGCTAACGGATATTTTTCTGAGAAAAGTAAATGTAATTTTTTTCTATACAACAGCATATCTGTTTCTACCTTGGTTACATAAAAATATGAACGGACGATGAACATATTGACATCGTTCGTCCATTTCATACGCTGCCTAGGAATACCTGCTTTTGTTTTTTGGGGTCTAAGATTATCATTGTTCATCTGTATAGATGACATAATTCTCCCCTGTTCATCTCTGTTGGTTGCATATGACATGTGTCAAAACAAAACAACTAGAAAATGACAATATGTTTTGCTTAGTAACTACTACATTCCAGTAACCAAGTTACTGTCAAATAATTTTCAATCTGTCAAAATTAAATTAAACATTTCAATAAACTATCTTTCAACATTACTAATCTATAATAGATTATATTTTTAAATAATGTTATCAAAATAAAATAATTAAATATACTCATAAAATATATTACAAATTAATCTCAAATATTGTGGTTTACCTTGGTTACTGGGGCCTGACAAAATGAAAATTTTAAAATCCGTTTATTTAACTAAATATCCTATGGTTCACTGGCAGTCTATTTATTAGGTTATCTAATATACTTATTTTCAAATATTTATATGTTTTGGGATCAAAGCTAATTCTTTTCTATCTGATATAATTAAAAAAATCAGAGAGCAAAAATGCAAAACTAATGTCGTGGCTAGCGTTGCTAAGCAACATTATTTTTATTCACCAGATTTACAGGAACGGGTTTAGTTTTTCCCATAGGAAAAACTAAACCCTTTCATACACTTTTCCATATAAATGATCATCTAGTAAATCCACGTTATGCAAGTGTATTATATAAGTATAATTAATACAAAACAATACAAGAACAACACGTTAATCTACCAAACTATTAAATGGGAATATAATTCACCGTCTCCAGATATTTTCATATCAGAGGGTTCGGCTCTGTGGAATTCCTAATTTGACCGATAAATCCTACTGATCCCTCAATATAAATATTTAAAAAATCTTTCGTAATTCTACATGTATTTAAAATGACTGATTTTTGCATTTTTATATACAAATTCTTTGACAAATCTAATATGCCTAAATTTTTAATAAGAGAGCTAGGTATAATGCCAGTAGCCGAAATAACAAAAGGTAATATTTTTATAGTCTGAGAATGCCAAATTCTTTTAATTTCATTTCCTAAATCTGTATACTTTCTTATTTTTTCAGAAACAGATTTTTGAATATTACAGGAATTTGGAATAGCTACATCAATAATATAAGTTATTTTTTTAATTTTGTCATGTAAAACTATATCAGGTCTATTATGACCAATTGGTCTGTCTGTTAGTATAGTTTTATCATAGTAAATTTTAAAGAAATTATTTTCTAAAAATGAATTTGGTTCGTATTCATAATATGGTACTATATTATGACAGTCAATCAAGTTATGTTTAATTACCAAACTTTGGTGAATTATTTTTAAAACCTGATTGTGCCTAAATGTATACTCAGACGGCGCTAATATAGAACATCCTGATATAATGTGTTCTATAGTTTCCGGAAAAGCCATACATTTTCTACATAAATCATCTATTTGATTTGGATCTTTGATTATATGCTTCCTATAATTTTTGGTATTAATTACTCTATCTTGAATAGCAAGCATAAAACCTTCTATTTCTGCGCTCAACTCTCCAATACTCAACCATTTGTTTGACGAAAGTTTGTCAACATACGTTTGGTTGAGATAATTGAAGTGTTTTGCGTGAATAATTTTATTTGACCAGGAATCTAATAATTCCTGGTTGGTATTTATAAAAATGTTGGCATTCTCGTCGTATAAATTTAAAGGTGAAATATTTCTGTCTGCCTTGCAAATTATTTTATGTAGCTCTGAGCTATTAGCTTTTCTATGAAAAAAAAAATTAATTGTTATTTATTATTTTTATTATTATTATTATTATTATTATTATTATCATTATCTCGGTCTTCACTGTCATCTGTCCCGCGACGCTCAGTAACTGAGTAGTTTTTGGCATTATTTTATTTATTTATCTAAACGCCATAAAAGGCTTTTACATTTAAGTGATACACTAGTATACAGTGATACACAGGAGAGAAACAGATTATGAACAAAATACGTTCTCTTAAATAATATCGAAATATATCTCAAAAAATAACATCAAACATATCTATTCATACATACATAGTTTTATTTGCATTTGTTAGATTCTAGGAGTTGAAATCTTAACAGTAATTTTGTATTGGGATTATTGTTACCTTCAAATTTGTTTGTTTGCCTACAAGAATAACATATTTTGAGTTATTTTGATGAGAGATTTTCGACGTCTTCACAATGGTTTCTACATGTTTGAATACCAGAGATTTGTTGTAGACAAGTGGTTCCAATAATATTTTTTTCTTGTTGAGTGGATATTTGTCCAAATAAATGTTCAATTTTATTGTTTTTCGTGTGTGTTTTCTCAATGAGAACTTTTGTTTAATTCCTATTGAAACTCCTTCACCCTAGCATTTATGTCAACGAAAAAAAATGATTAGTGAGTCCAAGTTCAGGTGGAGTACGGTCAAGCCAGGTTTCCGTAAGCACATACGCGTTATGATGATGGGAAGGTACAGCTGCTTGTAGATCATCTAGTTTTGCTCGTGGTCCACGGATGTTTTGGTAATATGTTTTCAGTTTGACAGTCTCGGTTTTTTATGTGTAGTGACTATTTTGGGTGAAGAATTTATGTATTTCATGGTTATTTCTGATTTCCGTTAGCTTTCCGTTTTTCTAGTTCTGTCCTTCAGTCCATTTAAGTGCTTTTGCTGTGCCGGGGTCGAGTCAAAGTAAATGCGTCGATTATCCTTTAAGAAATGTTTTTTTCTTGTAGTATTTTTGCTGTCTAAGGGTGGGTTTTTTCATTTACCTTTACTTTTAGCTGTGCAGTTTGCAGTTACTTTAGCAGTACAGTTGACATTTACGGCAAAATGAGTTTTTTCCTGACGCCAACTGCTAAAGTAAAGGTAAATAGGGATGACAGCATGATAACTTATCTAACTCCCACATTTTCGTATTGGGGACTGTTCATATATTTTTTTCATGTGGCAACTCACAAATTAAATGTCAAAATTCTATGTTTTTACGCGCATTGCGTCGTCTATTGTTGCATGTCTTTATGATGGTCTAGTGTATGACGTTCGAAAATTTGGACAATTTGTGAAATTTGACATTATTTTCCAACATTTTAGCGTCACTTCTAGGCATTGATATGAAAGTTTTGTTGAGTAGCCTTTGACACATTAAAATATAGTTTGCTCGCTGTACTTTTGTGTGTATTTGCAATATCTCCAAATAATCTTTGCATGCTTGACAGCATTATTCCTAACAGAGGTCAATCTAGCTTCATTTTATTTATGTCATGTCATTTGAAAAAAATATTTGTAATTACACTTCATCAAATATTACTTATAGGTCATTGGGAGTACATATCTGCAATTGATGTAGTCAAAAGTCGAGCAGTTTCTTTGTTAACGTAAAATCGGCGTATGAAAGCCCTGCGTATATTATGTCGCGACACGTCGTGTCGTATAATTAATTACAGATTCATCGTCAGAAGTTGACGAACTGTCACTTGATAATGATAATATAATAGCAAATACCGTAAAACAGATAGCAAGAAAATAACCTCTCATCTCTGAACTGTCACAAAAGTGACATTGACAACGGCGGCCATTTTGGTTACATTTACTTTAAGTGGTCTACACACTATACTGCGAACAGCCCGACATTTAGCAGCTTTTAGCAGCTGGCTAAAAATCGCAGGTTGGAGGTTGCCTCCAGACGATGCTTTTTGCAGTAAGTTGGTTTCTTTTGCTCTGTGAACACGTATTCACAGCGCTCCCGAACTCGGTCACTTTCGAAATGAATTTGCGAAATGCTTAAGCCGGGTCTCTTGCTTCAACATTGTCGCCTCCTGCGACTTTTTTTAAATAAGTTTTTATTTCAGTGAAAATAAAACTAATTGTTAATCGAAATCGACAATGGTTAATCGTTAATCGACCACACATACCTAATTAATTATGGGAATAAATTCATAACAGCAAAAATAATTAAACAATATTCATTCTTTAATCCATTGAGAAAAATATTTGCCACCGCTAATTTTCCTTTTAGACCTACTCGACTCCAAACACCTTTTTATTGTAATAACTCTGGGACCACCGCAGAACAAAATGCAACAATAAATCGCTTACACACTTTTGGCAATAAATATGCTAATATCGATCACGCCGGTAATCTGGCATCATACAAAAGATGCATTAAACAAAATTTGTCTTCTAGTACCATGTAAACATAATGATCATGTAAACATAATATGCTTACCAGTACTTGCAAAACATTAATTCATTAGAAATCATAGGTACTTGTAAAATTCATCATATCGGTTAATATTTATAATCCATAATATCGACCTCTTAACTATTCTATTTTATTTTTATTTTTCATTGCTCCTATGAGGACTTTTTACTTTATATTTTATATTTAAATCATTGTACCTTTTAAAGATATCTTATATTTCTACTTTTTTTATTATTATTATTTTATTCTCACTTTTAACTTTTTTTATTTTTGCTTAATAATTTAAAGCTTGTACTTTATACTTATACTTATACGTTATACCATATTTTTCACTTTACATTTATATTTTACCCTTAACCTACTACTTATAATCTTACTACTTACTTTTTACATTTTTTTTCCTTATATTTAACTTACAAATATACTGTTAGTCATTCTTCATGTTGTTGTACTATTTATATTGTATGTCAATTATGTTAATGGCACATGTTGTGCAGTATATGTGTAAATAAATAAATATAAAAAAACCATGTACTCCAAAGAGCGTAAGCGACATTTCTAAGGGAAAATATCTGTCAGGGTGATAGGCAAAACAGCGTAACCGCCACTATCTCCACAACTGAAGGCATTCAGATAATTGCATTATCAGTTCTATACAGGCAGTAACCAAATATCAATAATCGTAATTAACCAAAATCATTTTTTGAATCAACTAAGAAAGTTATTTAAAAAAAAACCTTCTCCTGAACACTTTGCTGTTTGTCGCTTACGCTGTTCTGCCGATTATGGGTCGATATAATATGTGGGTTCGGTTAGGTATAATACGCACTAAAATTAATATTAAAAGAGATTCCATTTTGACCAATTACACTATCGTCAGAATTTCTGCTAAAAGAAGTCAATTTCAGAAGACAAAATACTTGATACTGCTACCATGGAACATTTCAGGTTTAAAAAAATAATGTCAGATAAGGTACATACTATTACGGAAATAACATACGAGTTCGATAATATAACATAACAGAGCATCTAATTATAATCAAATTAAAATATGAATAACAGTATATACGTCGTTAAAATATTTCAACGATAAACACGAATAGTTTTTGTAAAGTTTGTTTATAAATTATAAATTACAAACCTTTATCACGCTTTGTTATTACTTTATTAACCTTTGTTGAAGCAAAAGACCCGGCTTAATGTGCTACAGAAGTTCTGCAGATTGGTGGTTGCCACTAGACCATGCTATTTGCAGTAAGATCAGTGGCGGGTCGAGCACATTTTCGATGGCGGGGACCGTCATTTTTATGTGTAGATACTGACGTCTCACTGCCAGAAAGTAACGATACGAGACTCAATACAAATATAGGTATACCCAAATAGTAATAATATAATTTCTTACAGAAAATTTTATGAGGTACGAAGATAAGTCACGCACCTAACCAGAACCATCAAATAGGGTGCGTAAATAAATATTAAGTTTAAATAAAAATAAACACTTGTTCACAACCAAAAACTCGTGGTTTAAACAAAACAAGTGTTTTATTTATATATGTCAAACCACAAAGTGATTGCTTTCTACAATTATGTAAATATGAAGTTTAATAAAAATAGCACAAGACAAATTGTACTTCGGTTTGAGGTGTTTTAACCACGAGAACGGCGCTATAGAAATAATCCGATCAATCGATATCAATATTATTATTTTACTAAAACGTCATATGCAATAAATTATTATTATGCTACAAGGAAGGAAGGAGAGAAATTAAAAATTACTTAACCGAAGTAATTTTTTAGATTATATTTCTGCAATTACTTTTATGTTCAGAACGCATTCATTATTTTTGTGAACACAAAGAATTGTCAATTTTTTTCTTGTTAGGTTTCAGGAATAGTGTAGAGTATATGTAATAGTAGTTTATTTATTTCATTTCTACGGTATAAATACACCATTAACATTAAACGTTTATAAGTAGGGACTGTCCCCATGGTCCCCTTGTGAAGAAACGCCACTGAGTAAGTTGATTTCTCGGGCGCTGTGATCACGTGTACGGACCATGTCGTTCTGGCTGCAAACAGCCAGAATCCGTTTGCGGCAGCACCAATTCGGACGCCGCAGTAGTAAAATAATAATACTCTGCGCGCAAATGCGGCAGAAAGTGGAAACAATCGCTCCGGCAGTAAAGAAATAATAATACGGCAGACGAATAATAACAATTCGGCAGCCGGTTTTGCCTACTAACGATGCGATTTCTAGCCATCTGCAAAAAGCCGGCTGTTCGCAGTACCATGTGTAGTGGCCATTAGCATTTTACAGCACCATTGCCGGCCTGCAACATTCTAGGTAAAAGTAAACGGTAAATGTCAAATGAAAAAACTCATTTCTATGACTTTTACCATAAACTTTTACAATTAGCATTGCAATTAGCATTCTCGGAAAATGAAAAAACCCACCCTAAGAGTTTATAATTACAGTTTTATTGTTCTTGGTTTATCATTGATACATTTACCAAATCGAAACATTTTTTCAATGTGATTGGATTTCAATGTGATATGCAGGTGTGTCAAATTTAGAAATTATTTTGTTAATACAGTTTGGTCTTCCATAATTTTGTCAGTAACTGTTACCTTTGTACCTTCGGGCACGTTGCACAAAATTATTTTTTCGACCTTTAAGTAATTTCGTTCGTTGCTTGCATTGCATTACAGATATTAATGTTATTTTGAGGTGAAATGTTTTTTTGAATTTATTTATATGCTCAAAATTTGCCTCTCAAGGTGGCAGTTTTGGGAACTACCGGAAATCGATTATTTTATTATTGATAAACTAATGTTTAAGACAAGATTTTTTTATGCATAGCACAAAGGGTAACAATTATTATAAGCAATAATTATTAGCGTGAAATACTCATCATGAGTGTTTCAGGCTAATAATTATTGCTATAATGTCATACTAACGCCTAGGATAAGGAAAATGCGTTTGGAAGTGATGGGGTCCAGGCGTCAGTTGAGATGCTAAATATACTGCTGATACTGTGATGATAAATATACTGCTGATCTCTCTCTCTGGTTTCAATACTGGGATTGGTTTGCAGCAATTTCCTTTAGTTTCTTCTTCCATTCTTCCCTATCTTGTGCGGCTCTTTTGAATTCTGCATATGATGAGCAGCGCATGTCCACCAGCAGGTCCTCCAGGTACTCTCGGCGTGGGCGTCCCCTGGGGTTTGTCCCCTCGGTACCCTCCATCATGGCATGCAAGAGGCCTTCTTGTCGTATTATATGGCCGATCCATCTTGCACGCCTTTCGGACAAGGTCTTGAACAGGTGCCTTCCTCCTTCGATTCTTTGGAGAACCTCCTTATTTGTAATGTGGTCTCTCCAGCAAATTCCTAATAGTCTTCTATAGGATCACATCTCAAAAGCCTCTAGTCTCCGTTTATCTCTTTCGTATAGGCACCATGTTTCGCAACCGTACGTCAAGATACTCCATACATAGGTCTTGATGAGGAGTATTCTCAGTTTTAGGTCTATATTATTCGATTCTATTATTTTCGACCTTTTATTGAATGCAAGCCTAGCCTGGTGTATACGGCTGTCGACCTCGCTCTTAGACCAATCGTCCCATGTTATTTTGCTCCCGAGGTTGACAAACTGCTGATACTGTGATAGGAGAAGACAGAAAAATCAAGTATGGACATTTTCTTAATTAAGTGATTTAGTAAATATTGCTATATTGATATAATGTCTCGACGCCACCTAGTGAGAGAGTTAGCACTTACATGCCTTTCTCATATAAAAATAAAGTTGATTGTTTGCAGGTGAAAAAAATATAATAAGCGATAATTGTTGAATGAAACACCAGGTATATATTGAGTCATTTGGCGGGTAGGAGGTATGACGCCGTAGCTTAGTGGTAGAGCTCCTGTCCGGCAAACAGAGGGGTGCGGGTTCGAGTCCCGTCGGCGACATATATCTTTTCTCGGGAGAGGTTTCAATATTGATGAGTGTTTCAGGCTAATAATTATTGCTTATAATAATTGTTACCGGAAATCGAGTTATGTTTGCTATTTGGTCCTTGTTAATTTTTTTACCAGGGTCAAGAAGTACCTCGTTTATGGCTTTCACTGCCTTCTCTGCCTTGAAGATATATCATTGGACATCCATTGCAACAGTAAAAATATTTTTTTCTATTTTATAATTTTTATTGTTACATTAATAATTCAACTTTATTTTAGACCCACTTGTTTTACTTCGATGTCACAAGTTTCAGATAGGTATCTGATATAATTAATACGCTAGCGACTGTACGGTGGAAATTTATGAACCCCACTTCGAGTGTATCTCTGACGCCACGTCTTATGCGAAACCATCTTCGTAAGTTTCTTCGTGAAGTTTGTTACCAAGCTACTGCCGTGTCGCCCACCGCAGGTGGGTGCTAGTTTCGTAAAGGTACACCTACTGTACTTGTGAGATAATTAAGAGGCTAGACTTTGAACCACACGCGGAACACCCGCGTCTGTCATTCTGTCCCGCTCACAATAAGCTCACGCACACTTACAATACATGCGAATGCGAAATGTGCGAATGAGACAACGCTCAAATTTACCTACAGAAATCGCTCGAAAAGGGGTTTATGTAGAATACACTTTTCTACACCAAAACTTTCACGAAATTGAAATTTAAAAAAAAAATTATTTTTTAGAAAGAAGAAGCTACGTCGGTAGCTTTTTATAATTTTATAATTCTTTATGACAGTTGAGTTAGCAGCACTTTTTCCTTAAATAATATTTTTTGATAAATCGTACATGTTTAACGGTGAATGTTTACGTTAATACGAAACGCATCGAAAATTCGAAAACATACCGACACAGTTTTCACCCTCTAAAAGGCAGCACAAAAAAATATTCTTTTTGTGCAATTTTCGATGTAGAAAAGTGTTTTTTCCCGGGCGTTCTTTTTGTATGGGCCGAAAAGCGAAGTCTATCATCTTAATGATTTTGTTTTTGCTCTGTTGACGCAGGGACACTCAAAACAGATTTCTAACACGTTATTATGCTAAAGTTAGCAATGCCTGTTGATATTATGTATCGTTTTAGTGTTTTATTTTTATTATTTCGACTGGAGACGTTTTTTAGTCGTTTACACTGCCAAAGATTATTGGGATACATAAATAAACATTAATTCCATGTAAATGAATGACTCGCACAATTAGCGTAATAAATAAACTGTCAGAAGGACCCTTATTGTTTTTCTCTCTAAGCATCCTAACTTTATGCGATATAATTATAACTTACTCGTATAATAGACAAAACTTTTTTTAAATGTGCTGTCCACTATGATAGTTGATATATTTGATGCACAATGTCACATAATCATCTGTGAAATTTATTTATTATGTCTTTGATTACTTTTATAACCACCTATAAATAGGATTAATAAATTAATGATCTATTGCAGATCTTATTTATTTTGAGCTTGGGTCAATTACCAGAAGGCCATGGATCTTCCCAACCGAGAGAGGGTTTCCATCAAGGTGGAACCAGGGTCCCAGGAAGAGAGTGGAGGTGAAAATGCTTTTACGGATATATATATTTACCTCCCGGATGTGAAGAAGGAATGTTTGCAGTATGCGGCGAGTACTCCGACAACCAGTAAGTTGCATTACAAAAGTAATTATATGTTGAATGTTGATTTCAGTTTTTCAGAATTCTTGTCCATTTTGGTAAGTTTCGCAGAATGGACAAATATCCTTCTTTATGACGTCCTCTTTTGTTGTTCATTATGTTACTGACACACTTGCTTATTACAAGCCGGCTTATGAGCATGCTCACACAACTGTACACTCATAAACGAACAGGCTTGGCTTGAGCTTTCTGATGAATGAGAATGCTCAAAACCAACAATTGAACACACATGCTCTTTAATGAGCATGCTCATGTCAAATAATAAATGTCATCGTATAGAAACAGTTCTGTTCGCCCAGAATATCTTATTGCTTGCAACGCAATAATTAATTATTTCAGTAAATTATAAATGTTATACAACATTTTATTATGTTAAGAAAATAAAAAGATAGATTTGGGTTTGTAATTGGATCACTAGAAGAGAAAACATTGGAGCAAGTAATCATTTGTTAGTAGAAACGCGAGAAGAAGATGTCAACGGATATAAGAAACGAGATACTCAAATGCGGAATGCTATTCCGAACTGAGATCGGATTGAAATGAGCATGCTCATAAGCCAGCCTGTTCACACATGCTTAGAGGCTTCCTCTTCCATCCGATAATCCATTGAGCATGCTCACAAATCAAACGGCTGTTGATTTGAGAGCATGCTCTTTTGGCTTCAAATGAGCATGCTCATTACTAGCAACGTCACTGACACAACTGCTACTAGGTAACAATTGCTACTAGGTAGCTTGCTCTTTGGCTTCAAATGAGCATGTGTGTCCATAGCTTTAGTTATTCTGGTAGGTACTTATTTTCTTTAATATTTCTCTTCAAATTAAACTGTCAAACTAAGCAAACTTTGATCACCAAAACTCGCGATCCCTCAAATAAAGACATCAACTTTTACATGACGTAAGTTTAACGTATGATACATTCACAATATGTATATTTGATGTTAGAAAACATTATTCCACTGACAACGACAAATCAGTTCTGGAGGGAAGGAGGTTTTTCCTTCTTGATGCATTTGTCCCTGATGCGGAAATTTTGAGACCTTTTCATTTCTTAAATTAACCTTGAAGTCTGTTGTGGAAATTTCCACTTCTCCAATGTTTATCAATGTTTTCTTCAATAGTAAATATTTTATTTAAAAAAAATTACATACAACAATACATAAAAATAGCCCGAGAGGAGAATACCAAAACTATATTTTTTGTTATATCTCCTCTCGGAGAAGGAAGACCGTGATTTTGACCGCCTCAGATTGTTCGTCTTTGCATATCAATTTACGCATGTTTCTCTAGGTAGCATTAGTGTGGGGATTGTTACCATCAAGGCAAAACCAGGTCTAGAGGGGGGAATTTCTAATATGGAGATTGACATCGACCTGCCGGATGTTAAAAATGAATACTTTGAGCGGTTTGAAAATAATGCACAGAGAGGTATATCCGACTTTTATTAACTAATACTTATTTTTAACGTTAATACATTTGTGTTCTCCCATTTGTTTTTAAATTTCTGTATTTACGCTAATTAAGCGTTATCGTTATCTTTGCAGACTTGTTGGCGAATCTGAAGACGCATCCTGGGAGAAAACGATTGTCTTGCCTCCATTGTAACTATTCCTGCTTTCGTAAGTCAACGTTAGAAGACCACGTTCGCACCCATAGTGGAGAAAAACTATTGTGTGCCGAATGCAACTATTCATGTTTTACAAAGCAGACTCTAAAACGTCACACGTTGACTCATGGTGGAGACAAACCTTTTTTATGTAACGTCTGCACCTATTCATGTTCTGCAAAGGTACAACTACGATGTCACATGTTTACCCACGGTGGAAAAAAACCTTTTTCATGCTCCGAATGCAGTTATAGAAGTTCTCGAAAGGGAGATTTAAAACTCCACAGTCTGATACACAGTGGAAAAAAACCCTTTTCATGTTCCCACTGCAACTATTCATGTTATCGAAAGGGAAGTCTTAAAATACACTTGCTGACTCACGGTGGTAAAAAACCCTTTTCATGTCCCGACTGCAACTTTTCATGTTCTTCAAAGGCACAACTAAAAATTCACTGGTTTACCCACAGTGGAGATAAACTATTTTCCTGTCCTGTCTGCAACTGTTCACTTTCTACAAAGTTGCTATTAAAAAATCACATGTTTACCCACAGCAAACAGAAACCTTTTTCATGTTCCGAGTGCAACTATTCGTGCTGTACAAAAGTACAACTAAAACGTCACATGTTTACCCACACTGGAGAAAAACCTTTTTCATGCCCCGATTGCCACAAATCATTTTATCGCAAGGGACATCTAAAAAGTCATATGTTTTCCCATAGTGGAGATAAACCTTTTTCATGTTCCATCTGCAACTTTTCGTGTTCTCAGAAGGGAAATCTAACAAGTCATGCGCTAACCCACACCACAGAAAAACCTTTTTCGTGTTTCGACTGCCACAAATCCTTTTATCGCAAGGAACATCTCAAAAGTCACATGTTTACTCACAGTGGAGAAAAACCTTTTTCTTGTCCCGACTGTAAATATGCATGTTCTCGAAAGTCGGAATTAAAAATTCACTCGCTGTCTCACAGTGGAGAAAAACCTTTTTCATGTCCCGACTGCAACTATTCATTCACTACAAAGGGACAACTTAAAAGTCACTTGTTTACCCACAGTGGAGAAAAACCTTTTTCTTGTCCAGACTGCAACTATTCTTGTTCTAGAAAGCGAAATCTAAAATACCACTTGTTGTCTCACAGTGGAGTAAAACCTTTTTTTTGCGCCGACTGTAACTTTTCATGTTCTAATAAACATTTTCTAAAACGTCACTTGCTGACTCACAGTTGAAAAAACCATTTATTTTCGTATTCCGACTGCCACTATTCATGTTATACAAGATGGCAACTAAAAAAGCCCTTGCTGACTCACAGTGGCATAAAACCTTTTTCTCGTCTTGAATTCAACTTTTCATGTTCTCAAGAAGAAAATTTATATATTCACTTACGCAAAACTCATCAAGGGTGGTTCTAGGTGCCCGGACGTTAAAAGTTATTTAATAAATATATGTGCAAGATGAAAAAAATTTCCAGAGATCATCCTCGGTTCCCAGGTGAAAATTTATTGCTTGAATCAGATTTTTCTCCTTTACCTCGCTTCCGTGGTTTGAACTAGCTTTTACGTTATTTTGATATGTATTTCAACTTATAATATTCCATGTTAAATGAGTGCTTTAATTAGTTTGACTTAAACGAGCAGTTATCTACTATTTATATGCATATTATTTTCTGTTTTTAATTTTTGAACTTATTTCATTTCTGAAGCAATGTAAACTTTTGACTTAGGAATTAAATATACTTACACTGGCTTGGTGCTTGGAAAATGACATACAACTGTTGACCCATAAAAAAATAATTTCCAGAACCAATCTTGGCTAAAATTAACGAAAAAACCTAAATAGGGCTTATAAATTAAACCTGATACGATAGCTTTATAAAGACAATCCTATCGGAACTCTGAGATCAAATGGATGAGAATAAAATAAGGAGTAAACGCCCTGTTCGTCAAATACAACTTGCCAAAAGTTGTGGCCTCAACACATGCAAAAAACTACCTAAAACTTAAATATCAATATTTATCATATTTTGAGGGGACTTCAAACAAAATTAAATGATTACACCAAATCAATCTACCCACTTAACAATGTGTTGTTGATTTGTTCACAGAAAAATGGTTAATATTTAATCATCAGTGTAGATACTAAATCAACGCTTCATCAGCACCAGTATGTATCAATAATAAATTGTTGTGAAACTTTTGTACTCTACCTTTCGTATGTAAGTTTCTTTCATGGATGTATGTAAATTTTTGGTCAAATTGCCTGTCTTATGTACTAAAATAAAATAAATAAATTAAAAATCTCGAGATAGGATTTCACTGCCATTAACCAAAGTAGGGGAGGTGGCTGTCTTATTTCTATTAGCACTAATTTAACCCCGATAAAACAAACAATGAGCAAATATTAATGTGGAACAGCTAACCAGGTACAATATAAACGATATTAAAAAAACTATATATGCTTTGTGTTAATCACAAATAGAGTACGGAATAACTGGATGGGGGTCTGCTTGAGCACTCACACAGAGCAGCTCAATATAGCCCAAAAAGGAGTACTACAAACAATACTGAAAGTTCCGCTTAGAACTCCAACAGAAGAAATATTCAAAAACTTTCATGTCTACAATGTACAAAAACTTTATTCAAAAAATATTTTATTTAAATTGAAAAAAATATATATCTGAATACTCCACTGCCCAACATAAATACTCAACCAGGGCAATAAGCGAAAATATCCTGGTTACTCCTAGTTTGAACATATCTTTTGGACAGAGAAATAATTAATTCCATGCTATGAAATTGTTCAATGCTCTACCAAATCAAACCAAAAAAAACGAAATGAGTATATTTAAAACAAAAGTCAAAACTTGGCTGAGAGATCAAAGTAATAAACAACTTACAAACATTATGAAGACGATGTAAAGACAATTCAATACTAAATACCAAATTTAAAAAAAACTACAGGCCGCCTCACTTATAGTATACTTTATACCTACATAATGTACAAACTATGCTATTGAAAATAATAATATAAAAAAATAATTAAAAAACCGGAGATTCCTTTTAAATATTTATGTAGACTAGAGACTATATCAACGCTTTATTAATTTGAGAACCTCGTACTTGACTGTTTCTCATGTAATTATGTAAATGACACTTGTGCCTGGATTCATTTAATATAAAGTTTTATAAATTTAATAACACCATGTACCTAGCTAATATGAACTATACCCTAAACCTGTCAAATTGACAGACTTAAAAAGAGTAACCTCTCTAGTGGGACGGTCAAAGCTTCTTTATACTGTAATGAACTTTTGTACAAAAAAAATAAATTAAAAAAAAAGATCTCTCTATATATCATAAACCGCTGTCCTTGTAGTCAGTATTACATTTCCTAGCCTAACATTCTTCTATAGACCTGTTATTTTTCTATTGCCGACATAAGCGCATAAACTTCTCAGCATCAGTATTCCGATATTTCGAAAATAAATAAATTAAAATAAATATAATAAAATAAATTGGGTCAACAAGTGTGTTCTTAGATTTCCCCTTCGAGAACATGAAAACTTGCAATCGGAACATGAAAAAGGTTTTTCTTCAGTATGGGTGCGCAAGTGGGGTTCTAACGTTGACTGACGAGAGCAGGAATAGTAATAATGGAGACAAGAGAATTGTTTTTTCTCAGGATGCGTCTCCAGCTTTGGAAATAAGTCTGAAAAAGATTACGCAAGCTTGATAAGTAAATAACAGTAAACAACAATAAAAAACCGAATATTAGTATTTTTAACAAACTCTTAACTTTGAAACAATAATCGGTATTACCTGGGACCCAATTTTCATTTCAGTAGATAATGGCTCGCATGCGAAGATCGCGCACGATAAATTATCTACTGTTTCGATAAATGCGTATTTTCAACCGTCGTAGATAATGTAAAACAATCGATATTAATACCAACATAAAAATGTACCAATTTCATTTTTTTATATGGTAACCCGTGTCTTTGACTCCATAGATATGATACATTTTTTCTGTATACATCTGTCAATTTTCAATTCACTTTGTTGTTCGTCGAAGAAGTAGTTGTTTCCATTGCGTGCTTTTCAAAATATTATCGACTTTTGCTATACTTTTGGACTTTCTGTTACTATTTGATCTTTGGCTGTGTTTCTGGACTTTTCTTCTTGTTACAATTTGACCTTTGGCTGTGTTTCTGGACTTTTCTTTTTGTTATAATTTGACCTTTGGCTGTGTTTCTGGACTGTTTCTTTTACTATTTGACCTTTGGCTGTGTTTCTGGACTGTTTCTTTTACTATTTGACCTTTGGCTGTGTTTCTGGACTGTTTCTTTTACTATTTGACCTTTGGCTGTGTTTGGACTATTCTTTCTTCGTCACGTCTGTTCGAATTGGATATTTGTCACCAATGCAAAAAAAGAAGTTGACGGAACTAGTGATGGAGGATCCCCAGTTGATAAGTGGGAAGTTCAGCACCACGTTTACTCTTAAAGAGGCGAAGAATCGATGGGAATCCATCGCAAATACCGTGAATGCCATTCCCGGTGGATGCAAAGACTGGAAACAATGGCGAAAAGTAAGTAGTTATTGTATCTTATCATAATATGCAGTGCAGTGTTAGCTAGTATGAAATGATTATATTTTTAAAATTAAATTAAATTAGAAGTTCTCGGTAGAAGAAGCCGAGGACGCCCAAGGAAGACGTGGCACGATCAAGTAAATCAGATACTTGAGTCGGGCCATGTCAAGAGTCAGAATAATATAAGAGTATGTATGAGAAGATGTATGAATGTGAATGAGGCAAGGAGCGTGTGCCAAGACCGAGTTGTTTGGCGGTCCGTCCTCTCTGCCTACCCCTGCGGGGAAACGGCGTGATGGTTAGTTAGTTAAATTAAATTTCAGTTTTGAGAGATAAATGAAAAGTTTTCACGTTGATAAAGCATTTTGACAAAATAATAAATAAAACATGTATATTGATCAATTTTTTTTGTGTCCGTGTGTATTCCTCAAGTGTAGTATGAGTATATCAGTAGGTAAAAAAAAAATTGTCCCAGAATTCCTTTGTTGGGTTGAACACATTATTAACATTTAACTTTTCCTTATGTTTCAGTGTTGGCAAGACTTAACAGCCAAAACTAAAAATAAACAGGCCAAGATAGTTCGGTATGCGAGGGGCACAGGTGGAGGACCGTCTCACGAAGAAAGCCTCACGGAAGACGAAGCCAGGATCCTGGAGACGATACACCCGGCATCGATTCAGGGACACGTGGGTGTCAGCGAATCTGTAGCATCATTTAATATGGGGATAGATGCAGATGCAGATGCAGTCACACTCCACAATTCAAATGATTTTACTGTTGAAAATATAGAGGTTTCCACAGATTATGTTGGGACTGTGAACAGTCCCATACGTGGTGACCAAAGTGGTATTGAAGTAGAAGACATGCAAGATAGCATCTTGGGACAATCTACACCAAATAATTTAAAAAAAAGAGTAGGTAGCCTTATGGCAGCGAAAAAAATGATGAAATATTCCGAAGAGAACATGAAGATGAAAAGGGAGAAGCTTGAAATTCAAAAGCAGCAATTAGCTGTGGCTAAAAAAAAAAATAGACTAATAAGGCAAACTAATATAAACTTGAAGAAAATTGTGCAACTTATGGAAAATAGCAAAAAATAATACCATTCAACTTTTTGCTATTTTCCATTAGTTAAGTCAGAGGCCCTAGCACGCTTGCTTTATAACGATCGGTAGGATAACTATCGGTAACTTCTCATCGTTCCCTAGCATGACTACAGATCCCCAACGAATAAGTGACAGTTCACATTTACAAAGTGTCCTTAACATATTCGACATCAACTGTTGTTTGTACTTTAGCGATGTGCAGTTGTCCTAGGAAACGATGAGAAGTTAACGATAGTTATCCTACCGATCGTTATAAAGCAAGCGTGCTAGGGCCTCAGGTCCATATACCAAAAACATTGACCATTTCCAACGGTAAAAGAAATAAAACACTTAAGTACACAAATAAAACTTTAATAAAATAACATTTGTTTAATATATTTCAATCGTTTGCATAATGGGAACTAATAAAAATGTTTTAACAAATTATGTAGGTTCTTATAAAAATAAATACTATGAAAAATACAATAACATTGAAATCACCTTCTAAAATAATTATTTACAATTTGACGCTGAAGAGCCCTTCCAGCGAGCAAATCAATATTTGTTGAACTCCCTCCAACATTCTCGGTTGTACTGATATTACCGAAATCATAATCAACGTGCTCATCATGAACTAAATCTGGTTCATTATTATCAATGCACATATTGTGCAAGACAACACATGCATTAATTATTTGAGATGCCTTTTCAGGCTTATAATGCAGGTACCTATGCTTTAACAAGCATCTGAACCTCATTTTCAACACACCGTTGCACCTTTCGATCAATGAACGTACTTTTCTAAACACAGTATTATGGCGATCTTCGGCTGTGTGAGGTTGCACATTTGCAATTGGGGTCAATATCCATGGCCGCAAATAGTATCCAGAGTCACCTAAAAATAGGAATATGAATAATGATATTGTTGTAAAAATATATATACATACATAGGTGAAAAATAATCATTTAAAGCTCTTTATTTTAATATAACAGTGGATCATACATATCAGAAACTCATTAGACGTATAGGTACATATCTAATAATGAATGCTGGGGAAATATAACTTGTTTTGATGACCTTAATATGTTATATTTTCAAGTAAATGAGAGATTATAAGATAAAATATTACCTATCACATAGAATCCCCGGAGGCCTCTTCTATATAACATTTCTAATAAAGGTTCAATGCTAGAATTCCTCCAAATGAACGAGTCATGTGTGCTTCCAGGAAACAGTGCATTAACATGTATAATTTTGAGCCGTGCATCACATATCTAAAAAAAGTACATTTTCGATGGTGTTAGATTTTTTATATTTATTTGATATATCACTAATAATTATGTTTCTAGAGTTTTAAGGAAAACTCAATTACTTACCAACTGTACATTAATGGAATGATATTGTTTCCTATTCACATATGATCGTTCATCATAGGATATGTTTGAAGGAGGAACTATTGCCACATGTGTACAATCCACACATCCTACAACTCCGGGATATCCATGTTCATTATAAAATCTGAAATAATAATGTTCAAACTATATACATACTTTGAAAAAAAATGTACAGCTCTTTAAAATTTCAATACGGTTCAAATAATAACTTACACATTCCTATTTGCTTCTAACTCAGCTAATGTAGATGGGAATCGCACCCATTTGTCAAAAATGGTAGGATGATTCAAAGCATTCACCACTTCACAAATAGATTTTGATACAGTAGATTGCGATACTGCCATATTAAAATTTGACCCAACAGGATGTTGGTAAGATCCTGTGCCAAAAAAATTCAACGCAATTAAAATCTGAAAAAAAAACGATAAAAACGTTGTTAACTTATTATATCACTGATTGAGTACAAAAAATGATTTGTTTGCATATAACAGGCATCATTAATCGTTCTTACCTTCGTTTTAACATCTACAGACTTGATTTTATATGGTTCTTTCATCAAAGGCGACAATAGGTCAATTAATTTGAGCACCAAATGTTTAGATAGTCGAAATTTTTTTATAAACAGTTCATTACTCAAACTAAATGCATCATTTCTTGAAAAAAAAATTCTTGGTGGCCTTTCAGTTAAATATTCGGCCTGTTCCATGTCTTCGATCGCTTGTATGTACGTCAAATCTTCAAAACTCACCATTTTTATAATAATTAACAAAAATACGACACACGCAAACCGTACAAGTAACACTTTTTGACAGATGAACTACTGCTAAAACCAATAGCCAAAGTATCTACTGCTTTGTAATAGATAATTATCTATTAGAAATTCCAAAATACGCTTTCTATCGAAAATTAGTAGATAATTACTCAGTGATAGAAAAACCATAGACAAAGTAGATAATTATCGCATGCGAGCAATTATCTACTGAAATGAAAATTGGATCCCTGCAGCCTGGGTAATTCATTCAGATCGCTCTATGCATTCCTTTTTAACATCCGGGAGGTCTATGTCGATCTCCATAGAAGGAATTTCCCCTCCAAATTCTTCTCCGGATTCTGATCCTGCCTTGAAGGTAACAGTCTCCTCAATAATGCTACCTGGAGAAACAAAACCATAATATGTTATTGAGTTGCAAAGACGAACAACGTGTGATGTTCAAAATTACAGTTTTTAGATATAACAAAACATATAGTCAAATATGATTTAAAATTTTCACGGCCAAAAGAATTTTTGTTGTTTATTTTTGGGATATTATGCAGTGTTACGCTAACTCCTTTTTTAGCCGACGTTTCGGAAAACATTACATTGTTCATTATAAGGGCAGATGTGTTATTGAAAGTGGTCAAGTCTCTACTTAAGTACGTCTAAGCGATACCGTGTTGCCAGCTCCACTCCTTTACGAGCTGGTAAGACAGAATAATTTGTTTTTTTGCGTTTAGTTTTGGTGTAGCCGTCAATTACCGGATACCAAGAACTATTGAGCTTAGCTCCGTCATCTCTGTTTATATTGATGGGGTTTTTGTGAATTTCAAGTCCCGCCGTAATTAGGCGTGCTGTATGAGTTTTGGGTCTTCCCAGGACTTCAGGAACAAATCCAAAGTAATGGCCGGTTTCAATCAAATGCTCGGCGATTGCCGATTTGTCAGGGTAGCCGAGTTTACATGATCGAAAGTCTTCCGATATCCTTCTGTCCGCTCTGTCTGGCCTATATAGACTTTGTCACATCCGGAACAGTTTTCGTTTTCGCAAAATGATAAAAAATAACCAACATAAATAAACATTTAATATAAAATAATAACAATTTTTCTCTTATTTTTTTTTTGAGAAAAAGAATCGTTCGGTCGGCACCAAGGTTGGCGCGTCATAGAAATATTTCCCAAATTAAGATTCTTAGATTTTTTTTTAATTTGCCATACAATTATTTAAATGTATAATTATTTATTACTAAATTAGCATGAGTGTACATGAATCCAAAAACCGATGTCATTTCCAGAAAAATATTTTAAGAAAACAAAAACAAAAAAATTCTTATTAAAAGAAAAAAAAATTAAGGAAAAAACAAATGAATTATAATTTTCGAAACACAAATACTTGAGTAAATAGCTGTATAAATTTGAATTTGGAATTCCTTACCAAGGTGAGATCAAAGTTGCCAGTACGGCAAAACGCCAATTTCATATGTAAGGACCTAATATTTCCATCTTTCCAATTTAGGGAATATTAATATCTATTGTGGGTATTTTAAAACTTGTGCGTTGGCAACTCTGCTGGTGACGCTTCCATTCGCGCGAGTTGTTGCTGGTCATTATAGAATACCATTGTTGCTCCGCTTATCTGAACAAAATTGTATTAAATTCTAGCGATGGGAATGATCGAAACTTTTGTATAATCGATTTTTTTTAATCGAGACATCACAATAATCGAATGATTAATCGATTTTTTGCTCGGAGTTCGGGAGCAATAGCTACGGTCAGGGGCAGGATTTTTGTCTGTGACGGGGGGGGGGGGGGGGGTAGGAAGTCGAAAATTATTATGGTGCATCATGTATGGCAACGCTTATTGTTTGTTGTAATTTTATTTGTTGTTTTTTGGTATGCATTTCACAACATAACAATTATTGTTAAGCTACTTAGTTTAGCCCATTGGTAAAAATTTCCATTAAAAATATTTATGTATGTTTAATAATATGAAAATAATTATAATTATATGACATTTTTTATCAAAAACAATCTCTAAATAACATGTTTAAATAACGCATTAAACATGTTTAAATAACAACATTAGTAAGTAAGTACTGCAACAATAATTCAATCACCGTTTTTATTTCCTGGCAATGGCAAATTGGCAAATTCCTTTTTGTTTGATGGCAACATTAGTGTTATTCCATTTTCCACGAATTTCAAATATGTGGGCATCTCACAACAATAAAATTACTAATAAGATATTTAGTTTAGCCGGTTGGTACAAATTCCCATTAATAATATTGACAGTGTGTCTGTGTTTAATACGAAGATAATAATTTTATGTCGTTTTTGTTAAAAAAATAACCTCTAAATAACATGTAGGTTATGGACACCTTTTCGTATGCAATTATTTGTTTTTATATTTGTAGTTTATCATTAAATAAAGTTTTCTTACTATAGAAATCGTTTCATTTTTATTACAAACTAAGAAACACCTGTTAATTTCAAATAAATTAAATATATTTGGTCATATAAAGCAGATATGAAAACATATTAACTACTTGCTGATTTTAGTAGAGTATTATTTACTGCCCTGAAGAAACTACGGTTTTAGCGAAACGTCGGCATTAAATATAAAAATGGTATATACTAAGTTATTGTTTTATTTTAAATTAAATATACAATACCCAAATAGATGATACATAACCTCATACTAAACATTTTTAAATTGTTGAAAGCTATCACCATCGCAATCTTTTACGTATAAATTATACTGAAAACGTAAATCGTTACCTAAAAGTATTCATTCATAATATAAAATTCACACATCAGGTTGATTATAACATGTACCTATAAAATATTTCGTTTGACAAGCAAAATCACTTTCGATGACGTTTCAAGACTATGCATTCGAATTCTGACATCGAGAAGCGAGAATCGATTCCAAGTTCGATGACGTTTAAAACCGATTGTCTCGGACTGTGCATTCGAATGGATTCTGACATCGAGAAGCGAGAATCGATTTCAAGTTCGATGACGTTTCAAACCGATTGTCTCGGCCGTGCATTCGAAAGAATTTTGACATCGAGAAGCGAGAATCGATTCCAAGTTCGATGACGTTTCAAACCGATTCTCTCGGACTGTGCATTCGAATGAATTTGACATCGAGAAGCGAGAATCGATTTTTCTATGGAAATGAATCGAAATCATTCGATGGTAAAAAAGATCGAGTAAATAATCGATTATTCATCGATTGTGCCCATCGCTATTAAATTCACAATATTTGTGTTCTATTTATACAGTTTTGTCTCCCCTCAGTGAACATCACATTTCTATCCCGAAGTTAATCACATTCTTGCACTTCTACTTTTCTAATGACGTTTCTTCAACACATTGGAACTGTTGTCTTGTACGTAAGTAGTTTCATGTTATACTAACTATGTAAGACTTAATCCACTTAATTGGTGTAAGTTTATTATAAGAGCATATTACATTTTACAACTTTTGCAATATAATAAACATGTAGAGCTACCCAACACCAACCAGGTTCAGTGGCAGAAGAGAGTACATTAGGGATTTGAAAGTTTTTATTCATTGAAGAATATTTCCTCAGCTTGATGCTAGTCTTGGAGTTCCAATTTAATGTGCCTGGCCTTATCAGTTTGTCTTACGCCAAGTCTTAACATTTTAGTTATACTGTAATGTATACTTCGATGTTAGCAAAGAAAAGAAAGAAAGTTTGTTCAGAAAAGAGATTATGCTTCTCGGTGCCACTTTCAGGAACAGCAGAATAAAATTTTCGTTATTAAATCAATTGCGTCATATATTTCCATTGAAGTGGATTGAGGAGTTCGTGTGATTGGTTGGTTATTGATAAAAGTTTTGTATGAGGATAATTCAACCATCATTATCTCGGTCTTCACTGCCATCTGTCCCGCGACGCCCAGTAACTGAGTAGTTTTTGGCATTATTTTATTTATTTATCTAAACGCCATAAAAGGCTTTTACATTTAAGTGATACACTAGTGTACAGTGATACACAGGAGAGAAACAGATTATGAACAAAATACGTTCTCTTAAATAATATCGAAATATATCTCAAAAAATAACATCAAACATATCTATTCATACATACATAGTTTTATTTGCATTTGTTAGATTCTAGGAGTTGAAATCTTAACAGTAATTTTGTATTGGGATTATTGTTACCTTCAAATTTGTTTGTTTGTCTCCAAGAATAACATATTTTGAGTTATTTTGATGAGAGATTTTCGACGTCTTCACAATGGTTTCTACATGTTTGAATACCAGAGAGTTGTGGTAGACAAGTGGTTCCAATAATATTTTTTTCTTGTTGAGTGGCTATTTGTACAAATAAATGTTCAATGTTGTTGTTTTTCGTGTGTAATTATCTCAATGAGAACTTTTGTTTAATTCCTATTAATACTCCATCACCCTACCATTTCTGTCACCCACCGCAGGTGGGTGCTAGTTTCGTAAAGGTACACCTACTGTACTTGTCAGATAATTAAGAGGCTAGACTTTGAACCACACGCGGAACACCCGCGTCTGTCATTCTGTCCCGCTCACAATAAGCTCACGCACACTTACAATACATGCGAATGCGAAATGTGCGAATGAGACAACGCTCAAATTTACCTACAGAAATCGCTCGAAAAGGGGTTTATGGAGAATACACTTTTCTACACCGAAACTTTCACGAAATTGAAATTAAAAAAAAAATATATTTTTTAGAAAGAAGAAGCTACGTCGGTAGCTTTTTATAATTTTATAATTCTTTATGACAGTTGAGTTAGCAGCACTTTTTCCTTAAATAATATTTTTTGATAAATCGTACATGTTTGACAGTGAATGTTTACGTTAATACGAAACGCATCGAAAATTCGAAAACATACCGACATAGTTTTCACCCTCTAAAAGGCAGAACAAAAAAAAATATTCTTTTTGTGCAATTTTCGATGTAGAAAAGTGTTTTTTCCCGGGCGTTCTTTTTGTATTGGCCGAAAGGCGAAGATGATAGATCTTAATGATTTTGTTTTTGCTCTGTTGACGCAGGGACACTCAAAACAGATTTCTAACACGTTATTATGCTAAAGTTAGCAATGCCTGTTAATATTATGTATCGTTTTAGTGTTCAGAATTTCTGTAAGTAATTTTATTTTTATTATTTGGACTGGAGACGTTTTTTAGTCGTTTACACTGCCAAAGATTATTGGGGTGTGTATCAAGGGCGGATCCACCGTTGTGGGCACGGTGGGCATGCCCACAACCCTAATGGACTTGTAACGGCACATTTTCACGGGCTGAAGTCAATAAAGGCTATGCCTTAATAAAATTTAAAAAAAAAACACAATGAATCATAAATTTGGAACGCAGAAAAGAGCCATAGACGATATGCTGACACGTTACATCACATTTTTGAAAACATATATTATCTGTTTCTTTTTGGCACGTGAATAATGATTTTTATTTTTTTTTTGTTATTTATTAATCTATTTTATACAACATGAATATAAAGTAATATAAACTAGATAATATTTCATTTTGTAACTTTAAATATTTTTACAATGAACACAAGATTTCTGTTTCATAACATACATTCATTCTTCCTTCATTCTTTAGACTTTCAGGTTTCATCATACATATTTAGTCCTCTGTACATTAGGCAGTTCTGTGTTTTGGATTTCTTCATATGTGGAAATCTAATTCTATTTCCACTTCTGGTTTCATAATTATGTACATATCTATTAAAACAATTTCATCCTTAAAATATTTTGGCATTTGGTTATTCATGACTTTATGGAAAAAAATGAACACATTAAATAACAGTCTCTGTTTTATTGGAATCCAATTTAGCTGCTCTCTGGTTTGATTAACCCTTGCATATTTGCCTTTTCCCAGTATACATCTCATAGCTCTATTATGTATAAAATCTAGCTTGTTCAAATTTCCTTTATTGGCCAAATATAACATCGTAGAGCAATAATCGAAATGCGGAGCAACTATAGTTTTATAAATGAGCTCTGGAGTGTTTCCATTCAGTTTATTTCTTAGTCTTCTAAGAAAATTGACTTTTTTTGATACCTTCTTTAGCACACATACAAAATTTTATTGATACTTTCCTTAGCATATATTAAAAAATGACTATTGGCCGGGTGCGCGCACCCGCGCAGATATGTTAATTGCCGAGAGTACTTTCGGAAATCAATTTACATATCTATTCCATTATTAATGATTTGGAGGAGAGATTGTCTCCGGAGGTACTGGAACTATTTCATTTGGGAGTTTTTCTACCTAAACCAAATGTTAGTGTCAGGGAACCTAACCTGGAGTGCTAGCACAATGAAATCGATAACTTTACAATATCGAATAGACAGAGGCAACTACCGATAATATTATACCGACTGACATTGGGTAGATAAAGGTTTGGTAAAACACGCTAGCAACACTGGAAAGATTTTCTATGTTGTCTATGTACATAAAACGTCAAACATATTGTGTCAAATGTCAAATTATTTTATTCAAACCTTAGCGGTTAGTATACATTAACAACAAAATGAAAATCATCAAATTTCCGTTTTGATATATTTTAAAGATCGATTTAGATACATAAAAAACACAGAATATTTGAAGTGAGCATAATAAACAACATTATTATTACATTTCGGACAATCGGCTAGCACGAACGGGCAATAGGCAACGAACGATTCTCCAACTGTTTTCACATTTATTGGAGTTTTTTTTTATTTACAAAAGATTTGAAATTATTATTCTTTTTTCTCATGGAATTTCGTTGAGATGGACAAATACGTAACGGCAGGTTATATTCACCACAAATATATTTTATCATTTTTCTTGTTTTTTGTTTGAGCAAACATTACAGCTTTTTGTTTTTTATCCGTTGCGGGTATAGGTCACGGCATATATTTAGCCAGCATTTTGGCAGATAACCGTAATGGAACATCTTGTGACGCACGTGGACCAACTTCAGGGTGCGACGAAATATGATATTTTTCTAATAATTGTCTTATAACATATACTTAATTGATAATCAGGAAAACTAATATCTTTTGAACTAACGGTTTTGGGCATTATGTATGAATTCGGTAAATATTAATATGTAGGATGAAAGAAAACTTTTTTGTACCACTTAATTGATTTTCGTAGGGCATTTACACTAGTTATATCCGATTTATCTCTTAAGCCCATATTTTTGTTATAATCTTCGATACAATTTGGATTTGAAATTATTTCTCCTCTTCTAAAATTTATTTTCCCTGTTGGAGAAACTGTATCATCGTGAAGCGTTGTTAAAATACGCATTTATCCTTTGTCGTGCCATTTTAATACTATCAGTGAACCAGAATAATGTGAGGCAATTTACCCCTTCTTCGATTTATTGAATTTTGATATGTTTTTACGGTTTTTTCGAACTGTTCCACATACGTAGGTTTGGTAGTCATGCAGAAATTTAAATGATATTTTATTAGTGTACCAATTATCTACATACAATTTGTGGCCTTTACCTACGTAGTCTTTTAATAGAGTGGTGACAACAGCTCCGGAAGCCCCAAGACATTGTTCGTCAGTAACATCCATCACTTCACCACAATAAATAATTACATCTAAAATATAACCGTCTGCACGTTGCACAAAACAAATATTTTTATTCCAAATCGTTGGCGTTTGGATGGAATATACTCCTTAAACTTAAGACATCCTTTGAACTCTATAATGCTCTCGTCAAGCATAGATTTTCATACGGCACCACTGAGTCCTTAAAAATTTATCCAGTGTAATTGACAAGAACTCGAATTTCATTTAATTTTTCTCCAGCAATTTGAGTAGCAGGATCTGACACATGCATACAAAACTAAATGCAAAAATAGAAGAGCAAACTTTCAATTCAGGTATAAAAACACAAATCCACATTTCAAAAACATTAAAATAAACTTTTAGAACCACTCCACTTACAATGAGCCAACGCGTCATTTCTACAGACTCGACAAAGCGCGGGATTTTGAAACAAAATGGGCGAAGAAAAATGCACTCCTTTTTTGGATGCTGCTTTGAGTAATGTTAACAATATAAATAATCAACTTTTTTGGGTGATCTCGCTAATAAATAGTTCATTATATTTTTACGAAGTAATATTTAGCCCCATATACAGTTAGAGCTTTGAAATATCATCCTTCGAACATTTACACCCGTGATTTACATCTTCCGTTGTATTATACCGTTCCGACGGTTTATATCGAATGTCCTAGCACGCTTTCACCGTTGCTAAAGAAACTATAAACTATAAAAAAAATACTAAGTCGGTATAAGATGGCAACACTGGCACCTTTTTGATGGATTTACGTTACTAAATTTCAAATGAGATATTTAAAAATTAAAAAATACTAATAAATTGACAATTTCAAATTGAAATACTAACTTTAATATACATCGGCGCTTCGCATTTACTTTTTGCGATCTCCGGGAGTTAAATAGTTTATACGATCCAAAGACATATTTTATCAAAGTTCGTATCTCGAAGCTAAAATGAATAAATTGATCTCGTCTTAAATGAATGTATGTAAGTTTATGGGTCGCATATACGATTTCTTTAAATACTAGGAGGTTTTTAGGTTAACCTCCATTAATTAATAAGTCAGTTAACTTGCATAACGAACGACATTATTTAAATAAAACTGCATATTGATATCTTATCTGACACTACGGAAGCCGCGCTAAAATCAGTGACCTTTATCTACCGACTAACGGAATAATCTTTTCACTGTGCTCGCAATTATTGCTAACTGACCATAGACAACGAATTTAATGAATTTCATATCTATACTTGGGTTTTATCGATGGACCATGCTAGGGTCACAGCCAAGATCGCATACGATTTGGCGAGCTTTTGTCAATCGTCGGTTGGATTATATCTTATCAATAGGTGACTGTGCTAGCACATATTGATAAGTGACCAAAGATGACGGATTTTGTCAATGTAGTATAGATATAGGGTTATATCGATGGACCATGCTAGCACCCCTGGGATATCGATATCGAGACAGTGAAAGTGAAAAAAGGGGTCCAGGAGTGCTAGCACAATGAAATCGATAACTTTACAATATCGAATAGACAGAGGCAACTACCGATAATATTATACCGACTGACATTGGGTAGATAAAGGTTTGGTAAAACACGCTAGCAACACTGGAAAGATTTTCTATGTTGTCTATGTACATAAAACGTCAAACATATTGTGTCAAATGTCAAATTATTTTATTCAAACCTTAGCGGTTAGTATACATTAACAACAAAATGAAAATCATCAAATTTCCGTTTTGATATATTTTAAAGATCGATTTAGATACATAAAAAACACAGAATATTTTAAGTGAGCATAATAAACAACATTATTATTACATTCTGACAATCGGCTAGCACGAACGGGCAATAGGCAACGAACGATTCTCCAACTGTTTTCACATTTATTGGAGTTTTTTTTTTATTTACAAAAGATTTGAAATTATTATTCTTTTTTCTCATGGAATTTCGTTGAGATGGACAAATACGTAACGGCAGGTTATATTCACCACAAATATATTTTATCATTTTTCTTGTTTTTTGTTTGAGCAAACATTACAGCTTTTTGTTTTTTATCCGTTGCGGGTATAGGTCACGGCATATATTTAGCCAGCATTTTGGCAGATAACCGTAATGGAACATCTTGTGACGCACGTGGACCAACTTCAGGGTGCGACGAAATATGATATTTTTCTAATAATTGTCTTATAACATATACTTAATTGATAATCAGGAAAACTAATATCTTTTGAACTAACGGTTTTGGGCATTATGTATGAATTCGGTAAATATTAATATGTAGGATGAAAGAAAACTTTTTTGTACCACTTAATTGATTTTCGTAGGGCATTTACACTAGTTATATCCGATTTATCTCTTAAGCCCATATTTTTGTTATAATCTTCGATACAATTTGGATTTGAAATTATTTCTCCTCTTCTAAAATTTATTTTCCCTGTTGGAGAAACTGTATCATCGTGAAGCGTTGTTAAAATACGCATTTATCCTTTGTCGTGCCATTTTAATACTATCAGTGAACCAGAATAATGTGAGGCAATTTACCCCTTCTTCGATTTATTGAATTTTGATATGTTTTTACGGTTTTTTCGAACTGTTCCACATACGTAGGTTTGGTAGTCATGCAGAAATTTAAATGATATTTTATTAGTGTACCAATTATCTACATACAATTTGTGGCCTTTACCTACGTAGTCTTTTAATAGAGTGGTGACAACAGCTCCGGAAGCCCCAAGACATTGTTCGTCAGTAACATCCGTCACTTCACCACAATAAATAATTACATCTAAAATATAACCGTCTGCACGTTGCACAAAACAAATATTTTTATTCCAAATCGTTGGCGTTTGGATGGAATATACTCCTTAAACTTAAGACATCCTTTGAACTCTACAATGCTCTCGTCAAGCATAGATTTTCATACGGCACCACTGAGTCATTAAAAATTTATCCAGTGTAATTGACAAGAACTCGAATTTCATTTAATTTTTCTCCAGCAATTTGAGTAGCAGGATCTGACACATGCATACAAAACTAAATGTAAAAATAGAAGAGCAAACTTTCAATTCAGGTATAAAAACACAAATCCACATTTCAAAAACATTAAAATAAACTTTTAGAACCACTCCACTTACAATGAGCCAACGCGTCATTTCTACAGACTCGACAAAGCGCGGGATTTTGAAACAAAATGGGCGAAGAAAAATGCACTCCTTTTTTGGATGTTGCTTTGAGTAATGTTAACAATATAAATAATCAACTTTTTTGGGTAATCACGCTAATAAATAGTTCATTATATTTTTACGAAGTAATATTTAGCCTCATATACAGTTAGAGCTTTGAAATATCATCCTTCGAACATTTACACCCGTGATTTACATCTTCCGTTGTATTACCGTTCCGACGGTTTATATCGAATGTCCTAGCACGCTTGCACCGTTGCTAAAGAAACCGATATCGGAAGGAAAAAAATACTAAGTCGGTATAAGATGGCAACATTGGCACCTTTTTGATGGATTTACGTTACTAAATTTCAAATGAGATATTTAAAAATTAAAAAATACTAATAAATTGACAATTTCAAATTGAAATACTAACTTTAATATACATCGGCGCTTCGCATTTACTTTTTGCGATCTCCGGGAGTTAAATAGTTGATACGATCCAAAGACATATTTTATCAAAGTTCGTATCTCGAAGCTAAAATGAATAAATTGATCTCGTCTTAAATGAATGCATGTAAGTATATGGGTCGCATATACGATTTCTTTAAATACTAGGAGGTTTTTAGGTTAACCTCCATTAATTAATAAGTCAGTTAACTTGCATAACGAACGACATTATTTAAATAAAACTGCATATTGATATCTTATCTGACACTACGGAAGCCGCGCTAAAATCAGTGACCTTTATCTACCGACTAACGGAATAATCTTTTCACTGTGCTCGCAATTATTGCTAACTGACCATAGACAACGAATTTAATGAATTTCATATCTATACTTGGGTTTTATCGATGGACCATGCTAGGGTCACAGCCAAGATCGCATACGATTTGGCGAGCTTTTGTCATTCGTCGGTTGGATTATGTCTTATCAATAGGTGACTGTGCTAGCACATATTGATAAGTGACCAAAGATGACGGATTTTGTCAATGTAGTATAGATATAGGGTTATATCTATGGACCATGCTAGCACCCCTGATGTACCGCTTATTCATTATAGAATACGAAATCAACTGTTATAAATGAATTCCGACTCTGGATGACCAAATGGAAAAGAGAATGAGAAAACAATTCAGCCATACCAGACTCAGTAGCTCATCTCATTGAAGCATGCGACCAAGATTTGTACCTTAACATAAAAATTTAAATACTGGCAGAGAAATGACGAGAATAAAATCTTGGTTGCGTGAATGGAAAGATTATCCGGGCTATCTCTCCCAAATATAAACAAAGATTTGAACCTGGATATCGATGAAATTATCAACGTTTTCGCGAAAAAGAAACGTATGCTTGAATTTGTAATTTAGGTAAGCACCTAAATAAAGTTATTTAATGTTAACTGTTTCCTAGCGTTTAATTTGATTTGATATCCTTTGAAGATGTAAAAAAATTATCAAAATCGGTTTAGTAGTTGTAATGGTATTGGTAGCCTAATAAGTAGTAGGCGGCTAGGCGGTGGCAAAACGAAGAATTCCAAATTGAAAATCCGCAAAAACATCATTCGGAGATATTGAGGTTTGAAGTTTGGAATTTATTTGTTACTTCAAACTTCAATGTCTCCGAATGATGTTTTTGCAGATTCGTGACTTGGAATTCTTCGTTTTGCCACCGCTTAGCCGCCTCCTACTAATAAGTCTCGCCTGGTGCATCTCACTTTCTGGTCATACTTACGACTCCCGAAACAGCGTCAAGATACCTATTTACCCAGTGTCCCTATATTGGCTTACTGGCTACTAGAAAAAAGAATAATTTATTGATTGAAATTGGTTTGGAATTTAATCGAAACTGTTTAATTGGACGGTATCTGGTCTGACTTCCTCCAATGATGATTTCCCTTCTTAAGGCCAAAGTGCTGATGCACGGAAAAAAGGAAATAATCAAATTTAAAAGGCGTTCATGGGCGAGTTCGTACTCCGACTCGCACTTGTTCGATTTTCGGGTGGCTGTGCCCACAACCTTTTTCAAGGGCTGGATCCGCGCCTGGTGTGTATACATAAATAAACATTAATTCCATGTAAATGAATGACTCGCACAATTAGCGTAATAAATAAACTGTCAGAAGGACCCTTATTGTTTTTCTCTCTAAGCATCCTAACTTTATGCGATATAATTATAACTTACTCGTATAATTGACAAAACTTTTTTTAAATGTGCTGTCCACTATGATAGTTGATATATTTGATGCACAATGTCACATAATCATCTGTGAAATTTATTTATTATGTCTTTGATTACTTTTCTAACCACCTATAAATAGGATTAATAAATTAATGTTCTATTGCAGATCTAATTTATTTTGAGCTGGGGTCAATTACCAGAAGGCCATGGATCTTCCCAACCGAGAGAGGGTTTCCATCAAAGTGGAACCAGGGTCCCAGGAAGAGAGTGGAGGTGAAAATGCTTTTACGGATATAGATATTTACCTCCCGGATGTGAAGAAGGAATGTTTGCAGTATGCGGCGAGTACTCCGACAACCAGTAAGTTGCATTACAAAAGTAATTATATGTTGAATGTTGATTTCAGTTTTTCAGAATTCTTGTCCATTTTGGTATGTTTCGCAGAATGGACAAATATCCTTTTTTATGACGTCCTCTTTTGTTGTTCATTATGGTACTGACACACTTGCTTATTACAAGCCGGCTTAATGAGCATGCTCACACAACTGTACACACTTGAGCTTTCTGATGAATGAGAATGCTCAAAACCAACAATTGAACACACATGCTCTTTAATGAGCATGCTCATGTCAAATAATAAATGTCATCGTATAGAAATAGTTCTGTTCGCCCAGAATATCTTATTGCTTGCAACGCAATAATTAATTATTTCAGAAAATTATAAATGTTATACAACATTTTATTATGTTAAGAAAATAAAAAGATAGATTTGGGTTTGTAATTGGATCACTAGAAGAGCAAACCTTGGAGCAAGTAATCATTTGTTAGTAGAAACGCGAGAAGAAGATGTCAACGGATATAAGAAACGAGATACTCAAATGCGGAATGCTATTCCGAACTGAGATCGGATTGAAATGAGCATGCTCATAAGCCAGCCTGTTCACACATGCTTAGAGGCTTCCTCTTCCATCCGATAATCCATTGAGCATGCTCACAAATCAAACGGCTGTTGGTTTGAGAGCATGCTCTTTTGGCTTCAAATGAGCATGCTCATTACTAGCAACGTCACTGACACAACTGCTACTAGGTAACAATTGCTACTAGGTAGCTTGCTCTTTGGCTTCAAATGAGCATGTGTGTCCATAGCTTTAGTTATTCTGGTAGGTACTTATTTTCTTTAATATTTCTCTTCAAATTAAACTGTCAAACTAAGCAAACTTCGATCACCAAAACTCGCGATCCCTCAAATAAAGACATCAACTTTTACATGACGTAAGTTTAACGTATGATACATTCACAATATGTATATTTGATGTTAGAAAACATTGTTCCACTGACAACGACAAATCCGTTCTGGAGGGAAGGAGGTTTTTCCTTCTTGATGCATTTGTCCCTGATGCGGAAATTTTGAGACCTTTTCATTTATTAAATTAACCTTGAAGTCTCTTGTGGAAATTTCCACTTCTCCAATGTTTATCAATGTTTTCTTCAATAGTAAATATTTTATTTAAAAAAAATTACATACAACAATACATAAAAATAGCCCGAGAGGAGAATACCAAAACTATATTTTTTGTTATATCTCCTCTCGGAGAAGGAAGACCGTGATTTTGACCGCCTCAGATTGTTTGTCTTTGCATATCAATTTACGCATGTTTCTCTAGGTAGTATTAATGTGGGGATTGTTACCATCAAGGCAAAACCAGGACTTGAGGGGGGAATTTCTAATATGGAGATTGACATCGACCTGCCGGATGTTAAAAATGAATACTTTGAGCGGTTTGAAAATAATGCACAGAGAGGTATATCCGATTTTTATTAGCTAATAATTATTTTTAACGTTAATAAATTTGTGTTCTCCCATTTGTTTTTAAATTTACTGTATTTACTTAAGGATAACTAAGCGTTATCGTAATCTTTGCAGACTTGTTGGCGAATCTGAAGACGCATCCTGGGAGAAAACGATTGTCTTGCCTCCATTGTAACTATTCCTGCTTTCGTAAGTCAACGTTAGAAGACCACGTTCGCACCCATAGTGGAGAAAAACTATTGTGTGCCGAATGCAACTATTCATGTTTTACAAAGCAGACTCTAAAACGTCACACGTTGACTCATGGTGGAGACAAACCTTTTTTATGTAACGTCTGCACCTATTCATGTTCTGCAAAGGTACAACTACGATGTCACATGTTTACCCACGGTGGAAAAAAACCTTTTTCATGCTCCGAATGCAGTTATAGAAGTTCTCGAAAGGGAGATTTAAAACTCCATAGTCTGATACACAGTGGAGAAAAACCCTTTTCATGTTCCCACTGCAACTATTCATGTTATCGAAAGGGAAGTCTTAAAATACACTTGCTGACTCACGGTGGTAAAAAACCCTTTTCATGTCCCGACTGCAACTTTTCATGTTCTTCAAAGGCACAACTAAAAATTCACTGGTTTACCCACAGTGGAGATAAACTATTTTCCTGTCCTGTCTGCAACTGTTCACTTTCTACAAAGTTGCTATTAAAAAATCACATGTTTACCCACAGCAAACAGAAACCTTTTTCATGTTCCGAGTGCAACTATTCGTGCTGTACAAAAGTACAACTAAAACGTCACATGTTTACCCACACTGGAGAAAGACCTTTTTCATGCCCCGATTGCCACAAATCATTTTATCGCAAGGGACATCTAAAATGTCATATGTTTTCCCATAGTGGAGATAAACCTTTTTCATGTTCCATCTGCAACTTTTCGTGTTCTCAGAAGGGAAATCTAACAAGTCATGCGCTAACCCACACTACAGAAAAACCTTTTTCGTGTTTCGACTGCCACAAATCCTTTTATCGCAAGGAACATCTCAAAAGTCACATGTTTACTCACAGTGGAGAAAAACCTTTTTCTTGTCCCGACTGTAAATATGCATGTTCTCGAAAGTCGGAATTAAAAATTCACTCGCTGTCTCACAGTGGAGAAAAACCTTTTTCATGTCCCGACTGCAACTATTCATTCACTACAAAGGGACAACTTAAAAGTCACTTGTTTACCCACAGTGGAGAAAAACCTTTTTCTTGTCCAGACTGCAACTATTCTTGTTCTAGAAAGCGAAATCTAAAATACCACTTGTTGTCTCACAGTGGAGTAAAACCTTTTTTTTGCGCCGACTGTAACTTTTCATGTTCTAATAAACATTTTCTAAAACGTCACTTGCTGACTCACAGTTGAAAAAACCATTTATTTTCGTATTCCGACTGCCACTATTCATGTTTTACAAGATGGCAACTAAAAAAGCCCTTGCTGACTCACAATGGCATAAAACCGTTTTCACGTCTTCAAAAAGAAAATTTATATATTTACTTACGCAAAACTCATCAAGGGTGGTTCTAGGTGCCCGGAAGTTAAAGATTATTTAATAAATATATGTGCAAGATGAAACAAATTTCCAGAGATCATCCTCGGTTCTTTTTTATTAATTTTTGAACTTATTTCTTTTCTAAAGCAATGTAAACTTTTGACACTGAGCATGTATTAGTTATAAATATTAAAAATTTCTTACAATAAAAGTATTTTTATTATATAGTTCTTCAGACTTGGCGGTAAACAACATCACTGATGAAATAAATGCCGTATCTTAATGGCGTTCATAGTTCCATTAACCCTTAGGAATTAAATATACTTTCACAGGCTTGGTGCTTGGAAAATGACATACAACTGTTGACCCATATAAAAAGAATTTCCAGAACCAATCTTGGCTAAAATTATCGAAAAAAAACCTAAATACGGCTTATAAATTAAACCTGATACGATAACTTTATAAAGACGATCAAAGCTATCGGAACTCTGAGATCAAATGGATGAGAATAAAATAAGGAGTAAACGCCCTGTTCGTCAAATACAACTGGCCAAAAGTTGTCGCCTCAACACAGCCAAAAAACTACCTAAAACTTAAATATCGATATTTATCATATTTTGAGAGGACTTCAAACAAAATTAAATTATTAAACAAAATGAATCTACCGACTTACAATGTGATGTTGATTTGTTCACAGGAAAATGGTTAATATTTAAGGACAGGCATCAGTTTACATACATTTTATATATTTTTATATATACCTATTATTATTGATTTTGAGGATATTGGCAGGCTATCTATTTTTACTTTATTTATATTCTGTATTACCTACATTTTGTCAACTCATATTTTATCTAACCTATATTATGTGTTTTATATATTTTCTGCTACTTACCTGTATTTTATTCACTTCTAACTCTTCACTGTAATTAATCAAAACATGTATTGCTTTATGTATGTAAAAGCCCTATGGGCGTTTAAATAAATAAATCTTCTAACCAGTCGTTGAATGATATACTTTTCATAGGACCTAAACTACAACAAGATATTGTGAAATTAATATTGTATTTCGGAGCCCATAAAATTGCCTGTAAGATAAATGCCGAAGAGCTTCGTTCGGCTCTAAAATCGTTGTTTATGAAAGTGCAATTCGTTCATTACAAGTAAAACTTCTCAAAATTTGATTCACGTTCGACAGATTATACCTTTTTCGAATTCGATTGGTTTATTCAGAGGTGGTGGGCGATTGCAACATGCCCATATTGCCCATGTCGCCTCTAGTGTCTAATACCCCATACTTTTGACCAAGAAAAGTCACCTCAGTAACATCTTATCATAAGAATTATTTGCATGTGGGGCCAAAGACGTTATTGTCAATCTTACACTCAAAATATTGGATTGTTTCCGCTCGAAATGTCGTGACTTATTAAATGCATAACATGTTTTAAGGCTCGTCCTATTGGTGTACAGCCTATGATGGGAGATTTGCCTCAAAATAGATTTCGTAAAGGTCGTCATTTCAAAGCAGACGTAGAGGAGCCAAAGTTTTAAAGGCTTATCTGTACTTATTTATATGTTTAAGTACCGAGGCAGTACACTTAGAAGTTGTATCTGATTTATCCTCCGAAGCCTTTTTAGCGGATTTGGATCGCTTTATAGCTAAAAGTATCATTAGTGATAACGGAACAAATTTCATCGGTGCTAACAAATACTTATCAGCTAGTGATAACCCCATATCTGCTGCAACCACGCGGCAAATTAAATGGTCTTGTATATATCCACTGGAGCGACAGAGCAATAAAAATATTTTTTCTCGGATTGCTAAAGGAAATTTTTCCGCCCACATTAAAAAAATCATACCTCCGAATTTGATTATGGATGCATACAAACTGATTCTAGTTCTATGTAGCCAATGAATTCCCCTTTCTTTTGTCTATTATCATATTATATTTGTAGGATTTATGAAAAAAATATAATTAAATCTTTAACCGTAAAACATTTTAAAGAATCTAGAGAATATTTATTTTGTTATATTTTGAATGTACAATATATTATATAGTCGTTTTAATAAAAAAAAATTAAAATTTGCCACATTTTGGCAACAAAGCAATCCGAGGTTTTGGAAATAGTGCCAAAAAGCGCTTGAGTGGAATAATAAAAAGCAGGAATAAAATCCTCAAAATACCACATAAAACGAGTAATAGGAACTTTTTTATCTGTGCTTAATAATTTAAAGCTTGTACTTTATTCTTTATACCATATTTTTCACTTTACATTTATATTTTACCCTTTACCTACTACTTATGAAATTACTACTTACATTTTTTCCATTTTTCCTTATATTTAACTTACATTTATACTGTTATTCTTCATGTTGTTTTAATTTTTATGTTATGTCAATTATGTTAATGGCACATGTTGTGCCGTATATGTGTAAATAAATAAATAAATCAATATTCGGAAGTGTGTGATTTACCATCGATTGTAGATAAGAGATTTCAATCTCTTCTCGGGGGAGGGGGGGAATGTTTGGTTTTGAAATGATAATATACATGGTTACAACCTGGATGTCATTTTACCCAGTACCTACCTCTCCCCATCCTTACCACATCACTTGCTGAAAGAATTTTTGAACTTGGAACAGTGATTGGAAAATGGGAGGGCTTTTGTTCCGGAAAACCACAGAGACAGGAAGAGGAATCTAGCAAAAGTTTTTGAAGCAAGTTTCGTTTTGTTGTGTTAATACAATTGTGCATTAACTGAAAAGATCATATAAAAGTAGACTATATCGTGTTTGGTTATGTGTGTTATTGGGCAATAATACCCCGAGATATCTCAGTGAAATAAACTGTACTTGTAAGTTTGTGTCGTGTTCCCGAGAGGTAAGTGATTTGTTTCCTTTTCCTTGTTTCCCATTTTTGTTCCCAACACATATTATCACCCAATTCCAACAAATACCATTTCGTTTAGTTTTCGTTTCGTATTTATTTACAGTCCATTTCACCAAATGCATCTGAAGCAAACAGTTTCGGATGCAACAATTTCGCATAATCGAAATACTTTTTTAAAGAATAATTGATTACTTGAACGTGCCTGGGCCCTAGGAATCTCAATTATCTAAAATTAAATGGAGATCATACTTCTAACAATAATTACTTCAGTTCGTAGAGCTCTAAATATAAAGCTCTCTAAATTTTATGCATCACTAAAATGAAGAAATATTGTTGCCGCCCAATCCTACGGTAGCATGTGTTATATCTAAAAAATATTAATAAAGATTAATATATATTTTATGTGTATATTTTGGAAAAGGAAAGAATGTTATGGAAAATATAAGATATTTGAAAGAATTAATTTAGGTAGCTGTAGTTTTTTTCTTAAGAATGTCTTTAAAATGTTTTTTGACAGAGTGCAATATTTGGGTTTTATCGTAAGAAAATGTTTCAGATTTATTCCGGTATTCGATTGTAAAAAGTTGTTCCCTGGGCCCTAGCACGCTTGCTCTATAACGATCGGTAGGACAACTATCGGTAACTTCTCATCGTTCCCTACGACAGCTGCAAATCGCAAACTAATAGGTGACAGTTCACAGTGACTAAGTGTCCTTAATATATTCGATATCAACTGCCGTTTGCACGTTTGAGATCTGCAGTTGTCCTAGGGAACGATGAGAAGTTACCGACAATCGGTCGGTAACTTCATATCGAGCGACCGTGATAGCACACCTGTGTGCTAGCATGGTCGATCGATAAGGATCGGTAGGATAATTGTCGGTAACTTCTCATCGTTTCCTAGGACAAATGCAGATCGCTAACGTACACATAACTGTTGATATCGAATGTATTAAGGACACTTAGTTATTGTGAACTGTCACCTATTCGTTTGCGATCTGCAGTGGTCCTAGGGAACGATGAGAAGTTACCGACATTTATCCTACCGATCGTTATCGAGCGAGTATGCTAGTGCCTCTGGTAAGTGTAAAAGTGTTGTGCAAATGTAGTATTTAATTTTGGGCATGGAAAAATATATTTAAGACGAGTTCGGTTTCCAATTAAAAATTAACATTGGTTTTTTCTTTTATAATTTGATTGACAATTTAATATATTAATCATTAAATGTAGGTTCTTGAAATTCTTCGAACAGGCGTTCGGTTGGGTGGTCCAAAGGTTTTTTTTTAATCTTAAATATTTTAATATAAAATATATATATTTTTTAAATATAATAGTCCAAAGGTTTTTTTAATTTATCACCAGATTTTAATAATTCTTCTTTGCACAAGTTCTATTGGAAGAAGGTTACATTTATATGCGGATCCCCAACTTATTATGGCGTATTGAAGAGTGGATTGAACTAAGGCATAGTATCGTCGGATCTGCCGGATCTGCCCTGATGTTTCCCTGATGATGGACACTGCAACGCTGCAAATAGTCCGAAACGTCGGCTAAAGAAGGAGGTAGCGCAACACGGTATAACGACCCAAAAACAAACAACGAAGAAAAGGCATAGTAGATTAAATATAGATTTTCAAAATTCAAATTTCTTCTACATATATCTATTAGGAAATGTAAGGAATTAGGATGGTGTACGACCGGATTTCTGTCTGGATGATGCTGGTTTTTCTTCTTGGCTTCAAAGGACCATATGGCGCTTTTGAAGCTCCTCGTGTATTTATTTCGTTAATGATGGTTCCGCAGGTAGAGGTTTCTATGGTACTCTCTTGTTGCACATTCAAACACGTTTTATTTACATCAAATCATACTTTTTATTTTTCAATTGTACTTAATCCCATTGTATTTGTTTAACAATTGCGTTTTTTTTTAAAATTATTTATTGAACACATTTTTATTCGAAACATCAAGACAAAGCAAACTTTTGTTTTAGAACAATTTTAATAAAAAAAAATTAAACATAGAATAAACATTTGGATATAAAATAGGACCTACCGATGGCATTTAACCAAAAGGAAAGTTTAAAAATTACAAAATTCATTTTGTGATTTTTAAACTCTAACGCCGTTCTTCCACGTAGCTATTCACAAGCGACGCTACCGCTACCTGTCAAACAAATTTGCTAGTGTAGCACCTAGCGGAGTTTTCAAATACTAATAATAGTATGGAAAACAGACGAGCGGCGATCGCGTCGCTTGAAGGTAGCTCCATGGAAGAACGGCGTAAGAGAGTTTTGTGAAACTTTTCAAGTTTTGGCAGGGCAGTGGAAGGAGTGCGTTATATCTAGGATGCAGAAATCGTCAAAGGTTGAAACACTGTGCACCAGAGATCTGCAGGGCACTGGTTGCCTTAAGGCCACACGATGCTCTCAATCCAGGGCACGTAACTGGCTATTCGTGTGTAGGTGAATGAGCAGGTATTTTGATGCCTTGCGGATAAGATCCCCACAAGCAGGTGAGTGCAGCTCACCCTTGGGCCGTTGTAAATGAACAACGGAGAGCCGCTACCGGCGCCCTGAGAACACATTATATAATAGCATATGTGAGCACAGTCGGAATGGTAGATTATTAAAGATGATAGGTACAAATACTACTTTTGCTAGAATTTGAGATAATTTTAATTAGCTTTTAAATGTTATTTTATTTTTATGAGAATACAGCACAACTGACTTGACTGCTCCCAGTGGGAAGATGGCATCCTTAATTGGCATGTTATTACATGTTTGTAATAAGCATTAACTTTGTGGCTCGCCATAATTTACAATAAAATATATAAATTTGTTTTAGACCACTATAAATTTTAATTAAACCCTTCCTTCGTCAGGAGAATATTAAAACTAACCTATGACACAAATATTGATTGATATATATCTATAAATATGATACAAATATTGACCGGTCAGTGGTTCAGTGGGCATCGCGTTTGGGTCCCACCCAGGCGTTTCGTGTTCGATTCCTCGACTGGCTAAGTCCTCTATCACAACACAAGCAACATCTTCCGCTTAGTGTGGTGGTAGTAGGAGCATTTCAAATGTTGTTGGGTTATTCGTAACCCGGGAATATTTGTCTTTCTTTTAAAATAAAAAAAATTATGAATACGAATTTTAAAAAAAAATAAAAATCTGGTATTTAAGTTTGCGTGTCATCTACATGAACATATTTTTTATAAGTCAAAATATTTTTCACTCAACTTCCCTTTTGTGATGGAATGAGAGTAAAGAGGGCACGAGAAACTAGAAGAAAATAGCAGAATACTAGCAGGCGTGCTAGCATGGTCGATTGACCCTAGGACAACTGCAGATCGCAAACGAATAAGTGACAGTTCACAATGAATAAGTGTCCTTAATATATTCGATATCAACTGTCGTTTGTACGTTAGAGATCTGCAGTTGTCCTAGGGAACGATGAGAAGTTACCGACAATTATCCTACCGATCCTTATCGATCGACCATGCTAGGAGTGGATGTGTTTCCTAAAGATGAGCAAGGCTTCATGAAGAGTAACTTATGGAGGTGTAGCGTCGCACAGTGGGCTGAAAATCGCCTTTCATAGACATAGAGACTTGAACTTTCAAGGCTCTTTTTTTTGGCTAGAAATGGATTCTGCTGATCATTACTATGCTATAAAATTTCGTATGAAGTAATTGGGTGTACAAATGAAGGAGTTATCATTTTTTAAAGAAAAAATTGTATGGCACTGACATTAAAAATGAGGCTATCTCTGGAATCATAAGGTTGGCCATTATATCCTTACACACAGGTATACTACTATTTATTTGAATTTTTTTGACGTACTTCGAATTGTGGCGCAACTTGCGCGTTTTTTTAAATCCTCAATGTTGAAAAAAATATTTTTTTTATGTTGATGATTATAAATAAAATTAATAATATTCTGATCAGTTTGTTTAATTGGATTCCTTTTTATCTTTAAATGCATTAATATAAATCGAATTATAACCTAAAATTCTTACCTTGACTTGACAGAGCTGTATGGTGCCAAATCGCGCGCGAATTGCGGCGAACATAAATAAACCAATAACGCGGCGAAAGCGACGAACTATCATCAAAGAGCAACTTGTAATCAACGAAGGGAGATCCGTACGAGCAGCGATCAATGAACCAATCACAATGTTTGTTGAATTTCGAACGATACAATGGTCGTAAGAGACAATAAGGAAAAAAAGGTCTTACGTTCGTATGCACTGTATTGTATTTGGAAAAAAATTCCTTGACGTAAGGTAAATTCGGATTCCGTTATTTTTTAACCATCGGTGCGCGCGCATTAGGTTCACGCATCTGAAAGATGAGTGTTGCTAGCGCATACTAATAATTCCGTATTACGAGTAATTTTTAAACGATTCGGGGAATATTTTAATTAAATTTTAAAACAATATTTATTTTATCACGGCGCCCCTTCGGAGTTGGCGCCAGGTTTTTTGCACGTTTTTGAACGTATGGCAGATCCGGCGCTGTGTGGAGGGTTGGGGGGAGGAAGGAGTGAACATGGGTCTTAAAATCGTTTTACAGCCGAGTTTTTGAACTCACGAAATGAGAACGAGAATGAGTCGTAAAAACCATCCATTCTCATGTGACAATACAGATTAAATTGATTGAAAAGATACCTCGTCGTTTAAAACAGAGGATCTTGTATCTGATGCGATGTTACATACCTCACATGGTCCGCTAGCGCTGAGAGGACGGCCGCAGATCTCTATATGGTGTTTTACACCATCTCGGTGCCAACTGCCAGGGGTAAACAATCTTGAACACTCTTCTTGGGGGATTAACCTCATTGATATCTGAAAAGTATGATTTTTTGTTATTATTTTGTAATTTTATTCAGTGAAAACTAATAAACCCATTTTTCGGTATTAAAATAAATAAAAATTTCACATCTTACATTACATAATAGTATCAGATTTTTTTTTAAATGTAGTAATGTAAAAACATAAAACATAAGGAGAAATGGTCACATGTGCGGGCCTTATAATCAATTCTTAAAATACTGAATTAATGCACGTACGAACTCTTCATGCCAAATATACCATCACGCCCGTAATAAAGTCGCATACATTTGAGTGTATCCACGATTCTTCACAGCCCTGTAAATGACCAATTTTTTTTTACATGAATGCCGACTGCTCCCGTCTGCAGTCAGTGGGACTATGGCATCCCCAAGTGGGGTATGTTGTGAGGCTGAAGGTAGTGGGGAGGAGAAGGAGATGGGGAGATAAAGTACCTATATATTCAGATCTGATCACAAAACACGGCTAAAGCCATTTCGAGCAACGTTTCAATTCTGAATGGTTGTCTTACACTAGGGTGATACTGAGAGAATCTTCCACTCAGTAGTATTAAACTGGTACAAATGTATGTACGTTAGGGGATAACTGTAGACACGCTTATGAAATGGGATACTCACATAATGGTAGATTCAGACTGGGTCAACGTACGTATGCATCGCTACGCCTAACAATATCTGGGCTACTTAGCAACCATAGATTTTCAATGAAAATTTATGTTTTAGAATCACATTGGCCACACGCATCGCGACGTGCGATGTCTGTGGCCATTTTCATAGAAAATGTATGGTTGCTAAGCATTGTTTGGCGTAGCGATGCGTTCGTACGTCGACCCAGTCTGAATCTACCATCTGCACACGCCGACGAGCTATTGCGGGGCGAATATACAAAATTAATTATTATATTTATTGTTTTTGTGTTTAAATCGTAAAACTCCATTTTTATTTTTTTATTTTATTTAAATAAAATTTAAAATCTGCAAGTATTGTAGTTTATTATTGTGCCAGCTGTATCCAACCATTGACAGCCATTTGAAACGATAAACACATTGCGATTAATAACGGCTATGTGGCAAATAACTTTGAAAAACTGATATAAATTTGAAATATAAAAATAAAATCAATTTAATATATCCGGTATATAATAAAGATATTAAAAAAATGCATGTATCGAATTCCTCGGCCCAATATCCTTAAAAAATTGCAATAGGAATTAAAAATGTGGTTTAAATATATGTAGCTTTTAATATAATAATTTAGCAACAAGCCTTAAAAACTCTAAAAGTAAAAATCCTAAACCTAATAATCGTGGCATATATGAAATAAAATGAGACCACGTCGAATGTATTGCTATTTACATCGGACAGACGGGAAGGCCATTGTCAATGAGATTCCAAGAACTTATTTGATGTTATGATAATAAAAGCATATCTTCAAAATTCGCAGAACATCCCTTGGACATCCATAATCAAACTTCACTTAACAATAAGGGGCCTAAACCATCCAAACATCCATAATCACACTCCACTTAACAATAAGGGGCCTAAACCATCCAAACATCCATAATCACACTCCACTTAACAATAAGGGGCCTAAACCATCCAAACATCCATAATCACACTCCACTTAACAATAAGGGGCCTAAACCATCCAAACATCCATAATCACACTCCACTTAACAATAAGGGGCCTAAACCATCCAAACATCCATAATCACACTCCACTTAACAATAAGGAGCCTAAACCATCCAAACATCCATAATCACACTCCACTTAACAATAATGGGCCTAAACTATCCAAACATCCATAATCACACTCCACTTAACAATAAGGGGCCTAAACCATCCAAGCATCCATAATCACACTCCACTTAACAATAAGGGGCCTAAACCATCCAAACATCCATAATCACACTCCACTTAACAATAAGGGGCCTAAACCATCCAAACATCCATAATCACACTCCACTTAACAATAAGGGGCCTAAACCATCCAAGCATCCATAATCACACTCCACTTAACAATAAGGGGCCTAAACCATCCAAACATCCATAATCACACTCCACTTAACAATAAGGGGCCTAAACCATCCAAACATCCATAATCACACTCCACTTAACAATAAGGGGCCTAAACCATCCAAACATCCATAATCACACTCCACTTAACAATAAGGAGCCTAAACCATCCAAACATCCATAATCACACTCCACTTAACAATAAGGAGCCTAAACCATCCAAACATCCATAATCACACTCCACTTAACAATAATGGGCCTAAACTATCCAAACATCCATAATCACACTCCACTTAACAATAAGGGATCTAAACCATCCAAACATCCATAATCACACTCCACTTAACAATAAGGGGCCTAAACCATCCAAGCATCCATAATCACACTCCACTTAACAATAAGGAGCCTAAACCATCCAAACATCCATAATCACACTCCACTTAACAATAAGGAGCCTAAACCATCCAAACATCCATAATCACACTCCACTTAACAATAAGGAGCCTAAACCATCCAAACATCCATAATCACACTCCACTTAACAATAAGGGATCTAAACCATCCAAACATCCATAATCACACTCCACTTAACAATAAGGGGCCTAAACCATCCAAGCATCCATAATCACACTCCACTTAACAATAAGGAGCCTAAACCATCCAAACATCCATAATCACACTCCACTTAACAATAAGGAGCCTAAACCATCCAAACATCCATAATCACACTCCACTTAACAATAAGGAGCCTAAACCATCCAAACATCCATAATCACACTCCACTTAACAATAAGGAGCCTAAACCATCCAAACTTCCATAATCACACTCCACTTAACAATAAGGAGCCTAAACCATCCAAACATCCATAATCACACTCCACTTAACAATAATGGGCCTAAACTATCCAAACATCCATAATCACACTCCACTTAACAATAAGGGATCTAAACCATCCAAACATCCATAATCACACTCCACTTAACAATAAGGGGCCTAAACCATCCAAGCATCCATAATCACACTCCACTTAACAATAAGGGGCCTAAACCATCCAAACATCCATAATCACACTCCACTTAACAATAAGGGGCCTAAACCATCCAAACATCCATAATCACACTCCACTTAACAATAAGGGGCCTAAACCATCCAAGCATACATAATCACACTCCACTTAACAATAAGGGGCCTAAACCATCCAAACATCCATAATCACACTCCACTTAACAATAAGGGGCCTAAACCATCCAAACATCCATAATCACACTCCACTTAACAATAAGTGGCCTAAACCATTACATGTAGAAATAAACGGTGTTAGATTAAATTTACTTGAACAATTAGAATTCAATAAACGAACGAATGACCCTAATTTAGCACTAATTAATAAAGTAAGGAAAATAATTTATTCCGCCTTCTTAGTATATTTACAAAACCTAAACATTATAACATAACCAAATAATTCCTAGCAGTAACGTCATTATTAAGCAATTAAGAACACATTAACATTTAGTGCGGATAAAATATATTTCTAAGTGCCCTGCTAGAGAATCTATTGTTACCTTTATTTTCTCAGCTAATTGGTTTTACCCATAGACATATTATGTATAGACCTGCCCTAATAGATAAAAGCGTATTATTTCCCCCTCTTTAATTCTGGGTTCCATGGAACCGGCTGGGCTTGCGTATAGGTTCGCGTGAATCTAGAAAATGTGACGTCATCATTTTTGTGCGGACTAGCGTCGAGCTCTCATCCGTACATTTTACGAAATAACACGGCAAAAATGGTAGTGAATTTTATATTGGCAGATTTGTTCAATTTCCAAACGATAGATTCTATTAAAGAACACAAATTTAAAATCATATAATCATACAACAAAATAAATCAACACTTAATCTAGTCAACACAGTTTTAATAATTTTAATTTTAGTTCAACTAAAATCATTAAAAGATAAATACGAGAACGTTTTTTGTGAATTTGTTGTGTTAAGTGTGTGCTTATTTACTTGGAAGTTATACCGTGTCGTCAGCTTCAATCCACTACGAGCTGGTAGGTATTTCAGAAGAAAGTGAACTACTTCGAAAGGGAAATTTCGTGAAAGCGCAGTATTTACGTTAGCCTAGGGCCCGTCCACGGAGAAATGTAACGAAATGTCCAACGAAAGTAGCGTCATCTTTGAGGGATCTGTAGGATTTATCGGTCAAATTAGGAATTCCACCGAGCCTAACCCTCTGATATGAAAATATCTGGAGTAGGTGAATTATATTCCCATTTAATAGTTTGGTAGATTAACATGTTGTTCTTGTATTGTTTTGTATTAATTATACTTATATAATACACTTGTATAACGTGGATTTACTAAATGATCATTTATATGGAAAAGCGTATGAAAGGGTTTAGTTTTTCCTATGGGAAAAACTAAATCCGGACCTGAAAATCTGGTGCGTAAAAATAAAAATGGATAATTTGTAGAGCGCCGTTTTTGTGAGAAATCACCTCAAGGGCGCTGAATATTATATTTAATACGATTATTTTACTTGTTATAAAATATATAATCTGTCTGTTCATTTTGGATATTCCTGTGCTTATTATTAACTAATCTGTCGCAAATAATTTTTATTTTTTAATTCTTCCAATTCGCCTGATTATTCACAATTCTCTTAAGGGGGTTGGTATCAAAACTCGGTTTTACTGCAGTTAGGTATTTTTTGGTACTTGTATGGCCCGCTAGCCAGCCGCACTTTCAGCCGTCTTTTGGAGCAGACTCGGGTAAGATTGACACCAAATTGATAAACCATTCAGCATTTTGATAAAGTACGAAATAAAAAATACACTTGCTCTATAAAATTTAAATTTGTTTACTAGATAATGGATACAGCTTGAGAGACAAAAAATCATATTAGCAATGGAATGGATAGATAGAAACATTTTTAGATTTTCACGGCCAAAAGCATTTTCGTTGTTTGTTTTTGGGGTGCTATGCCGTGTTGCGCTACCTCCTTCTTTAGCCTACGTTCCGGACAGCGTTGCAGTGTCCATCATCAGGGCAGATCCGAAAATTTTTGTCTGGCCGACAATTAGCGACGACGATTTCATGCTGGAATCACAAATTCTTCAGCGCTTGCAAGATCCAGTTGAGAATGGAAGAGGACAATTCACTTTAAAAATATTGCCGAACCTTAATTTTAAATAGTTTTCGAGCAAAAACTTTCACAAGAATAGCAACTCGTGATCTCATTAAACTTCCTTAAATATAAAGTTCCTATTTAGATGTAAGACCTGTATCTAGTACGTATTATTTATGTTGTGTTTGTTTAGTGTCTTTGATGTTATTTTGAACTGCATTCCAATTGAGTCCTGATCTTTTCTTATTTTAAATATTTAAATATTTCTATTTTTCAAATATTACAATGTTTGCTTAGGCATGAGAAAATTTTGTATTTCTTGTGTCCAATACCTACTTATAACATTGAATTATAAAGAATTTGACTACTCCTTATTATTTTGGGGTAAGGAAATTTTGGTTGTGTTGGGTTTGGTGCCTGTGATGTTCCAGCTGCATTTTCTTCATTTTTATTTTGTATTTCGTCCATTATTTTTTAACAACTCATTCAAATATTGGAAAAGCATAAGTAAGAAGTACTGATTAGTATGAAAAAATTGTATTTCTTGTCTCCAATGCTCAAAAGTCTGAATAAAGCATTTAGTTTTTCATTGTAATAGGTTTTTCTTCCTTTTTCACGTCAGGTCAAATGATACTTAGCGTGATTTGAAATGTATTTTATTATTCAATTTTAATTCATATTGTAGCACACCGTTTTTACGCTTGCCACTCCACCATCTCTTTCCCCCGTACAGCGCCATCCTGCTCACCCAAACCTAGGCTAACCAGGCTGCGCAGACGCCTTCTGCGCATTTCCTACCCTCGAGTCGCCCCATAAACCACGCCCTGTCACAAGGAATGGCGTATATAAAGAGCTGCGCGCCCTAATTCAACCAGTTCGTCTGCAGCTCGCCCTTGGCTAGTACACTCTCTTAGTTGAGCCTCGTCCTTTGGCACGACCCTCTAACGAGTATTCTACTTCCATAAGCAGAGCACCAACCAGACCCCGACTGCTGCCTTAGTTGCGCTTCGTCCTATGGTACGACCCTCTAAGCAGAACACAGTCGCCGTCACCCGTAACCATAACGGCACGAGTCAGTTTTGTTGTTCCCAAAGACTAATCAGCAAGGTTCCCTCCGATCCCTTGCTCAGTTAATTATTATTGTGATTTGATACATTGTGACTATTATTACTATATGTGATCTGTGAACTTACCTTCAATAAATAACATTTTTCCAACAAATGTGTTACAATATTTCATTATTCACACAAATTTGAAGAAACTTGAACATGTTCACTACCATCTATTAATATTTCATTACAAAATTATCAAACTTCATTACCATCCAAATTTATAAATTACCATCCTACAAATTTTCATTACTATCTGCACCTTCACTACCTTTCACCAATTATCTTCGTATCTAAGTGTCGTACATAGGTGCCCCTTTCATCGCTCTACGTCTAATAGATACACGAACCCATTTATATAAAAATATATAGTAAAAAATCAAAAAAAAAAAAATCCGCGGAATCAGGCAAATTTGAACGAAACGGCGAAATGACCCAAGTCAGGTTTGATCGTTGTAGCTCGAACCTGACTTGACCGAATGAAGCATTTTGGCACGTATTTGAAATTAACTTTGGTAATTTGTACATATTCTGCTAGACGAGTTCTTTTTCAAGCTGGCTTATACTGGGATATCATCGTAATACATTATCTCTCACATACTGGCCCGTTCAATGCTACGTAGACTATTATCTTATGCTGGGTCAAGGACACATCAAGCACACAAACATCACTCACATACTGGCCCGTCCCGTACCATAAAATCGATTGTAAAACTAATCAATCATCGCAAAGCTTCTCCGCAGGAGTAGGCAGATGAGATAGACCGTCATACGTCTCGACACACACACTCCTTGCTGCAAGCTACGGACACACATGCTCATTTGAAGCCAAAGAGCATGCTACCTAGTAGCAATTGCTACCTAGTAGCATGTGTGTCAGTGACGTTGCTAGTAATGAGCATGCTCATTTGAAGCCAAAAGAGCATGCTCTCAAATCGACAGCCGTTTGATTTGTGAGCATGCTCATTGGATTCTCGGATGGAAGGGGAAGCCTCTAAGCATGCGTGAACAGGCTGGCTTATGAGCATGCTCGTGTCAATCCGATCTCAGTTCGGAATAGCATTCCGCATTTGAGTATCTCGTTTTTGTATGCAATTTTAGAGAGACATCTTCTTCTCACGTTTCTACTAACAAATGATTACTTGCTCCAAGGTTTGCTCTTCTAGTGATCCAATTACAAACCCAAATCTATCTTTTTATTTTCTTAACATAATAAAATCTTGTACAACCATAATAACTTTCTGAAATAATTAATTATTGCGACATGACATTTATTATTTGACATGAGCATGCTCTTTAAAGAGCACGTGTGTTCAATTGTTGGCTTTGAGCATCCTTATTCATTAGAAATCTCAAACCAAACCTGTTCATTTATGAGCAGGTGTGTACAGTTGTGTGAGCATGCATATTAATGAGCATGCTCATAAGCCGGCTTGTAATAAGCAAGTGTGTCAGTACCATCATTCACATTCATACATCGTATCATACATACTCTTCTGTTATTCTGACCCTTGACATGACACAACCTAAGTATTTTATTCGCTTAATCGTGCCTTGTCTTCGCAATACCAAGAAATGTTTTATGTGAAAGTGTCCTAGTACATCAGAGCAGAGCAGGTGTGATCCTGTGTGAGAAATGTAAATAAAACAATACTTTCTTTATCATCGAGGCAGAGAAATAAGTTCTTACTTTAAGATCAGCTTTCAATGTTAAGTCCCACCCAGTTTGGATCAGGCCACTGTTGGGAACAGGGGTGATCGTGTGGAGGCAGGCTGGGAGAATTCTGCTCGTAAATTTTACCCTGAAATTGATAAAAATGGTTAGATATAAGTTTAAGAAAAAGGTGCGAAATATGTGGGTAAGAATATGGGGGTCGGTATATATATATTTTTTTATTTAAAATACATATACATAAGATTTAGAAAATAAATACAGTTGGTTCTTAAAAGCAATTTACAAATAGATTTTTTTTTAAGAAACTACTCAACTCAACGGAGAAAAAATTTCTCGTCTTTGAGTTGGGGAGTAAAGCCTTTAAATAAAAAAAGTTAAGAAATTATAATGTTTGAAGTAAATAATAACTGTTTACAATAGCTGACTTAGAATCTACAAGAATGAAAAACAAAAATTACAAATTGAATATAAATGTAGTAGAAATAATTTTTTGTATTTCTTGGGCATTAACTATGTAACAATTTCTAGACATTTTGTTTTAAAGAGTTTTAATTTTCAATGTACTATCGTTACTTAAATTTTAATTTTTATGCTACCGGTTTCGACACATCCGTGTCATTCACTAGCAAACTTAAAACTAAACTTAAAATTTAAAACAAGTACAGAAATGAATTAGATGTTATTAGGTGGGGGTGGTGGGAGGGGTGATTTTGGGGGAAGGGGAGAACAGTGGGCGGGGTCAATATCACACGGGAACAAAGTCAAAAGGGGAGATTTGCAGGGTGCTATTATTTTGTTAACTAAATTAATTTTTGATTTAATTTTTTTGTTTATTTCTAAAGTTTCTAAAGCGCACAAGTTAAAGTATGAATTTATATTTATATGTTTAAATTTGGTTTTTTCTTTGTTGAAGCTATGGCCTGTCTCTATTAAATGATTGGCGAATTCAGAATAGTTATTATTTCGTAAACAGAGTTCATGTTCCCTGATTCATTGAAAATTAAAACTCTTCAAAACAAAATGTAGTAGAAATAAACTTATATTAATAAATTAATTAATAGGTAGGTACATACAGTTGGTTCTAAACATTGAAATTGGCCTCAGCCGCTGATAAATATTGTATTAGAAGGTACAGAACCACGGGACACCATAAATAGAATCATGAACGATATCCACGTCAATGTCGGACCAGAAAAATAAAAAAAATCATCCGTTATCAAGATCGTTCACAAAAAATGGAGGGAGGCGCCTACAGATACAAAATACAACTTCAAGATGAGGAAGCGCAGCAAAGCATTCTAAACTCCCCCAAGAACGCAAGACTGCAGAACATATTTGTAGGAGAAATTTTAACCCCCTACTTCAAAGAACTGCTGTGGAAGACCAAGCAGAAAGCCAAAGAAAACAACTATCAATATACTTGGTTCAAGAATAATAAAATTCTCACCAAAAAAAATTCTGACCAGACTTCAAAAATAATAAACATAAAACATGTCGGCGATTTACAGCTTTTAATCTGATTGGTTAAATTTCATTTTATATAATTACTGCATTTAATATTATTACAGAGACACTAAAACGTAATGTACTTTCTCTAAAATGGCTTAACACTAAATATTGATTTTGAAATATCCTCTAATGAAGAACACACATTCACCAATACAACAGATTTTAAAGTAACCATCGCCGAAAATAACTCTCTAAATATAATATCTCAAAATATTAGAAGCATTAAAAAAAACTTTGACAATTTTGCAGTATTTTTACAAGACCTTAAAGCGGGCGACAAACGCGAAGTTCACATCAAAAAGATACTGCGTTATAAGTATCTTTTCTACCGACACACTACGTTATAAAATATTCCTTCCTACGGCAGGAGAAGAGGTCAGTTGAAATCGGAAGCGGTCGAGAGAATATCATTTCTTTGTACTTAATATGTTAACTTGACAGCTCCGTGCATGCTCCGTGTATTAAAAATGACCCCCTCTCCTGTTTACCGTAGAGAGGGGGTCGCATAACTTTTCTGATACCGCCACTGTAGCGAATACGAAAAATAATTCCGATTAGCGAAGATTCAAACCGCGATCACAGCGCATCATCTTTTTACGTCTGGCGGGTCTCATGGGATTGTATGGCGAGCGCTATTGTGTTATAAATAACTTTTTGATGTGAGCTGCGAGTATGTCGCTACCTTAACACTCATTTTGATATTATCCTTTTAAGCGAATGTTGGATAGACGAAACTTACACTGACATTAACATAATGGGATATACGACTTTCCACACTACTACTAAACTCAACCAAAATGATGGGATAGTTATCTTTATCAAAGAGTCGCTAAACTCTTCTATCTCGGAAATAAAACTAACAGAAGCAAATTGCGTGAAAATATCACTTGGACCAGATTTATCTATTTTTGCCATTTATAGGCCCCCGTGCTATAAAAATATATCACCTTTCCTAATTTCTTTACAACATCTCATGGAAAACAATAAAAATACTCAACAACTTATTTTAGCAGGAGACATAAATATAAACCTTCTTAATTATAAACCCAAAACTAACGAATATCTAAGTCTTTTAGCACACTATGGCCTTCAGTCAACTATAAATTCTTCGACAAGAACCTCACTAGAGTCAACATCCTGTATTGATCATATTTTTTTTTAAACTAAAAATAAAACCATTTCATCCACTATTCATTCCACGGTTACTGACCATTTCACCACCACACTTAGCATTAGATTGAAAACTGAAAAAAAATCAAAACTATACACAAATACCTCACGGCATATCATAGATTTCAAAGCACTTAGCTCAGAAATAAGTCATGAATCTTGGACTACAACTCTAAAAGAAACGGACCCAAATAAAGCGCTAAATGAATTTCTGTTAACTCTGAATACATTTACCACTAAACACACTACAATAAAAACCCGTAAAAATACTACTCACAAAACACTTAAAATTAAACCATGGATTACAAAAGGGCTAGTAAAAAGCATACACAAACGGAATATGATGCATGCAAGAGTAAACAATAACCCAATGGACAGTAAACTAAAACACAATTATTTACTTTACAGAAACCTATGTAATAGACTAGTTAAGCAGGCGAAACATGAGTTCTACAGGAAAGAAATAGATAGTGCCGGAGGAGATACAAAAAAGATATGGAGAGTTATTAATGATGCCGCTTATTCAAAACCTAAGAACAGTACTTGTATTAATAAATTGTTAGTTGATGGGGAAATCTGTTTGTCCAAAAATTAACCCAAAAAAATTGCAAATCATATAAATTATCATTTTATCAACGTTGGCTTAGATTTAGCGAAAAAAATACTTACAAAGAACCACACTACAGAAGAGCATCTAGTCAAAGACAGCCCTTCCATGCGACCAAATAATTCTTTTAACATTTATAAAATAAATAAAACAGAAATAAATTAACTCATTCTCTCACTCAAAACGCATTGCGCCCCTGGCCCGGACAACATATCTAATCAGATCCTGATAAATCTACGAGAATATATCGGTATACCTTTGCTACATATATTTAATCAAAGTTTCTGCCAATGTATTGTACCTGACAAACTTAAAATTGCCAGTATTACCCCGATCCATAAATCTGGAGACAAAACTTTAATCTATAACTACAGACCAATTTCACTACTAAACTCTATATCAAAACTCCTAGAAAAAGCAATGAAAAAAATACTACTATCCTACCTCGATAAACACAACTTACTCTCAAGTCATCAATTCGGTTTTCGGGCAAAAATGGGCACAGAACAGGCTATTTCTGAATTAACCAACTTCATTGTAAAACACGTAGATAAGGGATCCAAAGTAATTGGAGCATTTCTAGATCTGGCTAAGGCCTTTGACACCATCTCTCATGGTTTTCTATACGAAAAACTTAAAAATATTGGCATTAATGGAAAACCGCTTAAATGGTTCATCAGTTATACAAAACATAGGAAACAAATAGTTGAACTAAATAAATGCTTGAGTGACACAGCAGAAATAAAGTACGAGTGCCTCAAGGCAGTGTCTTAGGCCCTATTCTTTTTCTTATCTATATTAATGGTCTCACTGATATTAAAATCCCAACAATATGCTATAAAGTGATCAGCTACGCAGGTGATACTGTACTTCTTTTTAAAGAGCAATCTTGGGAAAAGGCCTTTAAAAGCGAAGAATTTGGTATGAAGGAAATAAAAAAATGGCTCGACAAAAATCTTCTTACCCTAAACACCTCGAAAACCAAATTTTTAACATTCAGTAAAACCAAAACTGGGCAACCAAAAAGCGTTCCGCTTTTACATTTGCATCCATGTCCTACATCACAAACCACTAACTGCGACTGCGAAAAAATTGAGCATTTGGATAATATTAAGTATCTTGGTCTAACAGTGGATTGCAAACTAAAATGGGAACTTCACATAAATTCACTTGTGATGAGAATCCGGAAACAAATATACATTTTTAAAACCATTAGAAACATTATGTCACTTAAACTATTAAAAGATGTATACTTTTCCCTTTGTCAAAGCATTTTAATTTATGGTATATCGGCATGGGGTGGAGCCGCAGACACATACATTAAGTTACTTAACACAGCTCATAAATCACTTATTAGAACTATGTTCAAAAAACCATATCTTCATCCCACTGAAGACTTGAAAATGGACTTTAAATTTTTCAAAAAGTTCCCTGTTTGGAAAAATTCTTGGTTTTTTAATAATAACTTTCATGATCATTTTTTGTGTTGTTACTATCGGATACAGGTTATTCTTATATGTGCTACCCCAGGCGATTATGCCGTACTGCAAAACTGACTGTACAAGCGCAAAGTAAACTATTTTATTATTTGAAAGATTTAAGATATTTCTTAATCGTATAAAAATGTAAGTAAGTTTTCTAATTCTTTTGACACAATTTTCAACGTTTTTCTTAAATTTCATGTTGCTTTCTATAGTGATCCCTAGATATTTTATATCTGAGGTTTTCTTCGGGATTTTACAATTATTGTTACATTCTCCTCCTCTACACGATCGACTATGTACTATCACTCTAATATTGAAATCAGTGACAGGATCATTGCGGTAAAAAGGTATATATAAAGTTTTTTTCTACATTAAGACTAAGTAAGTTATCATCAAACCATTTCTTCAATATGACAATGTCAGCATTCGCAGCTATATTTTATATAGTTATGTACTGTTATTTCTGTGGTTTTTGCTAACATTGTTCCAATATTTAAAAGGTTTACGAAAAATACTTACTTTCTGTCTACCTCCACCAGAGCGATGCTGTTGTATACAAATGAGGTAGTGGGATTGTATTCTGGATGGAGGACTATCCGCACAACACCACGCGTCACATCTACAGAGAAAGGATTCCACCTCACGCCAAGCCCAACAAATTTTACATTATCATATCTGAAACAAAAAGATTGGTTAGAATCGCATATTATTCCATTTTTTATTTTTTAAAAAATTTTATTTAATATTTAAAGGTTTTTATTACAAAAATTACACAATTTTTACATTTTATACAGTGGTAAAATAGTGGATAAGAATAGCTTTTCTTCACCATAAAGAGACAAGGCTCTTGTGTTTGGTGAGGGAATTTTAGTTCAATTATATTTCAATTATATAATATCATGTGTGAAAGTAAATAATACAATATGGCAAAAAACAAGGCATAATTAAGAAAATGCAAGATTTATCAATAAATGATTTAAAAGAAATAATAATAATAGTGAGATATAGACTTATAGTTGTTTTAGGTATTTTTTTAATTTTTGCTGAAATTCCTGAATATTTTCGATAACTTTCAGATATAATGGTAGTTTGTTATAATATGTTATACCTAGATAGAGATAAGTATTTTGTGTGTGCTTTGTACTAAATTTAGGGATTTTAATAGTATTCTGATATCTTGCTGATGAATGGAATGGTAAGTTATTTAACTGTACTTCTTTGTAAATTTGTAGAATTGAATATTTTTTATATATTTTGTCTATTGTAGGTACATTGAATATTGAAAAGAGAATTTCAGTAGAAAATTTGGATGGTTTTTTCAAAATTACTTTAATTATCAATCTTTGAACAATTTTGAGTGGATTTAAAATATTATTATAAGTTCCTCCCCAACCAATAATACCATATATATAGATTGAACAATTGCATAGTACACTCTTTTTAAGTTTTCTAATCTAAGAATATTTCTTAGTCTTATAAATATATAAATACATTTTCGAATTCTTTTGACAAGTTCACAAATTTGTTTTTTCCATTTAAAATGTTGATCTATATATATACCAAGATATTTAATTTCAGAAGTTGGACTAAGTATTGAACAGGCTTTATATGATAAATTAGCATTGCGTTATATTTTCTCTTACGTGCGTCTAATACAATCTGTACATTACCTGAAATTATATGAATGAGTTTTATTAATTGTGTTTGGTTTGATATCCTGATACTCGTGAAGCTATTTTTTTACAATAATTACTGGCTTTCACCCTTCAAGTATGTTCTAGGCCATCATCTAAAATTATGGAGAAATGAAGGGTAATTTAAATATTAATTTTATTTAAATGGACAAATTTTAAAATTATAATAAAGATTGGAGTCGAGTTCAGACTTAGAAGAGATGAGATATTGAATGGAGGGGAGGCAAATTTTTGATAAGGCTTGATAGAAGAGAGGATATTTGTTTAGAGAGGGACAACCAAAAATATGTGATCTAAAGTTCCCACTTCTAGACCACAGAATGTACAATCTGGGGAGTCAAGGATTTTAACATAAATCTACTTGACTCAAAAAATACTCAAACACTTAAGTACACAGAAACAATTAGGTTAAATAATTATGGCATCCTGAACAAAATAAACGACAAACACGCGGCACGCATCACAGATAATACTATTGGGCTCTACACATGGTGCTGCGAACAGCCGGCTGTTAGCAGCTGGCTATTGTCTCCTGTCTCCCTTTTCCTCGTGCGAACCCGTAACATTCTGTTTCACGTTGTCTTCTGTCTCTTTTATTAACACAACAAATTCAATATCACCATCTCATTTCCTCGGTTGGTACTAACGGCAGACGGTTTCTTCCAATTTGCAGTCAACGTGAAACAGAGTGTTACGGGTTCGCATGGGAAAAAAAGAGACGGGAGACATCCTCCAACCTTCGATTTTTAGCCAGCTGCCAAAAGCTGATGTTCGCAGCATGGTGTGTAGATAGTATAATACGATCATAGATCATGTACTCTCCGACATCACACTTTCGTACTCGCTAACAAACTGCGAGAATGCAATATCCGATCATCATATACTTCTCCTGAGGCCCTAGCACGCTCACTCTATAACGATCGATAGGATAACTATAGGTAACTTCTCATCGTTCCCTAGCATGACTACAGATCGCCAACGAGTAAGTGACAGTTCACAATGACTAAGTATCCTTAACATATTCGACATCAACTGTTGTTTGTACGTTAGCGATGTGCAGTTGTCCTAGGGAACGATGAGAAGTTACCGATACTTATCCTACCGATCGTTATAGAGCAAGCTGCTAGGGCCTCTGGATGTCCTTCACACATACAGTAATACTTCATCCAAAACGTCATCGTATGAATATAGACGTATTAACTCAGATAATCTAAAAATGGATATCCTTCAGAATCCCTTTCACTTCAACGTAAATGAGGATTCGATATCAAATTTTAAAAACTTTGTAAACTACCTCATAAATTAAATAATCTCCAATAGTACACATAAAAAATAAAAAAAAAAACAAAATATAAATGTCACCCGAATCGGATAACCGAAGACCTTTTAAAAGTAATTAATAAAATAATACCATTGAAAACTGAATTCCTAAATATACGAAATAATATTACAAAAAAAAAAACATTGAAACAAAAATACTACACCACCCTCTTTAAAAATTGCGAAAATGATTCGAAGAAAACATGGGATTTAATTAATACCATACTAACAAACAAGTCGAAAACTCTCAATAAATCTTGTAATAAGTTAATAATCAATAATGAAATAATCTCAAATAAAGAAGATATATGTAAACATTTTAACGACTACTTTTGCAACATTGGGTCATCCTTAGCTGATAACATAAAAAATAAGCCCGCACACAATAAGGAAGTTGAGTCCTATTTTTTTCTTTTTTTTATCAATGTTCACAGGCAAACTTAAATACCACTATTTTTTTTTTTTTTTAAATAGTGGTATTTAAGTTTTTAAGAATTGGTATTTAAGAATTTTATTAAAGCCCGCCAAAACGGCGGGTGGTTGGGCATTTACACAGCTACACTTACATACATACATCTATACAAAACTATACACATACATGAACTGCTGTACTTGTAGCTAGTATTGTCACATTTCCTTCCTACCCTTCCCTATAAACCTGTCACTTTTTCCTGTTACCCACATCAGTCCATAATCGACCATCAACCTGTGAACATCAACATTATTTATCGCATCCGCATTTTTTCGCTATTGACCGCCGCAGAGAAGAAAGTACAAGTCCCGCAGTGAGTAATTCTCTCCTTTTCCTTGTGTGCTTACCTTCTACTTGTGCAGTGGTTCAAACACATAACATACACATTTCAAGGTCCTTCTTTTAAAAAACTACACAAAACACGCATCAGCGGGCTTTAATAAAATTCAAACTTGTAGAATTAATTTAATTATGAAAACGAACTTTAAAAAAAAAATACTGGTATTTAAGTTTGAATGTCATCTACATGAACATATTTTTTATAAATCAAAATATTTTTCACTCAACTTCCCTATTCTAAGCAAAATTCCTTCGTTTTCAATATACATACTGGTCACAATTAGACATCTTTTTAACTCCGCACCACATTCCTTTATTGGTACTTCCACACCGCAGCCAACCTTCCAACTCCCAACTTAGTTCGGAGTTGGAAGATTGGCCGATCGTGTGGTTGCTGCGGCCAACCTTCCAACTCCAAACTCCGAATTTCAACATGGCGGATGTCGAACAGCTGATTCGGCGCTTATCTTATCAGTTGCCTACAATTATTACGTAGAAGTATATACACGGCATGTTTTCAAACAGTTGTTATACCACTCTCCCGTAATAATATTTTCATTTTAATGGTACGCGGAACACGTGTCTTGATCGCCAGCGGTTCGCAGAATGATGTGTGCATAAATAAACCAATCCCGATGTGTGGCTACGGCAGGCTGGTTCGTGTGAGTTGGCCGTCGCGATCGCCTCGGAGGCGATCCCGGGCCAACTCGAACTCCAACCTTCCTACTCGATCTTCCAACGCACGAATTACCCCTCCACACAATCGACCAAACGTTTGAAGTTGGAAGTTGGCCGCAGTCTGGACGTAGCATAATGGTACTTCCACACCGCAGCCAACCTTCCAACTCCGAACTTAGTTCGGAGTTGGAAGATTAGCCGATCGTGTGGTTGCTGCGGCCAACTTTCCAACTCCAAACTCCGAATTTCAACGTGGCGGATGTCGAACAGCTGATTCGGCGCTTAACTTATCAGTTGCCTACAATTACATTACATGACATGTTTTCAAACAATTGTTATTCCACTCTCCCGAAATAATATTTTTGGTACGCGGAACACGTGTCTTGATCGCCAGCGGTTCGCAGAATGATGTGTGCATAAATAAACCAATCCCGATGTGTGGCTGCGGCAGGCTGGTTCGTGTGAGTTGGCCGTCGCGATCGCCTCGGAGGCGATCCCGGGCCAACTCGAACTCCAACCCTCCAACTAGATCTTCCAACGCACGAACTACCCCTCCACACAATCGACCAAACGTTTGAAGTTGGAAGTTGGCCGCAGTCTGGACGTAGCATCAGTCACACAGGCGATCTCACAATACTTAACAACAATAGATACTCGTCTAATGCTACAACCATCGTATGAACTTCCTATTCCTTTTTTATTTCCTATCCATACTATACCTCAACCAGACAGATCCCCCCTATCCTACACTCTCCCCATTCTCCTTCAATCAACTTGTTTATCTTTCATTATCATTTTTAAAATCATTTCACTTATTATCCATGTGGAAACTTGTAAATGTTACAAGTAATGTAATTTATTTAGTTATGCTAGATTAATAATGTAAACGGTTGGTCTCCCGAATAAAATAAAATAAAAATAACTTCCACGAACAGGTTACCTTTCTCTACTCTAAAAGAGATTTTAAAAAGGGGACAGTTATTGATCTTATTAAAATATCAAACCAAATCATATGCTTATTTACATTCATCATTTTAATGGTTTTTTCAAGAGGAGATGAATTTAAAATTAATAAAACAATAAACTCACCCAATCTTCTGAATGGTGTATGCAGTGGTGACTCCCCATCGGTCGCTCAGAAGGGTCACAGCGCCCTTCCATTTGATGTGGCCTTCCTCGCTAATTCCTAACTTTCCCTGGGAACACAAACACTTCATATTATTCTCTGAGCAAATTTTGTTCAATTGTGTATGCAGCAGTGACCCCCACCAGTCCCTCAATAGGGTCACAAGACCCTTCCATTTGTTTTATTTATTGTTTTGGAACATTTACAAAATATTAACATGAAAAATTATAGAATAAGCACTGTTCAGAGCGTAGGCGTTAATATTCCACTTTAAAATGTTCACAGCATGCACAGTCTAAGAATAGGGAAGTTGAGTGAAAAATATTTTGACTTATAAAAAATATGTTCATGTAGATGACATTCAAACTTAAATACCAGTATTTGTTTTTAACCCAACGAGCCTAAATAGAATGATAGAATCACTAATCGAGGAAAGTGTGAAAGTCGGCCTAAACATGAACAATGACAAAACAAAATTGCTTACAAACTCCGAACCAGTAACTATAAAAATTGACAACCAACCACTCGAATATGTCTCTGATTACATCTATTTAGGACAAATAATATCCCACAAAGATCAAACCACTAAAGAAATCGAGCGAAGAGTAGCAAATGGATGGAAGAAATACTGGTCTTTGAAAGAAGTCTTGAAATCCAAATAACTAAGTATGCAAATAAAAAGGAAAGTTTTCAACACGTGTGTACTTCCAGTCATAACCTATGGATGTGAAACTTGGGCACTCAACAAACGCCACAGAGAAAAGTTGGAACGCTGCCAGAGAGCCATGGAGAGAAGTTTGACAGGAATAAGGAAACAGGATAGGGTGAGATGTAACATAATAAGGGAGAAAACTAAAGTTGCCGATATAGTTACCAGAATAGACCAACAAAAGTGGAGATGGACAGGTCACATGATCCGCGATCCACAAGAGAAATGGTGCAAAAATGTCACTGACTGGTATCCCAGAGATGGCAAGAGAAGTAGAGGACGTCAACACATAAGATGGGAAGACGATCTAAAACTCACGGCTGGACATCAATGGAGAAGAGTAGCGCGTGACAGGTCCCAATGGGAAATGTTAGAGGAGGCCTATGCCAAGAGGCAAACTGAGCTTCGGGATATATTATAACAAACATATTATAACAAACAAAAAATGTTTAAATTCATGTACCTAACCGAAGTCCAGAATAAAAGGCTTATTATTATTATTATTTTTTTTTTTTTAAAGCTCGTTTTCATAATTAAATTAATTCTACAAGTTTGAAAACGGCGGCAAGAGCACAGCAGAGTCCGTGACGTAACCCGGTCCTTGCTTGTGTGAAATATAAGGGAAATATTGACAAAACCGGGACACTCTTAATACGGACGAAAAAAAAATTTTTTTAAAGTTGTAGTAGTTAGATATTTACTAGTACTAATCAATTCAGTTACCGGAATTCCAAAAAAGTGCATTTTAATGGTTATTTTTTAAATTTAAAAACACGAAATGTCATTTTTCACCGACCGCTATGTTAGGAACTGTTGCAAGATTCGTTGAAAAATGACATTTCGTGTTTTTAAATTTAAAAAATAACCATTAAAATGCACTTTTTTCGAATTTCCAATAACTGAATAAGCGTCTCCCGGTTTTGAAAATATTTTCCCTTATATTTCACACACGCAAGGACCGGGTTGCGTCACGAACTCTGCGCGCACGGTATTATGCACTTGCCACCGTTTTCGCGGGGCTTAATAAAATTCAAACTTGTAGAATTAATTTTGTTATGAAAACGAACTTAAAAAAAAAAAAAACTGGTATTTAAGTTTGCCTGTAAACATTGATAAAAAAAAAATAAAAAAAGGACTCAACTTTCTTATTGTCTTTCACTACGAAGTAAGAATGATTATAAATAACAAACATGAGAAATAACAGAATATAAAAATAAGTACAGGGTTTAAAAGTATAAGTAAAATAAAACATATAGTTTAAGGAAACATATGATGTACAAATAGAATAAAAGATAAAGTTAGTAACAGCATTCAAGTTAAAATATGACTATTCTCTAGACGTTTGTAAATATGTTTTTTTTTAATATGCGAGACTGACAGCATAAATATCTGTATAGTCACATTCAAACAGTGGCGGTTCGTGGTCTTTTCAACAGGGGGTTCAGAAATTCCAACGACTCCAAAGTTCCAAAGAATGGACAAGACTTTTTCCTCGAGAGTGTTTTTTCTTGCCAGGAATCATTGTTCATTTTCATATTTAAAAAAATTAAATTATTATTTGTATTTTCTTCTTCAATGACATAATAGAAGCACTCGTAAACTGTGTAACTAATTCAAATAATTAATTTGCCCTAATCATATATCATCATAGTATTATGTGTTTGTCCTCCTCAGAAATCAGCAATTAGATTAATATGTATGTTTATATATATAATTTTATCTCAACAAATGTGAGAAATGTGATTTTTATTTCCAAATATGAGGTTGTCAAAATTAATACATCAAAATGATTTCACCAGGGACATAGCTACCGCCGTATCAGCCGTATCAATGATACGGGCCCCCCGGGCTACAGGGGCCCCTAACATCTGTAAGCAAACATTGATAAAATGTTATCCACATGTCACTTAAGATGATAGACTTCGCTTTTCAGCCCATACAAAAAGGACGCCCGGGAAAAAACACTTTTCTACATCGAAAATAGCACAAAATGAATATATTTTTTTATACTGCCTTCTAGAGGGTGAAAACTATGTCGGTATGTTTTCGAATTTTCGATGCGTTTCGAAAATTCGAAAACATACCATTGCGATTAACGTAAACATTCACTGTCAAACATGTAAGATTTATCAAAAAATATTATTTAAGGAAAAAGTGCTGCTAACTCAACTCTCATAAAGAATTATAAAATTATAAAAAGCTACCGACGTAGCTTCTTCTTTCTAAAAAATACATATTTTTTAAAACTTCAATTTCGTGAAAGTTTCGGTGTAGAAAAGTGTATTCTCCATAAACCCCTTTTCGAGCGATTTCTGTAGGTAAATTTGAGCGTTGTCTCATTCGCACATTTCGCATTCGCATGTATTTCAAGTGTGCTTGAGCTTATTGTGAGCAGGACAAAATGACAGACGCGGGTGTTCGGCGTGTGGTTCAAAGTCTAGCCTCTTAATATCGTGCTTCCCGAGAAAAAAACATATAAAAAAACTGTCATACGCGCCTATAGAGTTTTCACTTCAGAAATGACAAAAGTAAAAAAAAGGAATTTCTTTTTTTCCCGGGTTAAGAGTGCGCCCAAAATTTGGCAATAACCAATGTACAATGAATGACAAACCACGGAGAGCAATATTTACCGGATAACGTGGTATCATCTCTACAATGAAAACTGTTAAAATCTAAAGTACAAGAATGATTTAACTTAATAAGTAATAAAATGAGAGTATCAAGTTACAATACAGTGGAACCCCTCATTACGAGTACCTCCCATAACGAGTAATTCGCATAACGAGCAAACCCGATTTAGAGCGCGACCACTGCAGGGTTAAGTTATTGGGAGGCACCTACTAGGCTAAGGACCAGAAGCATTACTTATAAAAAAATGGAATAAAAGAAAAACTTGTTATTTTGTATGCAACTATTATTTTTACTACAGTTGTTATAATATCTGTTACTTACAAAGTGCGGGACGTCCGTGGTAGAGTTCACTTGGGTTCCGTCGTATACTGCACTGGGGTCCGGCACGGCTGGACATATGTCTCCCCGTGTCCAGCCTAAAGTAGTGCGCTGGCAGGAGTATATTTGCCCTGCTAGCTCTATGCAATCTGTAGAGAACACAAATAACTAATGAACTTTTTAAGAGCACGGTTATTTATTACTAAAAGGTATGGAGGCGTCTACTAATATCTACAGGAATTTCAAAAACTGTACAAAGCGGACTAATATCTATGAGAATCCATGTTGACTAATATCTATACGAGGTATGTTGGAACAATATCTATGGGAACCAAATTGAGGACGAATATCTACAGCACAAACTACTGACTAATATCAACAGAACAGGTGATGTAGACGAATATCTACAGTACTGGCAGAGGTTGGATTTGCAATTATGTATAGCATATTGGCATAACGTAATATTGCGTTTGCAGTTTAAAGAACTTTCTTTTGTATCACAAACCATGTTACACAAACCTAGCGTAGCCGCTAAACTACTTGAAAACTGGGATGTTTTTCTTGCCTTGAAGCGAGCAGGCGCTACGAAGGGGGCATTTTCTTTTGTATCACAAACCATGTTACACAATCCTAGCGTAGCCGCTAAACTACTTGAATACTGGGATGTTTTTCTTGCCTTGACGCGGGCAGGTGGTATGCCAATTTCAACATAACAGCAAAATACGTAATATTATGCAAAAACTTCATGTATGTACTGTAAACGTTTAAGCCTTTACGTAATTGAAGTAATTTATGCTTTTCCGTACAACCTCTTGTTCAGCTGCCCCCTGTAGATATTAGTCCCACCTACGCTCCATAGATATTCGTCACCACTGGGACCCTCATAGATATTAATCCGACCTTAGCTCTGTAGATATTAGTCTTCACTCTGAAGGTCATAGATATTTGTCCAACATATGAGCTGTAGATATTCGTCCGACATACAGGCTGTAGATATTAGTATCTGGAGTTAAAGGTATTCATAATGTAGCAGATGTGTATAGAAAGGTAGTTCCCCTTGGCTTCGCTACCCTGTCAGGCTCACAACTTTGCCCCACAAGAAACTAAAGTGACATATTTTTATTTTTACTAGCTGATACCCGGCATGCGTTACAATGCTACATAAATAAATAAATTGCTTTTCCCTTCGTGTCATTTCCCATTCGTCCCCGTTCCCCTTTCGCCTCCTTTTCCTCTTCCTCCTAGCGTCCCATTTCTCTACCCCGCTTTCTCTTTTCACCTTCCCCACCCCCCCTCTCCCGCTTGCCCCTTTCTCGCTGCTTAACTCCATAAAATACACCCATTTTTCCAACAACCAGCGTGACCTATTTCATATTTAATGCTAATGCCAGAGCTCACTATTATATATATATAGAAATATTCACAACAATTCAAAAAAAAAATTATAGCAATCGGATGAAATTTTTAATCGCAATCATAGGAATAGTCGAATAGTATAAGCAATACTTTTAAAACGCCAGAGCTCACTATCCTATAACCATCCCGGGTATGTGCACATCATATTCCCAAAGGTTCATCGCTATCAGATGAAAGGTATGGCCGCGCATAACATATGAACACCCAAACATACATTATTTTATATATTAAGATAATAAATATGACAGTGTTCATATAATTATTAATATTTGTACATTATAATATAATTTTGAACTTTTTATTATGTTGTGTATAAGGTAGGTGTGAGAAGGTGAAACTGTGGTTGGGTAATGTACGTTTCGGGAACACCTCACTAGGAGAACCTGTGCTGAGGTGTTTACGTGGTTATGTTTGAGATGAATCACTATTCTTATCACTATTTAGATTTATCTTTACTACGAATTAGTTCTCATTGTGAAAATTAAAAAATATGTTTTGGATAAATTGAAGCTTTTCCTACCGTTTCAACGAATGGAATAAAAATAAAATTATTAAAGAATATAAAAAAAATATAAGCGCAAAGTACCCAAAATTTGTTTTTTCATTAGATAAATATGAAGTTGTATAAGAAACAACGTTTACCTAAGCCTAACCTAACCTAAGATTATTTTTGACTTTATTGATTGAGTAACTTTTTTTCGTTCTTGTAAAATTATTCATAAAAAAATAAGAAGTCGAATTTTTCTGGCGTTTATATTCCTCTTAAGGTGAAATACTTCGCTTTTCGGCCCATACAAAAAGGACGCCCCGGAAAAAAAACTCTTTTCTACATCGAAAATTGCACAAAATGAATATATTTTTTTATACTGCCTTTTAGAGGGTGAAAACTGTCGGTATGTTTTCGAATTTTCGATGCTTTTCGTATTAACGTAAACATTCACTTTCAAACATGTACGATTTATCAAAAAATATTATTTAAGGAAAAAGTGCTGCTAACTCAACTCTCATAAAGAATTATAAAATTATAAAAAGCTACCGACGTAGCTTCTTCTTCTTTCTAAAAAATACATATTTTTTAAAATTTCAATTTCTTGAAAGTTTCGGTGTAGAAAAGTGTATTCTCCATAAACCCCTTTTCGAGTGATTTCTGTTGGTAAATTTGAGCGTTGTCTCATTCGCACATTGCGCAATCGCATGTATTGTAAGTGTGCGTGAGCTTATTGTGAGCGGGACAGAATGACAGACGCGGGTGTTCCGCGTGTGGTTCAAAGTCTAGCCTCTTAAGTGTGACAAGTATTTAAGTGTTGTAGTAGAAATTTTAAGTATTTAATTATGTATTATATATTACAATGACAATTCACATTCCAATGCATTTACTGTATTTTCAGTGTTTTCATGTTTTATTTCAAATCACAAATAAGATGACCTCCATGGCCTAGCGATTCAAAATATCGGCTACAGATTCAAAGGTCAGTGGTGTCAAATTGGCATGCATAAATAATTAATATATAATTTTTATGTGATATTTAACTTTGTAAAATATGGTTATTCAAATCGCGGTATTGCATTGCTTCAAATCAGTTTTTTTTAGGAACCAGCACTGAATGAATAGCCACGTACTTTAGCCTTCCTCTTCCGCATAACTTTCTTCTCCAACTCATTTTAGTCTCACAACGTATTGTAATTGGAAATTCCATAGACCGATTCATATACACATAGGCTCCGGGCCGATGCGTCGGCCACCCTCACGATGGTGCGATACTACGATAAAAATATTAAAAATATCCATTTTCAGAATATTTTTTACTAGGAAGAGCGAAGAGATGGGGAAGAGGTTGTTCGGCTGCTATTTAAATTTTTTAAATTTTTTTTTTTATAGAGAAACCTCACAAGAGTCCCAACTGCTCCCTTCTGGAGCCAGTGAGACTATGGCATCCCCAATTGGAGTATGTTGTGAGGCTGAAGGTAAGTGGGGAAGGGAAGGAGACGAGGGAGACGAAGGTGGGGAAGTACCTGGCTATTCAGATCTAGTCACTAAACATGGCTAAAGCCATTTCAAGCAACGTTTCAATTCTGAATGGTGGTCTTACACCAGGGCGATACTAAGAGTATCTTTTAATTTAATATCTCTCTGGAACGTGCCGCAAATATACTATATATTATTTTAAATAATTAATTGTGAAATAACACCAATCAATTAAATAAAATTTATTTGCGCACGCCGGGTTCAAACCCGCGACCTTCGGAATGGCTGTCCAACGCCCTACCGCTGGACTACACCGGCCGCCATATACCCACACTCAGGCAGTGCCTTAGTGGGTTTTCATTTCTTGCTTATTATTTGTCATTATATTATGAAATATGTATGTATTAAGAAATGTAAATAAATAAAGTTAAAAAAAAAATTGTTAATACTCTCTCTCTATGGTTTCAATCCTGGGATTGGTTTGCAGCAAATTTTCCTGACAAAATTAAACATTTAGATACATAGAACTCAATCCGATTCCTTTTACTCCAGTCAATAATTCTATCAATATCTGACTGGAGTCGATTGCAGACTTCTAGGGTTAGTATTTCTAAGAATAGGTGTATTTCATCTGCGAAAAGAAGCAACCTGGAATGCAGATGGAATGTTAATAAGGTGAAGGAGCTCCTAAGGATTTTCTTTACTCCGAATACAGTCAGAGATAAAGCGCCGTATTGATCAAGCTAAGTGTAGTTATCTCTCTCTGGTTTCAATCCTGGGATTGGTTTGCAGCAATTTCCTTTATTTTTCTCTTCCACTCTTCCCTGTCTTGTGCGGCTCTTTTGAAGTCTGCATATGATGAGCAGGGCATGTCCACCAGCAGGTCCTCCAGGTACTCTCGGCGTGGGCGTCCCCTAGAGTTTGTCCCCTCGGTCATACCCTCCATTATGGCATGCAAGAGGCCTTCTTGTCGTATTATATGGCCGATCCATCTTGCACGCCTTTCGGACAAGGTCCTGAGCAGGTGCCTTCCTCCTTCGATTCATTGGAGAACCTCCTCATTTGTAATGTGGTCTCTCCAGGAAATTCCTAATAGTCTTCTATAGGGCCACATCTCAAAAGCCTCTAGTCTCCGTTTATCTCTTTCGGATAGGCACCATGTTTCGCAGCCGTACATCAAGATACTCCATACATAGGTCTTGATGAGGAGTATTCTCAGTTTTAGGTCTATATTATTTGATTCTATTATTTTCGACCTTTTATTGAATGCAAGCCTAGCCTGGTGTATACGGCTGTCGACCTCGCTCTTAGACCGACCGTCCCATGTTATTTTGCTCCCGAGGTAGACAAACTCCTTGGTGGAACTCCTGACATCTCTACTCTCATCTGATGTTGCGTTCGGCCTACAGTCAGCAGCTTTGTTACTAAATGAACTTATTAAATGAACTTATTAATGGCATCTTAAACTCACAATCAGCCGCTTTTGACCCGCTTGGTTGCTGCGATACTAGTGCCCTGGACAAAGGGGGACACGGCTCCGAGCAGCAAATTAACTGTCCCTCTGCCCCAAAGGAATACGGATCACATTTCTGAAATCCAACATAACATGTTTATTATTAGTCTTTCACTTAGTGACTCTGGTCCAATTACAACATAACATATGAAATGGATTCTTCAGTGTGGTGACATACATACTAGGCGACAATATGTTAACCGTTATGGTACTTCCACACCGCAGCCAACCTTCCAACTCCGAACTTAGTTCGTAGTTGGAAGATTGGCCGATCGTGTGGTGGCTGCAGCCAACCTTCCAACTCCAAACTCCGAATTTCAACATGCTGATTCGGCGCTTATCTTATCAGTTGCCTACAATTATTACGTAAAAGTATATACACGACATGTTTTCAAACAATTGTTATACCACTGTCCCTTAATAATATTTTCATTTTAATGGTACTCGAAACACGTGTCTTGATCGCCAGCGGTTCGCAGAATGATGTGTGGCTGCGGCAGGCTGGTTCGTGTGAGTTGGCCGTCGCGATCGCCTCGGAGGCGATCCCGGGCCAACTCCAACCTTCCAACTCGATCTTCCAACGCACGAACTACCCCTCTACACAATAGACCAAACGTTAGAAGTTGGAAGTTGGCCGCAGTCTGGACGTAGCATTAGAGTTGGTTAAACTTTAGTCTAGCATCTTTCCTGATGATGGAGACTGTAAAGTAAAGAGATTTAAGAGGCTAGACTTTGAACCACACGCGGAACACCCGCGTCTGTCATTCTGTCAAGCTCACGCACACAAAATACATGCGAATGCGAAATGTGCGAACGAGACAACGCTCAAATTTACCTACAGAAATCGCTCGAAAAGGGGTTTATGGAGAATACACGTTTCTACACCAAAACTTTCACGAAATTGAAATTTAAAAAAAATATATATTTTTTAGAAAGAAGAAGCTACGTCGGTAGCTTTTTATAATTTTATAATTCTTTATGAGAGTTGAGTTAGCAGCACTTTTTCCTTAAATAATATTTATTGATAAATCTTACATGTTTGACAGTGAATGTTTACGTTAATACGAAACGCATCGAAAACTCGAAAACATACCAACATAGTTTTCACCCTCTAGAAGGCAGTATAAAAAAAATATTTTCATTTTGTCCAATTTTCGATGTACAAAATTGTTTTTTCCCGGGCGTCCTTTTTGCATGGGCCGAAAAGCGAAGTCTATCATCTTAAGGCTGTCTGAAACGTTGGCAATAACAGGAACAATAAACTTATTTCCTCAAAACTCAAAACTACAGTTTCCGAAATTACTGTACTGTTTAAATTTGACTGAAGGTCGTTATGTTAGTTATTCCCAAATTATGACTCAGGGGGTTATTTTAATAGCATATCTTAATGCACTCATATTTGCACTAGGCTTAAACATGTCTAGTAAGAGCGAACGAATTATATTTGTGATTTTTATCTAGGAGATTTTTGGCAAATTGTGACTGCACTTTATTATTAATACAGTAACAATTAAAAATAATTAAATTAATAATTATTATTAGATTTTTTTTTTTTTATCACCAGATTTACAGGAACGGGTTTAGTTTTTCCCATAGGAAAAACTAAACCCTTTCATACACTTTTCCATATAAATGATCATCTAGTAAATTCACGTTATGCAAGTGTATTATATAAGTATAATTAATACAAAACAATACAAGAACAACACGTTAATCTACCAAACTATTAAATGGGAATATAATTCACCGTCTCCAGATATTTTCATATCAGAGGGTTCGGCTCTGTGGAATTCCTAATTTGACCGATAAATCCTACTGATCCCTCAATATAAATATTTAAAAAACCTATATTATAATAATATTATTAGATTATTATTATTATAACGATCCATATAGAGAAAGGCAGAACGATCCATATAGAGAAAGGCAAAATTGTAGATGGAGAAGAGGGTATATTTAGAAATTTCAAAATTAAAAGTATGAAAGGGGGTGAGGTTTATAAATACTTAGGATACCTGCAACCGAATAGATTAGATCATACTAGTATTAAAAACGATACTAGAATTAAATTTCAAACTAGGGTAAGAAAAATTTTAAAATCTATCTGCTAAAAATTTAGTAAAGGCAATAAATAGTGATGACTGATTTTTATATTTGTATATACAAATTCTTTGACAAATCTAATACGCCAAAATTTTTAATAAGAGAGCTAGGTATAATGCCAGTAGCCGAAATAACAAATGGTAATATTTTTATAGTCTGAGAATGCCAAATTCTTTTAATTTCATTTCCTAAATTATTTATTTTTATTATAATTAATAATAATAATTAATAATTTCCTAGATAAACATCACTCACTTAGTGATAATAATAAACCAACTCCGTTACAAGTACAAAATAAAGGCCGTAAATTAAATCTTTTAAACAGTAGGAAATTAACAAAAATTCTAATAATCGGAAAGCTATTTTAATAAATTAACAAACAAATATAATTCGTTCGTCCTTACTAGAGATGTTCAAGCCTAATACAAATATGAGTGCATTAAGAAATGCAATTAAAATAACCCCCTGAGTCATAATTTGGGAATAACTAACATAATGTAATGACCTTCAGTCACAGACATATGAATATTCAAAGACCAGAGAATCAGGGAGAGGGGTAAAAACCAACTGTAGCAGGGCGCAGAGAGATGAGTTGACTGTAAAGATATGTGATTCGTTGATACTTCAATCTGACAGTATATAGGCATCTCGCATTATAACATCAGCATTTAGTTCTTAAAAGTAAAATCTGCTTTTGAATGAATAGACCTTTTTACACGGGAGCGCGAATTGTTCGCCAGGTTTGAACAAACTTGTGTAATCCATATAAAGCGAAGAAAGGTTCGCTTGTTTTGAGAGTCGAATATTTTGTTACCGTGTTTAGTTAAGACACTTTTACAAATGTTTCATAATTTACTTATCCCAGTAAACAGCAACGTGCACACGACGGGACCGGGAATTTCGGTTGCCAACGCTCGGTGTGATAAAACTGATCATATCATATGATGTGAATAAGCTTAAAATAAAGACAAATAATGCCTACCTATGGAAGGTAATACGACAATTGGGTTTATACTCTTTTTCACTTCTATTTTTACACATTTTAATAGCACAAGTTACCATTTTTGCCGTGTTATTTCGTAAAATGTACCGATGAGAGCTCGACGCTAGTCCGCACAAGAATGATGACGTCACATTTTCTAGATTCACGCGAACCTATACGCCAGCTCGGCCGGTTCCATGGAACCCAGAATTAAGGAGGGGGAAATAATACGTTTTTATCACTTAGGGCAGGTCTATACATAATATGTATATGCCTTCAGTCAAATTTAAACAATACAGTAATTGGGAAAACCTTGGGGTAATAATCATTAAAGAATTCTAACATTTTTTTCAGAAATCAAGAAGGGTATTAGTACTTAATTGAAATAATAATACCTATCAAGAAATGGTATAAATGTATCGTCTGTAAATGGGCTCCCCACAGTTTGATAATGCCTTCAGAAGTCGAAACAGCTGTCACGCGTCATAATAATTACTTGGCAGAACTTGTTTATAAAAAACTCTTTTTATAAATTAAATAACAATATTATTAAATATATTTAAAAAAAGTGTAAATATATATATATACCCACGTTACAATAATGTATAGGATTCCAAAAAATGTTGGTCTAAATTGCATTATGGATTATAAAGGGAATCAGCGAATATATCTATAATACCACCAAACTTGTTGCCTAAATCAGGCCTCAGGACCCTAGTACGCTCGCTCTATAACGATCGATAGGATAACTATCGGTAACTTCTCATCGTTCCCTAGCATGACTACAGATCGCCAACGAATAAGTGACAGTTCACAATGACGTGTCCTTGACATATTCGACATCAACTGTTGTTTGTAGGTTAGCGATGTGCAGTTGTCCTAGGGAACGATGAGAAGTTACCGATAGTTATCCTATCGATCGTTATAGAGCAAGCGTGCTAGGGCCTCTGGATGTCCTTCACACATACAGTAATACTTCATCCAAAACGTCATCATGATAGTTGGTTGTGTATGGGTTGCAAAAGAATGTTATATTTTTTGACTAGTATTCCTTGTCGTATAACAAAATGTATGACTCTGAATAACAAAATTAGGTCTGAAATGATTCTTCTGTCAGACAGCGTACTTAAATTTAGTCGATTCATCAAACTTAATTAATTAATATTTTCTATTGTAATTTTGAGCTTGAAGTTTAAGTACCTAAGAAATTTGTGTTAAATCCGTTCTATTTTGTGTACTTTAAGAAAGAGGACCAAATAGGTGTCCACTTGACTTCTAAGTAATGAAATGTAGAGTGTTTTTATGCAATCCAAGGACTTAAAATCAGTTAGGGTTCTACAAATGAAGCCAAGAATCTTTAAAGCCTTATTAGTTATATATCATCTATATGTGCTGTGAATGTTAAGTTTGAATCGAATATAACTTCCCAAGTCGCGAATTTGTGATACCGGTGTTAATTTAACATTATTCTAGATGTGGATCAGTGTACCGCTGTGTTTTCGAAATCTGGCAATTACCCCTTCCCCTTTTTTAACTTTTTTAGTATGTATCTGTCAATATTTTGTATCACGGGTTTGTTTAATATTCTCCTGACGAAGGAAGGGTTTTTCTGAAACAGGTAGAGTTTGAGTAAAAAAAAGTAGTCTAAAAAAAATATATATATTTTTATTGTAAATTATGGCGAGCCTCAAAGTTAATGCTTTTTACAAATATGTAATTCATCAAACATAGGATGTTAATTTTCACGTTCTATGTAATTTTTATTTAAGTTCTGTTTTTGTATCATAGGCCAGCTTCATAAAACTGTAAAAACCCCAGAAATATAACTTTCACAGAACGTAAAAATATATACATCAAACATTTCTTCTTCAAATTTTGCAAATTCACTTTGTGGCACCATTTTATTAATGACAAATTAAAACACTGAATATCCCTATTTTAAACATACTTCCATTGAAATTTTTTGTCTTTGATGTTCTAAGCACCTCCCCTTTCCACCTCTCCCCCCCCCACTCTTCCCTGTTGATCTTCTAAGCATCTCTCCTCACCACCTCCCTCCCCCCACTACTTTAATCTCTACCCACGCATAGCTTTGTATACTTGATTATTTAGTTTTTGTACACTTTTTGTCCTGAGGAAGAGAACATCGTTCTCGAAACATGTCGATGTGTTAAAATAAAGATTATCGTGGTAAAAACACTTTAATTTGTCATTAATTTAAAGAATTGTTCAACTTTTTTTAAACAATCCACCTTTAATAAAATAAATATATCTATACATCCATCGATATATAATAGAAGGGAACCAGTTTCATTTAATAAGCTACATTTTAATTACATGTCAAAATGACTCCTAAGCAATCAACGTCAATAAATCCAACAACCTAATTCAATCTCGAAAAGAAAAAATATATAACTCCGGCGAGTCTTCTTGGGATGCAAAGAAAGTATTAGAACTTGTTGACGAAAAGGTGGTATGATGTAAAGTATTTTTGTTTACCTCTGGTAGAATGCCTCTACTGGCAGCAAGCATCGCTACCCGACAGTCTGCAAGTTTAGTGCATGCTCCCTTTCTCAATGTTCCCTCCATGATACAATTGTTTCCTATAAGCACACAGATACATCAGGGTCACTATAACATGGGAGAGCCATTCAAATTTTTTATCGCCTAACTGGATTAGGTACTCTACCTTCTACTACCTTCACCAGAGGACAGCATACAACCGCAACGGTGCCATCAAAAGTGCATACCTGAAAATAATAAATTTATATAGACTTAATTGTGATATTAACTACTTAAACAGTGTACGAAAGGGAATATAAACAGATGACGTTCCTCTCCTCTCTCGGAAATCCTATCGATTCTTCCTATTGATCTCTCCCCATTGACGCCATCTTCACCGCATTAATTTTAATTGCTCTGTCGCTCCAGTGGATAATGACGTTACTGCTTTGAATATTGTTTAGGTTTTGTGAAAATACTTAGAAGAGGTGAATAGATTATTTTCCTTACTTTATTAATTGATGTTACATTAGGGTCGTTCGTGCGTTTATTGATTTCTTATAAGGAAGTTGAGTCCTTTTTTTAATTTTTTTTTTATCAATGTTCACAGGCAAACTTAAATACCACTATTTTTTTTTTTAAAGTTCGTTTTCATAATTAACTTAATTCTACAAGTTTGAATTTTATTAAGCCCGCGAAAACGGCGGCAAGGGCATAATACCGTGCTGGCAGAGTTCGTGACTTAACCCGGCCCTTGCGTGTGTGAAATATAAGGGAATATATTTACAAAACCGGAACACGCTTAATATGGACGAAAAAAAAAATTAAAAAGTTGCAAAAAAAAAAGTGGTATATATATATATATATATAGCTTTTCGAACAATAATAATTTAGGAACAAGCCTTAAAAACTCTAAAAGTGAAAATCCTAAACTTAGTAATAGTGGAATATATGAATTAAAATGTGACCACGCCGACTGTAATGCTACGTACATCGGACAGACGGGAAGCGCATTCTCAACTAGATTCAAAGAACATATTCGATGTTATAATAATAAAAACACATCTTCAAAATTCGCAGAATATCTCTTGGTGAATAATCACAACCCACATAACAACAAGGGACCTAAACCATTACATGTAGAAAGAAAAGGTCTTCGATTGAATTTACTCGAACAATTAGAAATCAATAAACACACGAACGACCCTAATTTAACATTAATTAATAAAGAAAGGAAAATAATCTATTCACCTCTTCTAAGCATTTTCACAAAACCTTAACAATATTCATAGCAGTAACGTCATTATCGACTGGAGCGACAGAGCGATTAAAATGTTTTTTTTCTCGGATTGCTAAAGGAAATTTTTCCGCCCACGTTAAAACAATCATACCTCCGAATTTGAATATGGAGACATGCAAGCTGATTATAGTTCAATATAGCCAATGAATGCACCTATTTTTGGTTTATTATCACATATTCGCAGGATTTGTAAAAAAAATTAAATCTTTAACCTTAAAACTTTTTTAAGAATCTAGAGAATATTTATTTTGTTATATTTTGAATGTTAGATGTATTATATAATCGGTTTATTAAAAAAATAAAAAAAATAAATTTGCCACATTTTGGCAACAAAGCAATCCGTGGTTTTGGAAATAGTGCCATAATGTGGCAATAAGCGCTCGATTGGTTATTAAACAATTAAGAACACATTTTCAATTTTCAAAATACCCACGGGGGAGAATCAATTACTTTCCCAAGAAATCGGTTTAACCGATAATAAATCAATTTAGTCAGTTTCAAATTGAGATTTTAAATCGTATAAATATCGTCATCTAATTGTGGAACGTCACAGTTTGAAAATGGCCTTGTAAACCGAAACAGCTGTCACAATAATAAAAACTAAAACACTTTCAGAACTTAACAATAAACATTATTAAATTAATTTTAAAAAAAAAAATTGAAAAATTGTTATTTTAAACAAACATGTATTTGAGACCTTGAGGATAATACTTTCCCTCAGAACCTATGTCATCTTTGGGGATGCCGTGTGGACGGTCTTTTTTGGAAAGGAAGGAGTGAACTTGAGTCTTGAAGAGACCCATATTATAGGAAAAAGAAAACAGGCTCTCGTTCGGCGTGTTTCTCGATTGTGCACCGGTGCTTAAGGAATCAATGACGCTAGTCCCTCGTAGCATCTTCCATTGAAATACAGGTAGAACAATGATCGCATTCTAACCGATGTCTGTGCTCTAAAAATTACAATCTGCTTCTTGATATATAAGAATATATGAAACGGACCGTCCGTTTCCTCACAGAGTCGACAATTTTTCAGGTATTTTTGAAAGCAGTCAATATTATTTCCCGATGAAAATAGATGATGAATCTATATACTAAACAGCAATTCGGTTAATCTGCATTGGCTACTGGCTAGTATAAGTGTTTTGTAACTTCACCTCGGGAGGTTTTCCCTGATTGGCTTCCTCCACAGCAAACGCACACCTGGAGAAGTGCCGGCACCTTCCCTTCTGCCCTGTGCTTTCCAAGGTACACGGATCACCTGTAATATACACATATATATTTATCCCCTCTCGTACTTTGTTGATCTCGCGCGACGGTATGCCAGGTTTTTGTTGATCCGTTTGTTATTGTTGATCCATCCAGATATGTTGACCCAATAGCCAAGCTGGCATACATATGTAAATCCATGTAGATCAACTTTTTGATTTAGCTGTAAGCCACGCTCATTTTTCGTCATATACATTTTACACATTATCTTTCGTTGATCCAATATATCTCACATGCGTAGCCGTTTGGATGCGTTGAGACCGCCAATGATCGCGCGCGTCTGTCATACTTTTTAGGTCATTTTAGTACAAGTACGTTCGGTGAATATTAATTTAGACGTAAAGAGGATAGACTGCCTGACAATTTCGTCTTGGTACTTAAGATGATACCCAGTGGTGCAGAAATAGATTTTACTAAAATATTGCTGTCACTGTTGCTCTTACTCCACCGGATATTGAGCGAAAGGGACAATGCACTGACACCTAACTAAATGGAGGTTTTGTATTCCCAACTTTTCTGCTCCAAAAGTGGACTGATTTTCAATTTTTTTTTTACCAACTACATAAGAAAAAACTATTCTATGTCTGTACGTTTTGCTTTTTTTAAAAAAAACATTGTCTGGTTTGTATACTGAACATCTTTTGACGGCGTTTAAACCAGTCAATTTTATTGATTTTTGGAAGGTCATAACTTCTATAAAAAGTAACTTATCAAAAAAAACAAAAAGTACCGACACGCTAGTAGTTGATATCTATTTTATGCAAAAACAATATTTTCTCTAGCGTTAAAATCCAGAGAGATAAATAGGGAATACGTTTGTATGGAAAAATCACCGCCGGGTATCCTCTTAATCCTTGAAAACAGTTTTAATTTATCATCTTATATGTGCGACACTATCTGTATAGACTAGGTATAGAAGTTTGCCAGCTGTGAGGCAGGCCAGATGTTTGCTACGTTTGGTGACTTAGCAGGGGTGTCCGGGTTCATGAGGGTGAGGTTTGTGTGGGTTTGGCGGTGTATGCATCGGCTAGCCAGCTGCGTGCCAGACCAGGTCGGGAGAGACTGGTTGAGGGAAACCTTGTTTGCTACGTTTGGTGACTTAGCAGGAGTGCCCGGGTTCAGGGGGGTGAGGTTTGTCTGGGTCTTGGCAGTTTATGTATCGGCCCGCCAGGTTAGATCGGGAGAAACTGATTGAGGGAAAACCTGTTTGCTAGTGACTTAGCAGGGTTGCCCGGGTTCACGGGGGTAAGGGATTTCTGGGTCTTGGTGGTGTATGCATCGGCCCGCCAGCTGCGTGGCAAATCGGGGAGACTGGTTGAGGGAAACCTTGTTTGGTACGTTTGGTGACTTAGCAGTTAGACTTGATTCAATCTGAGGGTCAGTGTGTTCGGGAGTGACAGACAAATGAATCAATGTCTTTCACTGCTTATGCGGTAGGTAGAAAGAGGATCATTTGATCCGGCCCGCCACGCAGTTGGTGGGAAGGCGAATCTGCCGACATGATCCGAACACATTTCAACCCATAAACCCGGAGACTCCTACTAAGTCACCAAACGTATTAAACCACTTTTGGTGACCTACAGCAGAGGTGTTAATTATCCAATATATGGTTTCCGAATTGTAATAATAGTCTATTTTGTAATATTATGAATGTTCCCTTCGTTCTTCTTTTTTCTTTACATTAGCTCCACACCGGAGGCCTCTAGGAAAGTAAATCCCATATTAGAGATGTCTTTATTAATGAGAGTTCGATCTTTGACTATGAATCCGGAGGTCGCGGATCCAAAATTAAAGCACCTTTACGGTCTATGAATATTAATTTTAATTTAACCTATGCCTAATGGTGTGTATCTGCTTATATTAGATTTTCAAATGTTTGCCTCAGTTAGTTTTAGTTCTGTTATTATAATAATAATAACAGAACTTGAATATTCACGAAAATATATATTTTAAATTTTTTTACATTATAGTCCTTAGGTAAATTATATACGACCGTCCGTGGTCGAGTGGTAACAACACTTGACTCCCAATCGGAAGGTCGAGGGTTAGAACCCGGATGCGCAAATAAATTTTATTTGATTAATTTGTGTTATTTCACAATTAATTAATAAAAATAATATATACTACATTTGCGGCACGTTCCAGAGTGGAAGATACTGCCAGTATCGCCCTGGTGTAAGACCACCATTCAGAATTGAGACGTTGCTTAATAATGGCTTAAGCCGTGTTTAGTGACTAGATCTGAATATCCAGGTACTTTCCTACCCTCCTCTTCCCCATCTCCTTCCCTTCCCCACTTTCCTTCAGCCTCACAACATACCCCAATTGGGGATGCCATAGTCTCACTGGCTCCAGACGGGAGCAGTTGGGACTCTTGTGAGGTATTCTCTATAAAAAAAAAAATATCCCTTGGGGCCTATGTCATCTTTGGGGATACTGTGTTATAATTTTTTTGAAGAAAAGGAAGGAGAGTGAGTTAAGGGAAGGAAAAGGTACGACGGGTGAGTAGGAATCTGGTGTAGGATGAATAATGCCTAGCTCAATGTTTATAAGGATGTATAATGTATACGAGCTAAAAAGCAGGTACCTTTATTGTATAACATTATTGGGACAAATGTAAGTGGGGAAGGGAAGGAGATGGGGAGGAGGAAGGTGGGAAAATACCTGGCTATTCAGATCTAGTCACTAACCACGGCTAAAGCCATTATTAAGCAACATTTCAATTCTGAATGGTGGTCTTACACCAGGGCGATACTGAGAGTATCTTCCACTCTGGAACGTGCCGCAAATATAACATATATTATTTTTATTAATTAATTGTGAAATAACACAAATTAATCAAATAAAATTTATTTGCGCACGCCGGGTTTGAACCCGCGACCTTCCGATTGGGAGTCAAGTGTCTGACCACTCGAGCACGGACGGTCGTCATTTGTACTGAAAATATAAGTAGAAGAATGATGTTTTCTGCTTTTTCTATTATGCATCACCGTACAAGTCACCCAAATTATATTGTTTTATTTATACTTATTGTAAAGTATGAAAATACATTTTTTAATTCTTACCCTCCATAAATTCTCCAAAAACACAAGTTAACAAGAACACGGCGGACACAATCTCTAGGCTATAACACATTTTCGCAAAGTAAATACCTCTCCAGTTTTGATTTAAAACCACACTGTGCAGCTCACAGCTCGGGTATCATATATATTAAAGAGTTATTTTCAGTATTTGACCTTTAGGTTAACGATAACCAATCATCGTTCCATGAAACACTCGTTTTTCATGTCTAAAAAATAAATTCTTACCGAGTAGCTATCATCTTAGTCTAATTAATTTTAAATTAAAAATAATATAAGTAAAACTCCACACTTACATGAAATGATTAACCTGTATAAGGATGCTGTGTGGAAGTTTTTTAATCTATTAAGAGGCTAGACTTTGAACCAAACGCGGAACTTCCGCGTCTGTCATTCTGTCTCGCTCACAATAAGCTCACGCACACTTACAATACATGCGAATGCGAAATGTGCGAATGAGACAACGCTCAAATTTACCTACAGAAATCGCTTGAAAAGGGGTTTATGGAGAATACACTTTTCTACACCGAAACTTTCATGAAATTGAAATTTAAAAAAAAAAAATTTTTTTAGAAAGAAGAAGCTACGTCGGTAGCTTTTTATAATTTTATAATTCTTTATGAGAGTTGAGTTAGCAGCACTTTTTCTTTAAATAATATTTTTTGATAAATCGTACATGTTTGACAGTGAATGTTTACGTTAATACGAAACGCATCGAAAATTCGAAAACAAACCGACATAGTTTTTACCCTCTAGAAGGCAGTATAAAAAAAATATATTCATTTTGTGCAATTTTCGATGTAGAAAAGTGTTTTTTCCCGGGTGTCCTTTTTGTGTGGGCAGAAAAGCGAAGTCTTTCATCTTAATAATTGTTCGTGGGAATTGCGATAACGATGATCGTTGTTAGAGCAAGTATTAGCAGGTTGTAAAATAAATAAAAACCGAAGGCGAAGGAATTTATTTCTTTATTACACGCCCTAATGGGCTTTTTCATTCTAGTTTATAAGTTGAGAAGCATCACAGTTATTTTAAAAAACATAATTTTTCTTTTAAATGCCTTAAAATTATAACAATAAATAAAACAAATTAACAATTATAACAACAATGAAAAAAAAAAAGTTACAAGAAAAGCAACTAATAATGGAAAAAACATTAACCTATTAGCCGCTAAACAAATATACCTAAGCTGTTGCCTCCACGCGGCACACTTTTTGTTTATGCATTTTATGTCGCATGTTATTTTTAGAATGACCATTTTACGTAAACAAAATCATTATCTGGATTATTAACAATTCTAAAATCTTCCTCAAACATCGAATCAATAAACATTCACTTGAGACAAACTGAAATTAAGATAACGCCATCATCGTGTTAATATCAACATACGAAGTGATTTCAACCGAAACAAAGAATCTCTTATATGGCCGCCTCTAGTGACGTACGATCTAATGTAGACTCCAGATACTAATATCTACAGCCTGTATGTCGGACGAATATCTACAGCTCATATGTTGGACAAATATCTATGACCTTCAGAGTGAAGACTAATATCTACAGAGCTAAGGTCGGATTAATATCTATGAGGGTCCCAGTGGTGACGAATATCTATGGAGCGTAGGTGGGACTAATATCTACAGAGGGCAGCTGAGCAAGAAGTTGTACGGAAAAGCATAAATTACTTCAATTACGTAAAGGCTTAAACGTTTAAAGTACGTAAATGAAGTTTTTGCATAATATTACGTATTTTGCTGTAATGTTGAAATTGGCATAGCGCCTGCTCGCGTCAAGGCAAGAAAAACATCCCAGTATTCAAGTAGTTTAGCGGCTACGCTAGGATTGTGTAACATGGTTTGTGATACAAAAGAAAGTGCCCCCTTCGTAGCGCCTGCTCGCGTCAAGGCAAGAAAAACATCCCAGTTATCAAGTAGTTTAACGGCTACGCTAGGTTTGTGTAACATGGTTTGTGATATAAAAGAAAGTGCCTCCTTTGTAGCGCCTGCTCGCGTCAAGGCAAGAAAAACATCCCAGTTTTCGAGTAATTTAGCGGCTACGCTAGGTTTGTGTAACATGGTTTGTGATACAAAAGAAAGTTCTATAAACTGCAAACGCAATATTACGTTATGCCAATATGCTATACATAATTGCAAATCCAACCTCTGCCAGTACTGTAGATATTCGTCTACATCATCTGTAGATATTAGTCAGCAGTTTGAGCTGTAGATATTCGTCTTCACTTTGGTTCCCATATATATTGTTCCAACATACCTCCTATAGATATTAGTCAACACATGGATTCTCATAGATATTAGTCCGCTTTGTTCAGTTTTTGAAATTCCTGTAGATATTAGTAGACGCCTCCTGTAATATATAGGTACCTACTTACTACTTACTTTTGTAGAGAATATGAGTCCTTAGTAGGGCCACTGCGCCGACGCGACTCTCTGGTTTTAGTTTATATTTTTTTTTACTGACTTCATTTAGTTTTTATTTTTGTTAACATTTTATTGACGTTTATTCTGTGTAATTATTTTATATTGTTTTCTAACTATGAAGGTATACTCACAACAATAGCAAAAAATACACACAAGAAACACACTTTAATTTTTAAAAAGTTTTACATAGTAGTTTTTTTTCATGCTATATATATACGGAAAAACGGGTTATTTCATATATTTCAATTTCGGATAGGCCACGTTTCGACATTTTGAAGATTGTTAAAAAAAGTTTTTTAAATTCATAAGTAAACGCACAAAACAAGATATTTTAAAAATCGAATAAATCATTTTATAAATAATACAACAATTAAATAATTATGTACACAGCGAAATAAAATAGATTTCAAAGTGGATATCGAGAAACAAGTTTTATCACGAATTCATACGGGGTTCGCATCAGAGTGTCAGAGACACTAGCTCATTTGCGCCCGTGTTTCAAAACTGTGACCGACGGCAATCGCCGGGCTCTTGGTTTTATTAATTTTATAAGATAAACAATGAAGTAGTTGATAAAGATTCTCAGAGATGTCGTAACACAAATGAATATTCTTATTTTTAAAATAAATTTCGATCGAATACGGCAAACATGTGCTTGGAAAACGAAGTCGAAACTTGAAAATGACCCAAGTCTTATGTACCACTATTTTATTATATTCAGATTGAGATGTATGCTGATTTGCAATTTTGAACCAAAATATAGCACGAACAGATAATAAACTTATAGAGTTATATAGTAATGATTTTGATACATCATGTCTTTGTTCGTATTCAGCTTTGTTTAATAATAATTTACTAAGGAATATTGTAAATTTTGCACTGAAAGAAGATTTGTTTTTGTTGAATGTCCCCATGTAGTTATTCCATATCTTATTAGGGATTCCGCCAATGATAGATATATTATTCTAAGGGTATTTAGTGGAATAAAAAACTTCAGTCTATAAAGTTTGCTCACTATAGCTCTAAGCCTTGTGCAATCTTTTTGTATATGTAAATCTCATTTAAAATTACAATCTATTGTTAAGCCTAGATATACGTATTTTGAAACGAGTTCAATGCTTTTACAAGAGCATGGTTGTATTACAAAATTATGGATGCAATCAAAATCATGAGAAACAATTTTAGGAGTTATGGTGATGTTGGCATGAGAAGATCTGATGTGCATAAGCTTCGTTTTTTTTTATCATTGATTATTAAACCTACATCATGTGACCATTTTTGAAGATTGACAAAGTCAATTTGCAGTTAAATACTCGCCATTAATAAATCCTCGTGTGAAATAACTAAGGCAGTGTCGTCAGCATAAACATAATATTTTACATGAGAGAAAATCAATTTCATTGCAGTAACATATATAATATACAAGGTAGGGCCTAGTATGGACCCTTGTGGTACGCCGGCGAAAACTTTCTTTTTTTTTGCTATAATGATCTAAAATTTTTACACAAATCATTCTATTTTCAAAGTAATTAACAAATAATTTATGTAAGTTTCCTGTAATTCCAACTGCTTCAAGAGTTTCTAGTAATTTAATTTGATCAATAGTATCAAAAGCCTTCGAATTATCAATAAATAATACGAGTACATGTTTTCTTTTATTAAGATCATTATTAATTATGATTGAAAAATCTTGAAGTAGTATATCTGTGCTCTTTTTTTTCTGGAAACCATATTGATGGGTATCAATAATAGAAAAATTTTAAAGGTACTTTATTAATTTTATAGATATATATTTTTTCTACGATCAATTGCAGGTAAAATACTGATCGGTCTATAGTTTTCAATTTCACTGTGTTTGCCACCTTTGTGATGAATGATGCTACATTTGAGGTCTTCTGGTATAATTGCCTCCGTTAAAATCATATGAATTAATTGAGTTAAAATAGGTCCTAAAGTATCAAAATGTTTTTTTAATATCAGACATTCTAATTTTATCTATCCCTGGCGACTGGCTACTTTTTAAACTTCTGACTACTTTTCGATATCACAGAGTTTTGCTTGTGTTAAGAGCATGCTGTATGGAAGTCTATGTGTTTGAATATTAAAAGCTTTTTTATCACATCTATGTAATAATTGCCTAACATTATCAGAGAAGAAGTTAGCAAAATTGTAAGATGTTTGTTCTTTTAAGAAATAGTTTGATATTACTTCATCAAAGTTACTTTTACTCTTCCTTCCTAACAATCTGTTTATTTCGTCCCACGTTTTCTTTGAGTCTGCAAAATAATTTTTAAATTTTGAGTTGAAAAATTTTAATTTGTAAACACTGATTAATTTTGTAACTTTGTTTCGGGTGCATTTATACTCTCTTTCATAAATAATAATAATAATAAGTTCCAGAATGTGGGAAGGTGAGTGCAATCCCACACATCCCATAGATAGTATATGTACATATAATATTGAAAAACATAAATATTTTATAGATATGAAACGTAAAAAAAGAAATAAAAATAAAAGTAAAGTAAAAGTAAAATCAGAATACTGAAACGCAGGAATCCATCGGATCTAGGATTGTGGGAGCCAGTGTCTTTCTCCAATGGTCTTCTATGCTCGATCCTGGGGTCGTACGGGATTCTATGACGAGATTGTTTCTGGAGTGGTTTATTCTTTCCCTCAGTCCTGCAACCCTGGTTCTTATTACAGCTTTGAATCCTGGAACTCGCCCTTCTGTGAACATTGAGGAGGCACTGCAGTGCCTGGGAAGTCCGAATAGCAAGCGGTATGCATTGTTGTATTGCACCCGAAGCCTTTCCATCGTTCTTTTTTTGAACTTTGCCCAGAGCTCGCACGTATACAGAGTAGTGCAAAAGGCTAGAAAGAGCGTCCTTTTCACCCGTGGACTGCAAAGCTGAAATCTTATACTAAGCATGTTACATTTTATGCTCAGTACTCGCCTCTGCCTGTCAATGTCTTCATCGTCTGTTAACTTATTATTGATGACATGTCCCAGATATTTGGTGTCTTCTACTATCTTCAGAAGCTCACCGTTCAAAAAGGCAGGGGGAATGTTTTTAGGGCCTTTGCCGTGTTTTATTACCAACAGTGCTGTTTTTTTCGCATTATAAATCATGTTAGTTTCGTGTGCATATTCTTCACAGATCTTTAGAAGCATTCGTAATCCCCTTCTCGACGGTGCCATCAGAACCATGTCATCTGCGTAGCTCATATTGTTAACACATAGGCCTCCGATGTGGCAGCCCACTCCAGCATTGTTTAACCTGTGAGTTAGTTCATCCATGTAAATATTAAACAGTACTGGGGACATACATCCTCCCTGTCTGACCCCGCTTTTCAAGAAATAGGGTTCTGAGAATCCATCTTTCCACTTTACAAGGTTTTCCTGTTGACGGTGCCATGCTTCGAGAATTTTTACCACTTTCCATGGTATACCTCTTTCCTTTAGTTTTTTCCATAATAAGGGGTAGGAAACTCTGTCGAAAGCCTTGCTAAGGTCCAGAAAGCATGCATAGGTTGTTGTTTTCTTCTTCCTGTAGTATTCCAACGTCCGTTTTACGCAGAATATAGCCGAGTCCGTGGAGCACTCGCTCTTGAAGCCCATCTGATTATCTGTCGGTCTCATATGGGATCCGACTTGATCTAAGAGAACTCGTTCAAATATTCTAGCGATGGCCGTGGCCGATAAAATTTATTTGTAGGATTACTTTTCCATCTTTTGTAAAGTGAATCTTTTAATTTGATTTTTGATAATATATCATTATTTATCCATTCATTTATGGCATTAGGTCTAATTTGGGATTTAAAAGACATTACTACAGTACTTTTTTCATAGATTTCATTAAATTTAGTTTTAATTCTATTATACAGAGCAACGCAATCCAGTTCTTTCAAAAGGATATTCCAATTATAATTTTTTTTTATTTCTTTATCAACATTTTTTTGAGACAGAGTGGTAGTTTTTTCATTTCGTACAATATTTTTGACATCATGGTAATATACATTTAATCCCGTTATAACATGATCAGCGTTTGTCGAATCAATTACACATGCCGACAAGTTATATTTATTAGATCTAACATATATGTGGTCAATACAAGATTTAGTTATTTGACCAGAAACTATTGCTTCCCTTGTCGTATCATTTATACATTTTGTGAAGTAATTACTAGTTAGAATATTTTCATAAGGTATTATATTTGTATCACTTTGATTTAATAAGTTCAGATTAATGTCTCCAAAAAATATTACATTTTCATTAGAGGTTATATAATTCCAAAAAAAAAACAAGAAATTTCATTTAAGAATCCCCCTTTATTGAGGTTAGGTGGTCTATAAATTGCTAAAATATAAAAATTGCATTTATTTGGTAGAGTCAATATTCCAAACACATTTTCAAAGTGAATGGTTTCAACTTTTTTTTGTTTAAAATATAAATGTTCCTTTATATAAAGCAAAATACCACCTCCTTGTTTATTGCTTCTGCAATAGTAATGCGAATTATAACCTGGAATGTCATACAATTTAATAAGTTCCTCGTGAATTGCAGTTTCATAAAGCATAATTACATCTATATGTTTTAAACAGTTTTTTAAATAAGCATGGAGAATATCCCAATACTTGTTTAGTGATCTGATATTTATTTCGACACAGATTAGGTTAGTATTGCAATTTTTTATAATTTGTGCTTGGATCCAACTTTCTAAATTACTTCCGCAGGTAAATTCTACCTCATTATCATTGTCAATATAGTTGAAAGCCATTTAAAGTATAATAAAATATCTCACTCATAACAATCAGTATAAAAGAAAGAAGTCGAAATATTGCATTTATTAATAGACAATCTAGTTGCAATGCATTGGACATAATAGTATATGTAGAGAAGGTGTATAAAATATACTTTAATATATATATTATATATATATATATTTTTTTTTTATAGAGAAACCTCACAAGAGTCCCAACTGCTCCCTTCTGGAACCAGTGAGACTATGGCATCCCCAATTGGAGTATGTTGTGAGGCTGAAGGTAAGTGGGGAAGGGTAGGAGATGGGGAAGATGAAGGTGGGAAAGAACCTGGCTATTCAGATCTAGTCACTAAACACGGCTAAAGCCATTATTAAGCAACGTTTCAATTCTGAATGGTGGTCTTACACCAGGGCGATACTGAGAGTATCTTCCACTCTGGAACGTACCGCAAATATAACATATATTATTTTTATTAATTAATTGTGAAATAACACAAATTAATCAAATAGAATCTATTTGCGCACGCCGGGTTCGAACCCGCGACCTTCCGAATGGGAGTCAAGTGTCTTACCACTCGACCACGGACGGTCATCAGATTAATATTGTAGGCATATAAAAAAACAAATATATAAATAGATTTTAATTTTGTGAATCTTACATAGTATATCCTTGTATATTACATTTTAATATTACGTTTGTTGGGTTTAGTATTATTTGATAATATGTCCAGAGAATTTTTTTTTTTTTTTATAGAGAATACCTCACAAGAGTCCCAACTGCTCCCGTCTGGAGCCAGTGAGACTATGGCATCCCCAATTGGGGTATGTTGTGAGGCTGAAGGAAAGTGGGGAAGGGAAGGAGATGGGGAAGAGGAGGGTAGGAAAGTACCTGGCTATTCAGATCTAGTCACTAAACACGGCTAAAGCCATTATTAAGCAAAGTCTCAATTCTGAATGGTGGTCTTACACCAGGGCGATACTCAGAGGCGGCTCTAGGGGTTCAGAAGTGGAAGGTCAATCGGAAAAAACGAATAAAGGTAGGTACATACTGGGTATGTACCTAAGTTAGGCACATACCCTCTGAAGCATCTATTTCCATATAAAATGTATGTTTGCTAAGCACTCCAGATATCGTTATGCGTAGCATAGTGTACGTACGTCGACCCGGTATGTAGTTACTTACCTGTAGAGTTAATATTGTTAATGCGTAGGGAATATTATGAAAAGCCAATACCTACATATAATTAATTTGCCGGTACTCACCTATTCCGAGGACGGTAGCACAATATAGTTTTATGTTATTTATTTTATTGCTAATTATATCTTCTTATGATTAATATATCTAATTATATTATATCTAATTATGTCTTAGACAAACCTTTAAAACTGGAAGACCTTTATATAATATAATATATAATTTTATTTTTTTAAATGTTTCAAATCACTTACCCCTATCTCAGTCCATTGCTTATCAGTTGAATTAAAGAGTAAACAGTGAAAAAAAATAAACTTTTTTGAATTCACATTCACAAATCCAATCGCAAAATGTATCTTTTAAAATTAAAATACCGTTTTGTATCCTTATTTTTATGTTTTGTAATAGAAACTAATTTTAATTCGGATTGAAATCGTCCGAGACACTTTATTTGCAATATTTGCATACGTTTTTCATGGTTTAATGAATTGTTTGTGATATCTCTAAGTATGGCATTTACAGAATTCAACATTTTAATTTATTCAATCAACACGTCAACAATGGAGAACTTTTGGTGACTAATATTAATCCAAGATGGCCTTGTCCTTGTAAAACAATGCGATTTATCGCACAAAAAACTTTCGTTTGATTTTGTTGATATCTCTTTCTAACATCTTAATAAATTTAGATTGTAAATATTTCTGTCTCACCGCGGTCAACACCTAAACTGGCTTGAAAAAATAGTTTGTATGATTCTAAGCAAGCGTCAGACACGATTGTGTTTACCTCCTTTGTCTGCATAGCAAAGAATGAGACGGAAGATCCATCTTGGACAAAATTTGGAATGACCGCACGGTAGGTACATGCAAGTGATTTTGATTTGGATACAAGATGGCACTAGTAGCGTTATTAATGTTATTATGGTTCACGAATCTGCAAAAAAACATTGCTTCAAACTTTGGACGCTAGATGGCATTGGAATTCGCAATTACGACACGAATATTAAAATTAATTGATAATATTGTTGCGTAGCTTTTAAAATCCAAATTGTTACTTAATTACTTAATTTTTAGGAGGTCATTGACCAATTGACTATCAACGAAGAGCCGCCACTGGCGATACTGACAGTATCTTCCACTCTGGAACGTGCCGCAAATGTAGTATATATTATTTTTATTAATTAATTGTGAAATAACACAAATTAATCAAATAAAATTTATTTGCGCACGCCGGGTTCGAACCCGCGACCTTCCGAATGGGAGTCAAGTGTCTTACCACTCGACCACGGACGGTCATCAGATTAATATTGTAGGCATATAAAAAACAAATATATAAATAGATTTTAATTTTGTGAATCTTACATAGTATATCCTTGTATATTACATTTTAATAATACGTTTGTTGGGTTTAGTATTATTTGATAATATGCCCAGAGAAAAACGTTGTAAAGCTATGTACAAAATAGTATTGAAGAATACAAAACAAACTTGAAGAATGTTGGCATGAAAGTAGATAATGTAAAAAGAGTTTTTTGTTTTATGACACTTTGGAAAGAAAAACAAATGGTTAATTTTAATTTAATATTTATATTATATTCGTATATTTTAATATTACCGTTGTTGAATATTGTATTGTTTAATAATAATACGAGAGAACATTGTTGTAAAGTTATGGGCAAAACAGTATTATAGAATACAAAATAAAATTGGAAAAAATGGGTATGTACAACGTAATTAGAAATTTTAATTTTATGACATCTTGAAGAAGAAACTATTAAAACGTAACCATTTTTAATAACCAACTTTTTGGTGTGCAATTTCAAGCATTTTTTTTTTGTAAAACTTACAATTAATCTTGTCGTTTGCTCGGTGATTTGATGGAAATGTCACTTTATTTTTTAGGTTATGTTGTTCACAGTTCAAACAGTTGGGTGCTTTGCCTTAGGCTTGTTGAAAAAGTATCGATATATCGATATTTTCAATGAAATATATCGATATTTTTGGCCAAAATATTTTGAACCGATATATCGATATAAAATATCCAATATCAAAAATTGTATCGATTCCGCATCGAACGTCGGTAGTGAGTGGTTGTGTTTACCGGTGCTCTGTGTTTGACGATCTACCTACTTACCTCCTGATTCTACTGCAGATAAGAATTCATTTATTGTTACACTTTTGTTTTGATTATAATTTATTTGTATTATTTTGTTTACGATAAATTCGTGTGTACAGTCAATCAAATAGACTGTTTATTATTTTTAAATTATTATTTTTTTGTGTGTTTAAATAATTTGTAAAAATGGAGGAAGACGAAAATAGACCCCCTGATCCCGAATCCATATTCAACAATGCAGATGAATGTGACTCTGATGATAGCCATATTTCTATAACTCTCCCTTCTCGTAAAAGAAGACCTTCGCTTTCTCTTAATGTACCTCCCAAAATTAAATCTCTTTCTCATACCAATCAAACCTCAAGCTCTCAGGGAAATCATAAAGACACCATTCTACCTGAAACTAAAAGTACTGATCTAATGTATTCTCTTTCCTCATCTGCCCCTTTCATTGTTAATGTTCAAAGAACTGAACATGGGAAGATTATTCATCCGCTGGATTTTGGGAAATTTATTTTCAGTTCAAATAATAAAAACCTTGGAATAGTTAATGGATCAATCAAACCGGAAGGCCGCTACAAATTATCCATTGAGTTTAAATCCGCCACCCTTGCAAATGAATTTGTAAAAAAAATTGATTCACTTTCAAACCAAAAATTTAAATCATTTATTCCTACATATAACCTTACAAGGATGGGGCGGGTCAGGGGTATTCCACCTGATCTCTCAGAATCAGAAATCGTTGATGCTCTTAATGATTCTCAAGTGACTCCTAAAGTATTAAAAGTACGTCGATTAAATTACAAGGATACATCTACTGGAACCACCATATGGAAACCTTCGCAATCTGTTGTAATAACATTTGAAGGTCAAACTTTGCCATCCCGTGTGTTCATCTATTACAACTCACTTCCTGTAGAAGTATATAAATTTCCGACGATTCAATGTTTCAACTGTTGCCGGTTTGGACATTCGAAACCCGTATGTCGTTCCCCTCCACGTTGTCTTCATTGCGGAGAAAATCACGCTTTTGATAATTGTCAAAATTCATCTAATGATCCAATTTGTATTCATTGTAAGGGCAATCATACCGCGGTTAGTTTGGCCTGTCCAGAATTAACTAGACAAAAGAATATTAAGCAAGCAATGGCTTCAGACAATATTTCTTACTTCCAGGCGTCAAAAATATTCCCCACTGCGAAAAAATCTTTTGCAGAGATAACTTCTACCTCATCTCCCTTTCAATTCACTTCCTCTAAACCTCCTCTATCATCTTCTCACAGAGAAACGTTTTTTAAACCGTTAAAACCGAAACCTAAATTTATTCCCTCTTTTGACAAAAAGCAACACAATGAACTTTTGTTTTACCCAAATGGGAACAATAAAACTCAGGAACCCAATGGGAGTGTTTTAAAAAATAATTCTGCTTCACCTATTTTCCCTAAAGTTGTTAATGAAAATTCTTCTTTCATTCAGACATTAATTACCCTCTTAATTTCAATTCTTTCAAACAACAATAATGTACCGTCCAACGCTGCTGATTATATTAAATCATTACTCTCTTGTCTTCCCAATGTCTCTGAAACTGAACAGAATACTTCAGTGGAATAGTAGAAGTCTATTCTCTAACAAATCTGAGCTTATTCAATTACTCAATGTACATGATATTTCAGTCGCCGCCATCTCCGAAACATGGTTAAAACCCTTGTATCAATTTAAGATTCCTGGATATCATTGTCTTAGACATGATAGATTGGATGGTAAAGGTGGCACAGCTCTTATTATTCATGACTCTATCGCTTTTAAACAAATCATTTTTCATACTCTCCCCATCAATTTTCAGATAGTAGCAGCTGTTGTATCTGACATTACAATATTATCAATATATATCCCTCCCTCTACTATTTTTGACGAAAACGAATGGTCATTATTAATATCTCAGATTCGTCCCCCTTATATGATATTGGGCGATTTTAACGCTCATTCTCCCTCTTGGGGTAGCGAATTAACAAACCGTTCGGGTCGTAATCTGTTAGATTTTATTGATACTTTTAATCTTTGTATTTTAAACGACGGATCCCCAACTAGATTCACCCCCCCTCAACAAAGGAAAAGTGCCGTTGATTTGTCCCTTTGCTCATCTTCAATGATTCCTAAATGTTCTTGGGACATACTTAAAGACCCCCTTTCCAGTGACCATTTTCCTATCATTATTCTCTTCCACCAACTAACTACCTTGCGTTCCTTTACTGTAAACAATAATTTTAAATTCAAAACTAAAGACGCAGATTGGAGAACTTTCTCTAATGAACTAGACTCCCTTGTTCACTCGACAAAGTCATCCCTTGGGAACATCACAAGAGAATGCGAATTGTTTCCTAGTCTAGTAATAAAAGCAGCAGAAAAATCCATTCCGAAACGTAATGCTACTATTAAGATAAAACATTCGACTCCATGGTGGGATGAAGAATGTACTAGGTCTGTTAACTCTAGAAAAGAAGCAATTTCCATTTTCCGCAAGTGTATGTCGTTCGAAAATTACTTATTAGTGAAACGCGCCCAGGCAGAAACTAAACGTATATTGAAAAATAAAAAGCGTTCTGGATGGCGAAAATTTTGTGAATGTTTGTCTCCTGAATCTTCCCAGTCATCTGTTTGGACCAGTTTAAAAAAGTTCGGTTCATCATTTGCTCCGCAGCGTACAAAGCATATTCCAGAAGAAATTTTAAATAGTTTTGCTGACAAGATAGCCCCTCCATCAGTTGCCAGATATGAAGAAATGCCTACTTTTATTTCCTATCCTTCTCACTCTAACTGGCTAGACTCTCCTTTCTTAGTTAATGAATTAAAACGAGTAACTAATTCCCTTTCAGACTCTTCTCCTGGTCCTGATGGAATATTATATAGCTTTATTAAAGCATTCTCTGACACGTCGTTAGAATACTTCTTATCTTTAATTAATAACATGTTTGAAACCGGATTTATTCCGGATATCTGGAAAATTCAAAAAATCCTCCCGATTTTAAAACCAGGGAAAAATCCTTCCGAAGTCTCTTCCTATCGTCCTATCGCTCTTTCGTCGTGTTTAACGAAAGTAGCGGAGCACTTGATAAAGAACAGATTGGAGTGGTTTGTTGAAAATCACAGTATTATCTCTCAAAATCAATATGGCTTCCGGAAAAAGAAATCAACTATGGATAATTTAAGTATATTTACAACAGAAATTCGTATTTCCCAATCCCTTAATTCTTGCACACTGGCCACATTTCTTGATCTTTCGTCAGCTTATGACGATGTATTAATTAATATTTTAAAAGAAAAATTGATAAAAATAAAAATTCCTATGAAATTGGTTCAATTTATTATCAACTTGCTATCAGACAGATCCATTATAATCCACTCTTCCTCAAAAATTTTTAAACGTAAATTATGGAAAGGGTTACCTCAGGGGTCTGTAATTAGTCCATTGTTATTTAATATTTATATAAGCGATTTAGACATTTTAATCCCTTTTTATATCAAGCGACTTTATTTTGCGGACGATTTTCTTATATATATAACACACAAAAATTTATCCCATGCTGCTAAGGAGTTAAATTTGGCTTTGCATTATATTAAAGTTTGGTTATTGTCAAATGGAATGAATTTAGCGACTTCTAAAACTAAGGTAGTGGCTTTTACGCGCAAAAGAAAATTGCCCCCTTTTTCTGTCTCTTTTGATAATGTTCATCTCCAAACTAGCGATGGGCACAATCGATGAATAATCGATTATTTACTCGATCTTTTTTACCATCGAATGATTTCGATTCATTTCCATAGAAAAATCGATTCTCGCTTCTCGATGTCAAATTCATTCGAATGCACAGTCCGAGAGAATCGGTTTGAAACGTCATCGAACTTGGAATCGATTCTCGCTTCTCGATGTCAAAATTCTTTCGAATGCACAGTCCGAGAGAATCGGTTTGAAACGTCATCGAACTTGGAATCGATTCTCGCTTCTCGATGTCAAAATTCTTTCGAATGCACGGCCGAGACAATCGGTTTTAAACGTCATCGAACTTGGAATCGATTCTCGCTTCTCGATGTCAGAATTCGAATGCATAGTCTTGAAACGTCATCGAAAGTGATTTTGCTTGTCAAACGAAATATTTTATAGGTACATGTTATAATCAACCTGATGTGTGAATTTTATATTATGAATGAATACTTTTAGGTAACGATTTACGTTTTCAGTATAGTTTATACGTAAAAGATTGCGATGGTGATAGCTTTCAACAATTTAAAAATGTTTAGTATGAGGTTATGTATCATCTATTTGGGTATTGTATATTTAATTTAAAATAAAACAATAACTTAGTATATACCATTTTTATATTTAATGCCGACCGGGTTTCGCTAAAACCGTAGTTTCTTCAGGGCAGTAAATAATACTCTACTAAAATCAGCAAGTAGGTAATATGTTTTCATATCTGCTTTATATGACCAAATATATTTAATTTATTTGAAATTAACAGGTGTTTCTTAGTTTGTAATAAAAATGAAACGATTTCTATAGTAAGAAAACTTTATTTAATGATAAACTACAAATATAAAAATATAAATACAAATAATTCCATACGAAAAGGTGTCCATAACCTACATGTTATTTAGAGGTTATTTTTTTAACAAAAACGACATAAAATTATTATCTTCGTATTAAACACAGACACACTGTCAATATTATTAATGGGAATTTGTACCAACCGGCTAAACTAAATATCTTATTAGTAATTTTATTGTTGTGAGATGCCCACATATTTGAAATTCGTGGAAAATGGAATAAAACTAATGTTGCCATCAAACAAAAAGGAATTTGCCAATTTGCCATTGCCAGGAAATAAAAACGGTGATTGAATTATTGTCGCAGTACTTACTTACAAATGTTGCGTTATTTAGAGATTGTTTTTGATCAAAAATGTCATATAATTATAATTATTTTCATATTATTAAACATACATAAATATTTTTAATGGAAATTTTTACCAATGGGCTAAACTAAGTAGCTTAACAATAATTGTTATGTTGTGAAATGCATACCAATAAACAACAAATAAAATTACAACAAACAACAAGCGTTGCCATACATGATGCACCATAATAATTTTCGACTTCCTACCACCCCCCCCCCCCCCCCCCCCCCGTCACAGACAAAAATCCTGCCCCTGACCGTAGCTATTGCTCCCGAACTCCGAGCAAAAAATCGATTAATCATTCGATTATTGTGATGTCTCGATTAAAAAAAATCGATTATATAAAAGTTTCGATCATTCCCATCGCTACTCCAAACTGTGAAGCAAGTAAAATTTCTTGGTATACTTTTGGACCATAAGCTTTCCTGGCTCCCACATATTCAACACATTTCTGCTAAGTGTGAAAAGGGGCTTAATATGATGCGAGCAGTTTCCAGAGTATGGTGGGGATCTCATCCTACTACCCTGAAACTAATGTATAACTCCCTAGTTCGAAGCCACTTGGATTATGGCACATTTCTTTTCGACCCCCTTCCTAAATATTTGGATAAAAAACTTGAAAGAATTCAATCCAAGGCGCTCAGAATGATTATTGGGGCGATGAAATCTTCTCCTATTAACGCGCTCCAGGTGGAATGCGTAGAACCACCCTTATTTTTGAGAAGACAATTCCTTGCTGATAAGTTTATTTTCAAATCTTTATCTCTGTCTCGTCATCCTTTAGAAGAAAGTCTCGATCATTTGTTTAATAACTTAAACAACAGCAAAAGATTGACAGATAAAAATCGACAGTCTTTCCTTCTAAAAAGTTTTCTTTCATACAGATCTCTCTCTTCTTCTCTCCAAAACGTACAAAAAGATCCAATCCTTCCTATTTACAAAATCCCGTTTGATACTATTAATTTTATCCCCAATGTAATAACTTCCGACTTTCGGACGAACATTTTAACATCATCTAATAACTTTCAAAATGTGGACGATCACTTTAAAAGCATTACGTCTTCTAAGTTTCCTGGGTTTTCCCTAATTTACACAGATGGTTCCAAGTCCGAGCTCAAAGATTGTGGCGCATCTGTGTATATTCCTGAATTCAATCTAAATCTTTCTTATAAATTGCCTAGAGAAATTTCTATATTTACCGCAGAATGCTTCGCAATTGAACAAGCTTTAATTCAAATCCAGCTTCTCAATATTCGTCAAGCCATACTATGCACTGACTCTCTAAGTGCTGTATTAAAAATTTCCTCTGATATCGTTCGATGTCCAGAAGACTACATTATTTGTAATATTAAAAACATCCTCAATTCTCTACACGAATCACAATTTGAGACAATATTGGTTTGGGTCCCTGGCCATCTAGGAATTGAGGGTAACGAGAAAGCCGATTCTCTCGCTAAACTTGGAACGATCTCTGGTTCTATCTCTTTAGATTTTAGAATTCCTATCTCTGACGTCTTCTCTATTCTTAAATCCAATATGTCTCGTTCCTGGGAAGAAAATTGGACAAGTACGAAAACCCGAACTGGATCTTTCTACGCTGGAATACAAAGGCATATTCCGAGTAAACCTTGGTTCCACGGCAAAAAAAAATCCAAAAGATTTATTTCCTGCATTTCGAGAATGAGAATTGGTCACTGCTCTATTGCAACTCATTTGTTTAAGATCCGAGTCCTCGATAGTCCACTCTGCGAGTGCGGTGTGGAGGAGGAGACTCTTAACCATGTATTCTTTAATTGTAAAAATCATTCTTCCTTCAAAAACATTTATCGTTTGCTTATTAAAATTACCCACAATTCTCCCCTTAGTATTCCGTATTTGCTGTCTCTCAACAATTCTCGCGTTTTTTTCAGTTTTATACAAGTTCATAGACTTAAATGAGTTCAATGTTTGATTTGTCCTGTCCCCTCGTAGATTAACCTAAAAAATTTAACTATCTTTCTTATAGCCGGTTCCCACGGGGCGACTTTTGTCGGTCAAGTCGACAGTTGAAAGCTAATCGACACGTGTGAACACTTTGTCAACAAAGTTATCAACTTTTTTTGTTGCTAGCGAAAGTTGATAGCCCGTCTACTTTTGTCGTTCAAGTATGACTATCGCCATTTTGGTTTTACTAATCGTTCGAGTTTTACATCGAATCGTCGCGTCTGAACACATGTTTCAAGTCGCTTATCATTTTTAGTTACTCGCGGGAAAAAGTAAACGTCAGGCGTTTCATTTATTCGGTACTATTTCCTACCGTCATGGAATCCGTTTCAACCAAAAAATATCTGAAATGGTCGGACGATTTAATGTTCAGATTTATGGATCTGTACCAAAGCCATCCCTGTCTTTCGGATCAAAAACAAGAAGTATACAAAAATAGAATATTATTTTTGAAATGTAAATAATATTATTTTGAAAAAAAATTGTGTTGGATGCGCCTAATTCACTCCTTCTCATGATCCATTTTCTCATCCAAGTACGACGTTTTTTATATTTTTTCATAATCTCCAGCTCCTCTCACAGAACATCAGAAATTAGATAGACGCACGCACTAACAATTTCAGTTGACGCCATTTTGAATGTCAAAATCGGTTCAACTTAAATTGAAACGTGGGAACAAAATGTTGCTCAACTTTTTTCGTAAAATAAAAGTTGGTCAACAAAAATCGAAACGTCTGAACGCCCCATTAACTTTAATGGCACAAAGCACTCTTCTTAGGGTGAATTGCCTATTCCATAACAAAAAAAAAAAAAAAAAATTGTATCAAAAACGATATTTTTTCAATTTCGGGGGGGGGAGGCGCCTGATTAAAATAATGTACATTGTGTAAATATACACTTTCATTTTTACACATTGTGTATATATACACTTTGATTTTAAAAACGTACAATCTAAACATTTGACCGATATATCGATATATCGATTTTTATTCCTCGATATATCGACGTCGATATTGATATTTTAATAAATATCGATACATCGATATATCGATACTTTTTTCCACTTTCGACATCCCTACTTTGCCTATATTGTAAGCAAGCTGTATGTGTGTGAGAGCCTCCACAATAACTGCAGCTAGCCGCGTCCTTTTCTTTTCTAAAGCATCTACTTGACGTATGTCCATAATGTAAACAATGGAAACATTGGACCAGGGGGTTTGCATCTTCAGCGTATCTTCAGGATATATTTTTTAATGATTTTAATTTGTCTAAAATTTAAATCTTGTAAACTGTGTTGACTAGATTATATAATGATTTATTTTGTTGTATGATTATATAATTGGAAATTTGTGTTGTTTAATGGAATCTATCGTTTAAAAATTAAACAAATCTGCTAACGACCAATGGTATAACCTTAGAATATTATAAATAAAATAAATTAGTTTTTCAAAATTTTAAACTGCATATACCAGATAAAATAACAATCTTTAAAAATCAATTATGTTTAGTTTGTAAAAAATAGTCAATACGTCTAGAATTTGATTTAAAAATGACTAATTTCCGGTATTCTCTGGTAAAACACTCTTAAGGAACACCTTATTTATTTGGATGCTTTGTACAGCACCGTTTTTGTGTAAAATCATCTCAAGGCCGCCGGAATGATATATGATTTTTTTTTTTTTTTTATCCTTTTTGATATATTTATTGTTTGTTCGCCACTTCTGTGCATACATCTAAATAAACATAACAAAAACAAAACAAACAAACTTCTGTCTGAGATTAATTTTAGAGTCCAAAGTATTAGAACTAGAGAAAAATCACCTTTTCCGAATACGTAAATGTTCTTCTAATATCGAACAAAACGTGTTTATATTCAGAAAAATAATAAGAATTTAAATGACGTTAACATATTTTGGTGTAATTTAATGACATTTAAAAATTATGTCTCAGCTAACATTGAATAATTTTATATATCCTTTTGTAAGTTATCATGTTGTTGCTATGAATCCATTTATATTTGGGAGGTGGGTATGGGTACCGCCGCCTCGGTTACCATTTATTTAATAACCTACGTTTAATGACTTAGCAGGGGTGCCTGGGCATACGGGGTGAGGTTTGCCTAATTCTTGTCGGTGCTTTGTTTATATATAATCAAAGTGCCGGCGTTTGCCCACCTACTGCGTGACGGGTCGGAACGGGAGAGATTGGTTGAGGGAGTCCTTTTGATCTCTATTTATCTTGAACCATCGCCTTGTACCGCAGACGGAGGGATGAAATGAAAAGGGATGGACACATTGATCCAAGATTCCTACCCACCCCTCATTTTTTTCCTTCCCAGAACATCCTTTCAATAAAAAGACCATCCACACAGTATCCTCAAAGATGACATAGTTCCTGAGGCATTTTTTCCTCATGGCCTCTTGTGTGGAGAGCTGATGTAAAAAGAAAGATTTCTATCCCGGTGCTTCATGAGTTCAATGAGTTATCTAAATTTTCATCTGAAGCTATTTTTTTTAACCTATATTTTTTTTAATTATATTTTTTAATTTATTGATTTTGTACAACATTGCATTATGGGGCATTCTGACGTTTCGATTTTTGTTGACCAACTTTTATTTTACGAAAAAAGTTGAGCAACATTTTGTTCACACGTTTCAATTTAAGTTGAACCGATTTTGACATTCAAAATGGCGTCAACTGAAATTGTTAGTGCGTGCGTCTATCTAATTTCTGATGTTCTGTGAGAGGAGCTGGAGATTATGAAAAAACATAAAAACGTCGTACTTGGGTGAGAAAATGGATCATGAGAAGGAGTGAATTAGGCACATCCAACACAGTTTTTTTTTCAAAATAATATTATTTACATTTCAAAAATAATATTCTATTTTTGTATACTTCTTGTTTTTGATCCGAAAGACAGGGATGGCTTTGGTACAGATCCATAAATCTGAACATTAAATCGTCCGACCATTTCAGATATTTTTTGGTTGAAACGGATTCCATGACGGTAGGAACTAGTACCGAATAAATGAAACGCCTGACGTTTACTTTTTCCCGCGAGTAACTAAAAATGATAAGCGACTTGAAACATGTGTTCAGACGCGACGATTCGATGTAAAACTCGGACGATTAGTAAAACCAAAATGGCGATAGTCATACTTGAACGACAAAAGTAGACGGGCTATCAACTTTCGCTAGCAACAAAAAAAGTTGATTACTTTGTTAACAAAGTGTTCACACGTGTCAATTAGCTTTCAACTGTCGAGTTGACCGACAAAAATCGCCCTTTGTGAACCGGCTATAAGGCAAAGCAACCGGTTCCTTGTAAACTGTTGCTTTAATAGAATATCAAATAATATCAACTATCACTATTAACACGAGTTGCCAATTTGCGAGGAATCCCCAAATTCCGGGAAATTTAAATAGATTTGATATTTTATGGGAAACATTTATTTAATGCCTTTTTACATGGTAGGTATTAATATTAACAATGTTTAACCTTACTAGGACAAGCCGTGTTGAGGGTACCATTTTTTATAAAATAATTTAAATAACACAAAGTAATATGCGTATTGAAAGAATAATATTGTAATATTAATGTTTCTTACAGATAATGGGTACCTACTAAACTGAATGAAGCCAAACATTATAACATAAATAAGCTGTACGGTGACCATGTGTTGAAATTTGATTCGAAATAACTTCTAAGGACAAATCTGAAAGAAGAATACTTGCATGTAATACATTATTATATTAATTTAGAAAAGACAGATGAAAAGATGAAAATGAAAAAAAAATGTTCGCAATTCTCCGCTGATTTATGCGGGGATTCTGCAGTATTCAGTAGACAGCCGGCGTAGTCCAGCGGTAGAGCATTATACTCCCATTCCGAAGGCCGCGGGTTCGAACCCGGCGTGTGCAAATAAATTTTATGTAATTAATTTGTGTTATTTCACAATTAATTATTTAAAATAATACATAGTATATTTGCGGCACGTTCCGGAGTGGAAGGTACTCTTAGTATCGCCCTGGTGTAAGACCACCATTCAGAATTGAAACGTTGCTTGAAATGGCTTTAGCCGTATTTAGTGATTAGATCTGAATAGCCAGGTACTTCCCCACCTTCCTCTTCCTCGTCTCCTTCCCTTCCCCACTTACCTCCAGCCTCATAACATACCCCAATTGGGGATGCCATAGTCTCACTGGCTCCAGATGGCAGCAGTTGGGACTCTTGTGAGGTATTCACGATAAAAAAAGTATAAGAAATTACGGAACCTATCCCTTTAAAAAGAGTTTTTCTTAATTATCCATATTAAATATTATGATCCACCCATATAAAAATTTTTATTTACAATCAAATTATTATAATAAGTGAGAATCACTTTTTCTTACTTTATCGCCAGCGTTTTTTAAACGATTAAAGATTAAAGATTAAAAATGGGACGCTTAGATGGTTTGGACATGCAGAGCGAATGAATGAAGAAAGGGGTATCAAGAGAATATATGATGCGAATGTGAATGGTAGAAGAAGTCGAGGACGCCCGAGGAAGACATGGCACGATCAAGTGAATAAGATACTTGAGTCGGGCCATGACAAGAGTCAGAATAATAGTAGAGCATGTATGATAAGATGTATGAATGTGAATGAGGCGAGGAGTGTATGCCAAGACAGAGTTGTTTGGCGGTCCGTCCTCTCTGCCTAACGAAACGGCGTTATGGTTACTTAGTTAGTTAGGTAGTTTTATGAACAAATATCTTGTTCAAACAAATATCAAATATCTATAAAATGTTCAAATTGTTCAAAAATTGTTCAAAGATTGATTATTAAAGTAATTTTGAAAAAACCATCCAAATTTTCTACTGAAATTCTCTTTTCAATATTCAATGTACCTACAATAGACAAAATATTTATATAAAAAATATTCAATACTACAAATTTACAAAGAAGTTCAGTTAAATAACTTACCATTCCATTCATCAGCAAGATATCAGAATCCTATCAAAATCCCTAAATTTAGTACAAAGCACACACAAAATACTTATCTCTATCTAGGTATAACATATTATAACAAACTACCATTATATCTGAAAGTTATCGAAAATATTCAGGAATTTCAGCAAAATATAAAAAAAATACCTAAAAATACTGTAAGAGTCTATATCTCACTATTATTATTATTTCTTTCAAATCCCTTATTGATAAATCTTGCATTTTCTTAATTATCCCTTTTTTTGCCATATTGTATTATTTACTTTCACACATGATATTATATAATTGAACTAAAATTCCCTCACCAAATACAAGAGCCTTTCTCTTTATGGTGAGGTAAAGCTATTCTTATCCACTATTTTACCACTGTATAAATTGTAAAAATTGTGTATTTATTGTAAAAAAAACCTTTAAAAATTTCAATAGAATTTACTTTCATTTTCTAAATACTATTATGTTCACCCAAATTTGGGGATTTTGAACATCTGTTGTGGGTATTTTAAACTAATATTCAATGGCAACCCTTCTATAGTAACTTTCTCAATTCATTCCGTTGTCAGAAAATGCCATTGTTGCTGCGCTTTCCTGAAGTAAAGTTGTGTTAAATGCATTATATTTGTGTTCCTTATAAACAGTTTAGTGTCCCTTCAGTGAACATCACATTTCTATCCCGATGTTAATCACATTCTTACTTTTCTAGTGACGTTTCTTCAACACGTTGGATTTGTTGTCTTGTACGTAAGTAGTTTCATGTTTTATTGACAAAGACCTTAGCCGCTTTATAGGCGCTCGTTAATTAATATAATTTATCACATTTTACATCATTTGCCGTGTAATATATTGAGTTACCCAACACCAACCAGGTTAACATGCGACAGACGGAACATGGGGCATGGGATGGTTCATTGTAGATTTACAGCCTCTGTTACAAATGCAACGAAGCGATTAGTAAGTTTATATCTTTAGCCTGAACTGAAAACTTTAAATTATTCCAATCCATTATAAACGCAAAAGTTTGTATGGATATATGTGTGTTTGTTACTCTTTCACGCAAAATTTACTGAACGGATTTTAGTGAAACTTTACAATAATATAGCTTATACGTCAGAATAACATATAGGCTATAATTTATAAAGCTAGCTATTTATTTTCAATATAATGAAAATGATAATTATTGTTTAATAGAAAATATTAAAAATTGAGAATGACATTTTGCAAAACAATGATTGCAAAATTAAAATTCTATTTTAGAATATAGTTAAATTAGTGAATTTATTTTAAGTACTCGCCTAATACTTTGAATCGAATCAAGAATTGTAGATATTTTAAATAAATAGGTTAAGAATTTTGGTATCAACGTAGATTGGACCTAGGAAAAGAAAATAGATTACCCGAAGTACTAATCCTACGCTGACGAAGTCGCGGGCAGAAGCTAGTTATTTATATATATAATCTTGATACAGTGTCAGGTATAACCCTATTGAGTCAGGTATATCCTAGTGAGACAGGCACCAAAAAAATCTCACGTTATTATACTTTGTACAGATAAATAAATATGTAAATTCAATTTAACTAGGTATTATAATATCACATAGTTTGTTTTAGGTTTACTCATTGTCATTAATACAGTTTATAATAAAACAACAAGTTTATTTTAAGCGCCTTTAAATACAGAAATCAATGTTGTATATTTATTTATATAAACCGGATCTGATCACGAATTACCTACTGCTAAAGCCATTCAAGCATAGACATATGAATATGTATAGACCTGCCCTAAGTGATAAAAGCGTATTATTTCCCCCTCTTTAATTCTGGGTTCCATGGAACCGGCCGGGCTGGCGTATACGTTCGCGTGAATCTAGAAAATGTGACGTCATCATTCTTGTGCGGACTAGCGTCGAGCTCTTATCGGTACATTTTACGAAATAACACGGCAAAAATGGTAACTTGTGCTATAAAACATGTAAAAATAGAAGTGAAAAAGAGTATAAACCCAATTGTCGTATTACCTTCCATATGCAGGCATTATTTGTCATTATTTTAAGCTTATTCACATCATATAATATGATCAGTTTTAGACATGAACCGAAATTCCCGGTCCCGTCGTGTGCACGTTGCAGTTTACTGTGATAAGTAAATTATGAAACATTTGTAAAAGTGTCTTAACTTAACACGGTAACAAAATATTCGACTCTCAAAACAAGCGAACCTTTCTTCATTTTATATGGATTACACAAGTTTGTTCAAACCGGGCGAACAATTCGCGCTCCCATGTAAAAAGGTCTATTCATTCAAAAGCAGATTTTACTTTTAAGAGCTAAATGGTGATATTATAATGCGTGATGCCTATATACTGTCATATTGAAGGATTAACGAATCACATATCGTTACCGTCAACTCATCCCTCTCCGCCCCGCTACAGATGGTTATTACCCCTCTCCCTGATTCTCAAGTCTATGAATAATATGTCTGTGCATTCAAGTAATTTTTCTATTCTAATCGGTGCACAGTGGCTGAATTTGAGTTCTGCCGCGACATTGGTCCCTGATCGGTCTGTTCCCGTTTTTTCTACTAATATATTTTCAATTAACCATTGACACAAGAACATCCATTAAAAATAACACCCGAAGCTAACGAACTCTGTAATTAGTCACAGAACAGAGACTGATAAACGGATGTGTAACAGATATAATTAGAGATTTGATTTTTTTTGTATGATATTTAATTCAATTGTGTTTTTATTTTATCTTAATACAATAATTAATAAATTCTTTTATTGTAAATTATGGCGAGCCACAAAGTTAATGTTTATTACGAATATGTAAGATTTATATGATTTGAGATTTTTCAGGGCCAAAAGAATTGAAGTGATATATATTTTGTTAAATTAGGGATGAAATCATAGAATTTTTTTAAAATCTGCAATAGGTCACCCCAAATGGTGTGCTAAATTTGGTGACTTAGCAGGGGTTCCCAAGCACATGGGGTGAGGTTTGTTCAGGTCTTTGCGGCAAAAGCACTTCCTCTCCTTTCTTTCATCAAAAATACCCCACACAGCGTCCCCAAAGATGACATTATCTCTGAGAGTAAATATTTTCCTCGGGCCTCCTGTGTGGACTTAATGTAAAAAAAATATAAACTATTTGGGTTTTAATGGATTAAAGAACAAAAAAGACAATATTACCAAAATCTCATAGCATAAAATAATAAAACATAAAGTAACACACAAAACCAATATAAAACACAATCACCCACAAACACACATATTATAAATATACCTATTTAAACCTTATATAATATCTATTATTTATTTTTAATTTTAATTTAATTTCAAATCTCTGTTTTTAAATTTAATTTATCTTAATCTTATGTTTTTCATATATTTTTAAATGTACTGTGTAAAAATTTAATTGTAGATAAAATGGAGGCCTCAGCACGGGTAAACCACCTAGTGAGGCCAACATTATTGAATTTTATTGTTAAATGTAAAAATATTTTATCAATAAAAAAAAAAAAAAAAAAAAAAAATGCCATGTTGCGCTTCCTCCTTCTGTAACCCAACGCATAGCGTTGCAGTGTCCATCATCAGGGCAGATTTGCAGATTGTAGTGAAGTAAGTACGTAGGTAGTGTGTACGTGTTGTATTTATATACCGACACACTACGTTATAAAATATTTCTTCCTACGGCAGGAGAAGGGGTCAGTTGAAACCGGAAGCGGTCGAGAGAATATCATTTCTTTGCACTGGATATGTCAACTTGACAGCTCCGTGCATGCTCCGTGTATTAAAAATTACCCCCTCTCCTGTTTAAGGGGGGGTCGCATAACTTTTCTGATATCGCGATCGTAGCGGTCACGAAAAATAACGCCAATTAGCGAAAATTTATACCGCGATCACAGCACATCATATTTTTACGTCTGGCGGGTCTCTATGGGATTGTATGGCGAGCGCTACTGTGTTATAAGTATCTTTTTGATGTGAACTTCGCGTTTGTCACCCGCTTTACTCTATTTAACACAAATAGCAACGCGCGGAAATTTGACACTGTTTATGATTATTTTCTGTAATTGGTTATTGTCTATGGAAATTTCATTTGGTAACAGACAACTGACGTTTTCATTGCTTCTTGTGTCATCATGCAATACCAAACTTGCTTCGCTTTTCTGAAGTAATATTGTATTAACTGTACAATATTTGTGTTATATTTGTACAATTTTTTGACCATTTTAATAATAGTCACATATCTTGCCCGAACTCAATCGAATTCCTGCACTTCTACTGTTCTTACCTTAAACACATTGGAATTGACCACCGCGCTTGGCCTTGTACGTAAGTAGTTTATATTATATTGACCCAATCTCCTTAATTGGTATATGTATTATTAGAATAGATAAATTTTTACAAAATAGTGTTACGCAAAATATATTTAACTGATCCAAAGTGTTTTTTCTTTTGAAAGTGCGTTCGAACTTTCGTAATTCGTAACATTACATTACATTGTAAAAATTGCATTTCGCGTTTTTTAAAGTTTAACCATTAAAATGGATTATTTTTCAATTCCGGTAACTCAATTACTTTCTACTAACTATTATCTAACTACTGCAATTTAAAAAAAAACAACTGTAAAGTGCATATTAAGCTGGGTCTCTTCCTCCAGTATTATCGTCTCCTGCGACAACATTCTTACTGCAAAAGACTACAACATCGTCAATAGGGGCGTAACCTTAAACACATAATTCAATGTTCTTGTTTTCCGTGGTCGATAAAAAACACGACAACACCCGGGGGAAGCGGGGAAGGTAGGGGAGAGAATTGGATGGAATTTGTTCATTATTTTATAACGCCGTGCGGTGCGGCTCTTGACATAAAGTGAATGTGTGGAGGAATGTTTTTGAGGTTATGTACGGTGAGCGTATTTATTTAGAACTGTTAGAAATCGTTGTGCCTCCTCATTATCATGGTTAGAAATATGATCTAAGCTGTGTTAGAAAGAGAAAATATCACGCTTTATTTTGAAATTTAAAAGTTAACCGCAAAGAAATTAAAATGTACACATTTGTGAAGCCAAAGTTTCCGGCCGCAATTTGAAAATCAATTATGAATCTTTGAGAATTTTTTATTAATTATTTTAACATCAAACGAGTAAAAAGTGAGGTGAGTGACTACAGCATTTATAATACATTTTTCTAATAAAATATGTACTTATGTGTTTTTATTTCTTTCATTAACAGTGATTTTAATCAGAAAAAACATAAACGAGTCATTTTTAAACGTTTTTTATTTTGGCACGAAAAATGTTTATATTTATAATATTATATGTTTATTTGGAATCCATAAAATTTGATAGCGTATTTCATCACCTTTCCAAAACAGTTTTTAGATTTCGGATACATTCAGAAATATTCCATTCATTTGGATTTTATTGCAGAACGGCAATATTTCGAGATTTTCGAACTCTGTAGAAATATGATGGTATATGTGTCATGCTTTGATTATATAAATGTCTAGATAGAGCGCTCGAGCGACGAAACGCCAAAAAAACATTCAGCTAACTGTTCGCCTTAAAGCTTGTCCTGTCCGCTCAGATGCAAAAGTATCGTTGAGCGGTAAACACGTGTTGTGTGACATTTGAAAATAAAGATTTGCGCTATAACAGTGTGCAGGAATTACAAAGGATGGTTGAAAACAACTAAAAATGTTACCTATCATCGGTAAGTTACCTTAAAATAACCATTTAGTTAAAGAAATAATTCAGTTTTAATAGTGTAATTTGGTCTTAGAACAACGCCATTTGACGCCATGTTTACGGGGTTGCCTGTTCTTTAAATAACATTTTCCCATGAGTGCGTTGTTAATTTTAAAATAGGTTTTTAATAATTACCCAAAAGTAGGTACACTATACATAATAATGTTATAAATGTGAAAGTTGGTCTTTGTGTTTAAGTGTTTTTTAATTCTTCACGTTGACACTATATTTAAAAAAGTTATTAATAAGAAATTTGTTTATCCATTAAAATTACAAAAAAATGTGACAGGTTTTTTTGGTGAAGTATCAAGTAAACTTTTAATTTTATTCATATATATTTTACAGAATACCTAATGATCCTATATTAAGAAGTAAGTAAATAGAAATAATAAGAAAAAGCCGCGGAGAGGATGTCTGGCAACCAGCTAAAACAACTGTCATTTGCTCTGATCGTTTCCGTGCCAAAGACCTGTATTTTGTCAACAATCAAAAGCGTCGAAGGTTAAAAAAGGAAGCGATCCCGTGTAAGGTAATTTTTTAAAATTGTAATTTTGTTTTTAGCGGCCCGTACCAAAAGGTGCCAAATAACGTAAGTCTATTACTAAAATTCTGCAACCGTCTTTTCGTATTTTTGACCTTACTAAGTAAATTTTATTGTTCTTTGTAGTTTTAATTTGTTGTTCGAATAAAATATAATAATAATAAAATTAATATGTAAATGATTTCTAAAACTGTTTAATAAGTCTTTATTAGTTAACTAAATAAAACCGTTTCCAATGATTTTCGTTGTCTTTATTTGTTAAAAATAATCAAATAAAAATAAATCTCTTTTAACAATGATTTTCTTTTCATTTATATCATTATTATATGTAGAAAACTATTTTACTTAAATGAATTCAAAATTAACGAATTATAGGTCCCGCAAAACCGAAACATATTTTTTACCCACTTTTATGGGAAATATTTGGGAGCTGGTATCACTCAACACGCCCGCAGCGCTTGTAAAACAATACAAGTTACGCATACTTGTGTGCGTGTCACGCACACTAGTGTTTCAAATCTGGCCTGTTCTTTTTGTTGCAATTACAGCGCATCACTCTATCTAGACATTTATATAATCAAAGGTGTCATGTTTTGTAGCCACATTCACAGAAGTTCTTGTTGAAATCTGTGTTTAGGTCGCGCTCCAATGTACGAACGAACACAAGAGATGACATTTGGAAAAAAACAAAACATGTTCTCGATATGTGGAAGGCTTTTATTTTAATTTTGTTGAAGCTGGAGTTCGGACTTCAAGCTTGTCCCTATATTGAAAATATTTTCCACCCGCGACAGACGAAAGTACATAACAAATGGGCACTACCACGTTGTCCGAAATAAATATGGTGCTGGCAAAATAAGAAGGAAGCGCAACACGGCATAATATCCCAAAAATTTATCATAATAACTCTTTTGGCCATGAAAAATTCTAATTATATCTGAGAGTACATGGGTTTTGTTATGTAAATTTACACCCGCTGTCACAAATACCACTGAAGCTATTACTAATAAACACTGGGCGGAAGACTTGTATTAATCCATTTTATCAAAACAATTATTATATTATAGACCATCTTTTTGCATTTACTCATTGTCAATAATACACATCACCAAGATTAATAAACTTTGTACCCTGAAATACACAAACCAATGTTGTATATTTATTTATAGAGGCATTGCGGGTTTAATTTATTTCTAGCTGGGACCACTTACCATCGTTTCATTAAACTGAAACGCTATCACAGAAGGCCATGGATCTTCCCAACACAGAGAGTGTTTCCATCAAGATGGAACCAGGGTTCCAGGAAGAGGCTGGAGGTGAAATTTCGTATAAGGATATAGATATCTACCTCCCGGATGTGAAGAAGGAATGTTTGCAGTATGCGGCGAGTTCTCCAACAACCAGTAAGTTGTATTACAAAAGTACGAATGTGTTTAGTCCGAAGTTCAGGTATTCGGAATTCTTGTCCGTTTTGGAATGTTTCCGAGATATGACTTTTTTTATTTTTACTGCATTGGATACATTTATATTGCAAAAATAACGTTAATAATATTGCGAAATAACGGAGTATATTTAAAACGTGTATAAGTGTTATTTAGCTTTGTTAGGTCGATACTAGTTGCTTTATTAAAAAATAATATGTTTAATTGGTTTTTTATTCCAATTGTTCGAAATTGTTGTCCTTTTGCGTGTGGCGGCCTGCCTTATGTAGATTATTCTGATATTTCCTTGAAAATATATCTTCACCGCAAACTGTCAAACTAATCACACTTTTAACTTACTATTGTCACAGAAGCTCCCCATTCATCAGGTCAAGACCTCATCTTTTACAAGATATATGCAAGATGTACGCAAAATATAACTTTTACATAAAAACTGTATCTATTTGACGCTAGAAAACATTTTTATAGCTAAAGCTAGAAAGCTTATTTTTAAGGAAATCAAGTAGATGAAGCTCTGGTAAAGTAAAGGGTATAGGGGGGTTAATGTGTGCAGATCATCTGCCGCCAAGACCTAGAGAATATAATATGAACCGGGGCACTTCGAACCTAGAACCTAGAAGCCAAACCTAGCGAACCAGATGAGGTGACCAACAGCAGCTGTGTTGGTTATCCCCTCCTCACAAACTGTATAAATTAAAATAATGTATGTTAATAACAAATCTTCGCTCTGAAGGTTTTTAGGGGCTAAAGAATAAACGGTATATATATAATAAATAGCTGACATCTGGGCTACTGTGTATTAATTTTTTTACAAGAAAAACTATCTTTTTAACTTTTGAAGCTTATTCCCAACGATGTAATATATCATTGAAGAAGATGATAACAATAAAAATCTAAAGTAGAATATGAAAATGGGCAAGATACAGAAAAATAATGAAAGATACCGGTCGCAACTGGGACTCGAACCCAGATCTCTCGTCTTACCGGGACGTCAAATAAAATCGGATATATTTATCCGAGACACTCTCTAGGTAAGAAATAAGTTCTTTGAACCCTTGTTTCCATTTAAAAAGGTAGCGGCCGATAATATGGAAAAACACATTAGTCTAAGATAATATTGGTAATTCTGAAAATTGAAATATGATTTTGACAATTACGGCGGTTTTATAATAGGACACAATAGCTGAATTGGTAGAGCGCACGAGACGAAAAGACGAGAGATCTGGGTTCGAGTCCCAGTTTCTTTTATTATCTTTAATTATTTTTCTATGGCTTGTTCATTTTCGGTTTTTTTTAATTAAGATTATTATTTTTATCTTCTTTTTCAAAAATACTTTTTAGAACACCAAATAAAATTTAATTAACTTTGTCCACATTTTCGCTTCGACGAGGTTGGTCAGTGGTTTCTTCAAACGTAAATATATTGATTTGAATTTTTTTATTGAAAACAGTGTGTTTTTTATAGCTACTAATAACACTTCAATTTTGAATAAAGTAGGTTTTTCGTCTGTGCAAATAAATGAACGTATTTTTTGTTGTTTCTCCAGTTACCATTGATGAAGAGTCTGTCGCCATCAAGTCAGAAGCTGGACCCGTAGAAGATTTTGGAGGGGGAATTCCTTCTATTGAGATCGACATTGACCTCCCGGATGTTAAAAAGGAATGCACAGAGCGATCTGACAGAATTGCCCAGGCAGCAGGTAATACGGATTTTTGTTTGACAGTTAATAATACTAATTCTCGGTTTTTTTGCTTATTGTTATTTTCTTATCATGCTTTATGCGTAATCTTTTTCAGACCTATTATCAAAACTGAAGACGCATCATGGGGAAAACCGATTCTTTTGTCTCTATTGTAACTATTCCTGCTCTCGTAAGTCATCTTTAGAACTGCACTTGCGCATACATACTGGAGAAAAGCCTTTTTCATGCCCCGACTGCAATTATTCGTGTTCTACAAAGGGTCATCTAAACATTCACATGTTTACCCACAGTGGAGAAAAACCTTTTTCATGTTTCGATTGCTCATATTCATCTTTTACAAAGAGGAGTCTTAAAATTCACATGTTGACCCATAGTGGAGAAAAACCTTTTTCATGTCCCGACTGCAATTATTCATGTTCTATAAAGGGACAGCTTAAACGTCACATGTTCACCCATATTGGAGAAAAACCTTTTTCATGTCCCGACTGCAACTATTCATGCTCTACAAAGGGACAGCTAAACCGTCACATGTTCACCCATAGTGGAGAAAAACCTTTTTCATGCCGCGACTGCAACTATTCGTGTTCTACAAAGGGACAACTACAACGTCACATGTTTACCCATGGTGAAGTAAAACCCTTTTCATGTCCCGATTGCTCCTATTCATGTTCTACCAAGAGAGATCTGAAATGTCACTTGTTTACCCACAGTGGAGAAAAACCTTTTTCATGTCCCGACTGCAATTATTCATGTTCTATAAAGGGACAGCTTAAACGTCACATGTTCACCCATATTGGAGAAAAACCTTTTTCATGTCCCGACTGCAACTATTCATGCTCTACAAAGGGACAGCTAAACCGTCACATGTTCACCCATAGTGGAGAAAAACCTTTTTCATGCCGCGACTGCAACTATTCGTGTTCTACAAAGGGACAACTAAAATATCACATGTTTACCCACAATGCAGAAAAACCTTTTACATGCCGCGACTGCACCTATTCGTGTTATACAAAGGGACAACTACAACGACACATGTTTACCCATAGTGAAGTAAAACCCCTTTCATGTCCCGATTGCTCCTATTCATGTTCTACCAAGAGAGATCTGAAATGTCACTTGTTTACCCACAGTGGAGAAAAACCTTTTTCATGTCCTGACTGCAACTATTCGTGTTCTATAAAGAGACTACTAAAATATCACATGTTTACCCATAGTGGAGAAAAACCCCTTTCATGTCCTGATTGCTCATATTCATGTTGTAGAAAGAGCGATCTTAAAACTCACATGTTCACGCATAGTGAAGAAAAACCTTTTTCATGTCCCGATTGCTCCTATTCCTGTTCTACGAAGAGGAGTCTTAAAATTCACATGTTTTCCCACAGTGGTGAAAAACCCCTTTCATGCCGCGACTGCAACTATTCGTGTTCTACAAAGGGACATCTACAACGTCACATGTTTACCCACAGTGAAGAAAAACCTTTTTCATGTCCCGACTGCAACTATTCATGTTCTACAAAGGGACAGCTAAAACGTCACATGTTCACCCATAGTGGAGAAAAGCCATTTTCATGTCCCGACTGCACCTTTTCGTGTTCTATAAAGGGTCAACTAAACATTCACATGTTTACCCACAGTGGAGAAAAACCTTTTTCATGTTTCGATTGCTCTTATTCATCTATTACAAAGAGGAGTCTTAAAATTCACATGCTCACCCATAGTGGAGAAAAACCTTTTTCATGTCCCGATTGCAACTATTCACATTCAACAAAGGGGAGTCTTAAAATTCACATGTTGACCCATAGTGGAGAAAAACCTTTTTCATGTCCCGACTGCAACTATTCATGTTCTACAAAGGGACGGCTTAAACGTCACATGTTCACCCATAGTGGAGAAAAACCTTTTTCATGCTGCGACTGCAACTATTTGTGTTCTTCAATTGGACAGCTAAAACGTCACATGTTTTCCCACAGTGGAGAAAAACCTTTTTCATGCCGCGACTGCAACTATTCGTGTTATAGAAAGGAACAACTCAAACGTCACATGTTTACCCATAGTGGAGTAAAACCCCTTTCATGTCCCGATTGCTAATAATTATGTTCTACCAAGAGAGATCTAAAATATCACTTGTTTACCCACAGTGGAGAAAAACCTTTTTCCTGTCACAACGGCAACTATTCGTGTTCTATAAAGATACTACTAAAATATCACATGTTTACTCATGGTGGAGAAAAACCCTTTTCATGTCCTGAATGCTCATATTCATGTTGTACAAAGTGGAGTCTTAAAAATCACATGTTCACGCATAGTGGAGAAAAACCTTTTTCATGTCCCGATTGCTTCTATTCCAGTTCTATGAAGGAGAGCCTTAAAATTCACATGTTTACCCACAGTGGAGAAAAACCTTTTTCTTGTTCCGACTGCAACTTTTCGTGTTCTACAAAGGCACATTTAATATATCACATGTTTTCCCACCGTGGAGGAAAACCCTTTTCTTGCCCCGATTGCAATTATTCGTGTTCTACAAAGGGACAACTAAAACGTCACATGTTTTCCCACAGTGGAGCTTAACCTTTTTGATGTCCCAATTGCTCCTATCCCTGTTCTACGAAGAGAGATCTAAAACGTCCCATGTTTACCCACAGTGGAGAAAAACCTTTTTCATGTCCCGATTGCAACTATTTACATTTAACAAAGGGGAGTTTTAAAATTCACATGTTGACCCATAGTGGAGAAAAACCTTTTTCATGTCCTGACTGCAACTATTCGTGTTCTACAAAGGGACAGCTAAAACGTCACATGTTCACCCATAGTGGAGAAAAACCTTTATCATGTCCCAACTGCAACTATTCATGTTCTACAAAGGGGAGTCTTACAATTCACATGTTCACCCATAGTGAAGAAAACCTTTATCATATCCTGATTGCAACTATTCATGTTCTACAAAGAAAGTTCTCAAAAATCACTCTCTAAGAAAGCATATTTGTGGAAACTGATGGAATTATTTTTCTTCCGTACAGAGAAACAGATCAAGTCATAGAGCGCAATACCTTAAACAATTCAATTCATTTTATTATTTTTAAAAACATTACAACGTGTGACATATTAATTCGTTTTTAAAGTACATTTGTATTACATATTACATTTACTTATTAATTACACAGTATTGCATTAATAATATATGTTAAGGTTTCAACTAGACAAGCATTTATAAAGCTTGCCTTTTAAAAACAGTTTCACTAACGCTAAATATGTCGAAATCCGAATTAATTCCGTTCAACAGCAAGATTGCTCTCCCGAACGGCATGACAATTGGCAAGTTAGTCCTGCAGGCCGGGAGATAAAATGTCAATGCTGTCGGTGGCGAAAATAACCATCGGGAACATGGAAATGAATGCTCTCCATGATAGCCGAGTTTTCAAATGGATAGCCACGAATCAATCTAAAGAAATGCGTGGCAAAGTGTACATCCCTTCTGATCTGTAGATGGTTCTTTCCAAACATACCCAGAAGAAAGCCGAATAGAGAAATGGATAATAACTATCCTCTCCGATGAAGAGAAATCTCAGAAATTTCTTCTATACTCTCTCTAACATGGGGGCAGTGGCGGCGTATGGTAGATTGGCATCCTGGGCGGTTTTGTTTTGGGCACCCCTACTTAAATCAAATAAAACCCCGAATACTAAACATGCTTACGAGATTTTATTTGACTAAAATATTATTTTTTAACTGTTTATTTTTAAACAAGTTCTGCTATGTAATTAATATTACACGTGACAGCTGTTTCGCCTCCTGAAGGCATTATCAAACTGTAGGTACCACACTTACAGACGTTAACGAAACAGATGTCATGCATAATTATAATTACATCGCTGAACTTGTTTAAAAATAAACCGTTTTTATAAATAAAATTCTAAAAATATTATTGAATGAATAAAAAATTAAAATCAAGATGGAGTTCTACAAATTAAGGACCAGTTGTTTCGAAATATTTCATGTTTGAATTTCCTTCAAATCGTCATTCAACGAAAAATTGGGTTATTTCAACCTCCGTCAGAAGAAATTTCTTTTCCGAGTCTTTTATCCAGGCATACATTTTCGAAATCTCCTTCCTCTTTTCCCTGTGATCGTTATGCCTAGGTCCTAACATTTTTTTTGTTAAAAGCAAATAGCCTTTTCCACTATTTGGTTGCGTTGACAGGAGAAAACGCCACCACGGACATTTCACGCTAGATGTGACGCGCGGTATAAGATCAGACCAAGTGCAACGTGAATTCATTCTTTTAGGGAATAAGAAATTATAATCGAAAAAAATGGAAATATACTCGTAGTCGCGATACGTTTTAAAATATGATATTAGTATGTAAGTAGCTAGGCACAAGAGTAGGTAATTATTTATTGATATGTTTTTGTAGAGGGAGATTTTGTGTGCATTCTTTGGCTGTACGAGTGAGTTTTTTTTTTATTATTATTTATTTATATTCATGTTTACGTTTTTTTTAAATAATAGATGTGTGTCCTTAATGGAGGTTCAGACTGGGTCGACGTACGTGCCCATCGCTACGCCTAACAATATCTGGACTGCTTAGCAACCATAGATTTTGAATGAAAATTTATGTTTTAGAATCACATTGGCCACACGCATCGCGACGTGCGATGTCTGTGGCCATTTTCATAGAAAATGTATGGGTTGCTAAGCATTGTTTGAGTAGCGACGCGTACGTACGTCGTCCAGTCTGAACCTACCATAATGCTGTTGTCGTTGTCACCCCTTGGTCCTTGGCACTCGGGGCGGACCGCCCCCTCTGCCCCCCCTTTTACGCCGCCACTGCATGGGGGAATATTTTACTTTGTGTGAACTCCAAATTACGGACACACTTTCAAGTCTACTCCTTAAGGAATTAAATAGAATTATGAGAACCGGGTATCCCCAAAATTCCTTCCAGTGCGCAGAACAAAGCCCAGCATTCTCAGTGAAGTGCTACAAACCATCTCAATATGAGCATGATATGTCAGCCCACTATCAAACATGATTCCAAGATCCTTCATGGTGAAGACACGTTTTAAACACGGGCGTCCATCGTATACCGGTAATACACGTACCAGTGAATGACAAAATTAAACATTTAGATACATAGAACTCAATCAGATTCCTTTTACTCCAGTCAATAATTCTATCAATATCTGACTGGAGTCGATTGCAGACTTCTAGGGTTAGTATTTCTAAGAATAGGTGTAGTTCATCTGCGAAAAGAAGAAACCTGGAATGCAGATGGAATGTTAATAAGGTGAAGGAGCTCCTAAAGATTTTCTTTACTCCGAATACAGTCAGAGATAAAGCGCCGTATTGATCACGCTAAGTGTAGTTATCTCTCTATGGTTTCAATCCTGGGATTGGTTTGCAGCAATTTCCTTTATTTTTCTCTTCCACTCTTCCCTGTCTTGTGCGGCTCTTTTGAAGTCTGCATATGATGAGCAGGGCATGTCCTCCAGCAGGTCCTCCAGGTACTCTCGGCGTGGGCGTCCCCTAGAGTTTGTCCCCTCGGTCATACCCTCCATTATGGCATGCAAGAGGCCTTCTTGTCGTATTATATGGCCGATCCATCTTGCACGCCTTTCGGACAAGGTCCTGAGCAGGTGCCTTCCTCCTTCGATTCTTTGGAGAACCTCCTCATTTGTAATGTGGTCTATCCAGGAAATTCCTGGATAGTGTAGTTTTATATGTTGATAATTAATTGATAATCTCTCTCTTGATATAATAACGTTATATTTTTTATTTGTTAAAAGTACGGTCTTAAATTTTTAGATACATCTATAATTGGTTTCTAAGTAAGATGAATTACACGTGTATAAATGAAAAACATTGTAAACTGTTGATTTCTCCAAAATAAAATAAAAAATTTATATTCTCTCTTTGTTTTTGTTACTTTACCTAAAATAAAGTCTTTGTTGTGAACTCACTCAAGGGTTTAATAAAATTTAATCTATTATATCCTCGATTAATTTCTTTCTTTTTTTAATTCTAAATTTTTGTATGTGTGGAAGCTTCTACCCGAATACATTTTTGTTTTCTTTTCTATTGTCTGGGTTTACTTTATTTAGAACATACCTGTAGATATTGCAAAATACTCAGTTATGCATCAAACTTAAAGCTGAAAAAAGTTATCATGCTTTCGGAGTACGCTTAAGATGTTTGTCATCAAATGTTTGAAGTTAATGTTGACTTCTGTGAAAGTTTTATTCAAGTTCTGTGATTATTTCAGTGTTAAGAAGCAACTGGCCTAAAATGATAAAATAACAGAACTTACAAAGAACGTGAAAATTAACTTTAAAAATTTGATGATTTGGTAAAGTTTTTGAAGCAATCCGTCCAAATTTTTCTTTGATTATTATCGAGAAAAACATAGTTTATAAACGATATGCGTGATATTGGTTAAGAAGTTACAATAGGAACTAAATATATTTATTTTTAATTTAATGAGTTAAAACTCAATTTTTTATATTTTAATTAATGAAGGCAATATTAGCGAAACTCAATCGAAAATCTGAAACAGAAAAATCAGAAAAAGATCGGGTCACATCTGGGACTCGAAACCAGGACCTTCGGCTTTCCGGGCTGCTGCTCTGACCACCGAGCTAATGTATCCCTATCAGATTCGATAATATTTAACTGTACCATGCTTAGACTGAGATCTACCAACATTATCTTCATTTTCTTAATACATTTATTTATTTTTATACATGAATGAATGTGATCGAATATCAGAAGCATGATGATGAGACGGGTATAAATAAGGAAAGTGACTAAAGAGCTTTTGAAAAAAGTGATCGACTGAGATACGTATTAAGTTGGAGCTTTTTGTAAAATATATGACGTCGGGATAGGTAATGTGTTACTCGAGTCATTTGGTCTCTTGTCTCACTGCTACGCTGACGATCAGCAAGTTTATTTTTACTGCACTCCAAACGAAATCAACAGTCTCAAAATCCGTGTAGCTGAATGCCTAGAAGCAATAACTCGTTGGATGTCTTCAAACAAGCTGAAACTGAACCCATCTAAGACCGAGTTTCTCTGGGCGGCCACAAACAAACGGCAACATTTGGTAGACGATTCACCTGTTTCCATTTCTGGCAGCAATATTATTCCAAAGAGAACAGTTAAACTTCTTGGCGTTAATCTAGACTCGGACTTTTCGCTTAAAAGTCAAATAAATAGGACAGTAAGCACCGGATTTTTTCACCTAAGACAACTTAAATCAGTTCGAAGAAACCTTCCAACAGAGGCAATAAAATTACTCATCAACTCATATGTAGTCTCGGTAGTAACGGTATTTATGCTAGCCTTCCGAAATGTCAAATCGACAAACTTCAATCCGTGTTTAATGCAGCGGCACGGCTCATAACCGGGGTCTCTAAATATTCGCACATTTCAGAACACCTTCGCAACCTTCACTGGCTTAAGTGCCCTGAAAGAATCCAGTACAAACTGTGCTGGATGGTGTTTAAATCCATCAATGAAATGGCCCCACATTACATCTCTGAACTATGTGTCCCGGAAAACTTTGGTCCAAGGCAGTCAACCCTTAGATCAGCAACATCATCAGCTCTAGGTAGACTGATAGAACCTAAACGAAAGCCAAATACTAAGTTTGGAGATCGTGCATTCGAAGTATCTGGGCCTAAGGCTTGGAACAAACTCCCTCCGGAACTAAGGGGCATAACAAGCCCAACAGAATTTAGGTCAAAACTAAAAACCTACTTATTTAGGCTCTCGTATCCTTAAATTTAATAAATCTATTTGTATTATGTATTGCCTATAATTTATCTTAATCTATTTTCTTATTAGATTAACATCATTCGAAGCCTTCACAGCAATCCGTCGCTTAACGAGAGACTGAGACTTCATTTAAGAAAATAAATAAAATTCATGTACTACTCTGTACCGCCCATTAATTAATTTTGCTTTTCCCAAACACGTTCATTAAATAACATAATATATATCAAATAATTACTTTTCCAACAACATGTGTTCGCTATTATGTCCTCTACGCGCAAACTGTATATAAATAAACATCTTTTAACTTTAATCTCAAGTGACCTACCAGGTAAGTATGGTCCTGTACATTTTCATTGAAAAAAAAATATATATATAATAAAATTAAAAAAAAATAAAAAAATAAAAATAAAAATAAAAAAAATACATGTACATTTACATTTTTGGGCTGCACCGCGCTGGTTGTTCAGATGCATTGTACATATAGTTTTGTATCGCTGATCAAAGAACCGGTGGATTTGCATCCATTGTTTTAGCCATAGGTTTTTTATATTTTCTAGTGTGTAGTTAGAAGTAAGATTGTAGAAATTATTGAAATTTGTACAGCGCCCTTGAGGTGATTTTTCACAAAAACGGCGCTATACAAGTCATCCAATTATTATTATTATTATTACTGGTTTTTTGATGTTGTGTTCTGAGACGTATAAGCCTTATAGATCCCTTATTGATAAGGGTTCGGGCGCAAGGTCGGCCCTGAGCCAAACGGCGCCTGGCTCTAGGAAGAACCTCAAGGGCGCTGTGTTAGGTTTTATCTGCGCAGCGGCTTCTTGGCTCCTTGGCCACTGGGCACCCGGAGCGGTCTGCTGTAATTGGGTAACGTGTCTAGTGCTTTTACCATAAATCTAGATTATTGTACCGAACTCTTACTGAGTCCACCAGATCAAAATATTAAATAGTATAGTCGTAAAGATCGGGAAATTAACGATAAATAATTAATACATTAAAACGAAAGTTTAGAACATGCGTATTATGATGTATGTCTCCCGTGCACTTGTTATAAAGAAAATTTGATAGATAGAAAATGTTAAAGGAGCATGAGACTAAAATATATTATTTTAACTGAATTAATTCAAATCTCGGGGTGGACCTTATGCAGGCGGCTGTGTATACTCGTGTGAGCAGGTGAGTAATATATTAAATTAAAGCGCTTTTACACTGAAATATTTCTCTATTTGGAAAATACAGTTACGCAAAGACAATGATGAATTTAACGAGAGCTAGTCTAAATTAATTGGGCATTAAAATATGGAGCGGTAGTTCCAGGTATAATTGTGGATGTGGAGTTGAAGATCACGTGTGGGCAATCCAAATTGCCTTGGCTGCTGACGAATGCTGTTACGGCGGACTGGAGTAGCTGCGAGGGCTCCAGCCCCGCGGTTCCTGGCGACGTCCAGTCCCAGGGCGGTTGTCAGCCAGCCGACTTCAAGTTCACGGTGAAGCCAGAAGGTATTGTGATGTTTTCCGTTGATGGATGTCCATATCCATCAGAAATATTGGTCCCCCATGGTATTCCAATGCCAATATTGTAAATTTTAATGTAGTTTCTCTTTCTCTATGTAGGTATTAATAGTTCACACTTCTAAACATATAACCTAACATCATTTCATATCGTTATGTTGTAATTCGTACTGTAATTCCTCCATCTCGTTATCAGGTACCTGGTATACACTCTAAATACTACCAACTTACCTACTTATCTCATACTCTGTTAATCTGAATATAGTATAATATATGTTACCAGGCTAATTCGGTAAATCCGAATAGAATATATGCTACCATATTACTTTTTCTACGGTCACAAAAAAAATGTATGCATATATTTATATATTTCTTCATTACACAACTTGGTTTCAGAGAAAAATATCTTTTTTTTTACTAAGGAATAATATCGCACCCCCGGAAATACAATGGCACAACTCAAAAAACGTCTTTTTTCAGGAGAGCAGTTTGAATATTTCGTTTTAGTGTATTAAATCAGTTTATTAACAAATAAAAAAATATTCTTTTACGAAATTTGGGTAACCGTTATGCAATTTCATTGCATTTCCGAGTTTTTAATATTTATCCCATTTTGAAGGTATTTAAGGCAAATTTCGATTTTGTGCCGTTATTGTTGCGGAAATCTTTTGAATTTTTCAACTTATGCCCCAATGCAGCATTATAAATCAGTCATAATCTTGTTTAAAACAGAGACATTTTAATTTTTAAACTTTGTTTTAATAGGCAATAATAACAAATAAAATATAAAAAACTAAAAAAGAATACACAGTACAGAGTGGTTCGAAAAAAAATCGATTATAATCAATTATAGCTGTTAAAGCATCTGCAATAGTGGAGACCGTTAGATTTGTATAAAACCTATGATGGATACACAATACACAATGGTTATAAAAAATAAAATTCCTATCAACATCATCAGCTGTTACTAAATTAGCATCACCAATAGTGGAAACCTTCAAATTTGTATAAAAATGATGATAATGGCTTGGAATGAGTGCTTCGCAAAGTGAAATTAAGTAATTGATTTTAGCTGAAGGAATAACTGGTGGGAGAAGGTATGCTGGGGACAGAATTAAAGACTGATCGGTCAGTGGTTGAGTGTGCATCGCGTTTGGGTATCACCCAGGCGTTCCGTGTTCGATTTCTTGGCTGGCTAAGTCCTCCATCACAACACAAGCAACATCTTCCGCTTGGTGTGGATGTAGTAGGAGATTTTAGATGTTGTTGGGTTATTCGTAACCCGGGAATGTTTGTCTTTCTTTATAAAAAAAAGCATCTTGTCTACCTCTTTGGTGCTGTTTCTTAACGTTGATTGTTAGGTAATCTCCGTCAAAATGGTTTTACAAAATACCATAATTGGGCTTAACTTAGTTACTTTTAATTTTTTCATATTTCGCCATATAACAGTTTCATTATTTTCATTGATATTTGATATTATCCACCAGGTTTGACAGATTTTTCTTAAAATAATTTTTCTGAAATCTATTACTTAACCCCATACAGATGCTCTTTTTTGCCAATTGAAAAAAAGGAACCCATTGAGGTGGTATAAAAATTGATCCTAATTTAAGTGTCTTTTTTTTGTTTCTTAACAACAGCATTCTGTTGTATTTTATGTTGCATCACTCATTTTGAGTGTTAGACACTTGAGACTGATGCTTGGAATATTTAATTCAGTGACACAATAAATAAATAAACTTACTATGTACTTATTTTAATTTTGGCCAAAACAATTGACCGCATAAAATATCAACTCTCTTCCGGTACAATAGTTTTTTAGGAATTCGAGAATGCACGAACCGATTTCGTTACTTCCACGTGTTTCCAACCCTTCATGCCACATGTAAAGTTAAATGATGATTTTTTCTTTTATAGTAAAAACTAATAACTTCACCACAAGGGGTTAGTAAAACGATTTGTAGGTCGAAGCTAGCTGTGATGCAATTTCCCGCAATTGCACTTGCTTATTCGTTGCACTTCGCGTAAGTAAAATAATCTTAACAAAATAAAAATATAAAATGCATATTACATAAAATGTACAATTATTTGTGAGGTGGAGAATGACAAGTTATTCACAAAAAATATAATCACCTAAAATAATTATTGACGTTTGGTAAAATATCTTGTTATCTAGTCGTATTTGTATATTTTGTGTCATTTGTACCATTCGTTTGTATTTGTACATTTGGAGGCGGGAATGGGTACTGCCGCCAAGGGAACTATTTATCTAACTCTTCCATAGGTCACCCACAGAGGTTCGCTTCGTTTGGTGACTTAGCAGGTGTGCCCGGGTTCATGGGGTGAGGTTTGTCTAGGTCTTGGCCATGGATGATCTGGACACACTGAACCCCAGATTCCTACCCAACCCTCATATCTTTTTCCTTCCCAGAACTTCCACTCCTTACTTTCCTTAAAAATACCCTCCACACAGCATCCCCAAAGATGAAAAAGGTCCTGAGGGAAATTATTTTTCCTCAGGGCCTCCTGCGTGGGAGGTACTGTAATAAAATAAAAAATTCTCACAACCCTGGCAGCGGCTGGATCTCATAATGTATTATTTAACGTCTTACGTAACTGAAAACACCACAAAAATAGCCTTTTGTCTCAATAAAAAGCTTAACCGTCCAAAACAACCGCACCGCCGGAAAGCTAGTCGAACTTATTCTATGAATTAGGACCATAGAAATCCAAAAACATTCGCAAAAATAGCGGCACAACTCGACGTTGACGTGAAGTTAGCTCACTTGTGCCCAGTTATGTTTATTATGTTCCGCGAAAACAATGGCACAATGATCATTGTGCCACTATTTTTGAATGAATTTGAGTAAAAAATGAAAATATCACAATGACATTTTCGCTTTTAAAGCCTCTAAAATCTCTAAAAATCTATAATAAATAACATAAATAAATAAATCCACGGTTTTGATTGAAGTAATAAATTTATTCATCATCAGATGACTCTGATGTTGGTGGATTTCCGATATAAACTATGATCAACAAACGAAAATGGCGAGGTGATGCTTCGACCAGCCGCAGGGACGGTGGATGGAGTCACCCGTGGCTGGCCAAGGAAGGAATGAGGGGTCAAGGCCAAACCAGCCTTGGTGGACTCCTCTGCCCAGTTGGTCAGCCTAACCATCTGTGCCGAGAAATGTAATGACAATGTCTTTAAAAGTTCTTACTTGAGTACTAAATGATTGAATTCACTAAGAACTGGTTCGCTTTACACATGTTACATTTTTACGTAACACACTTTGAATTTTAAAATAAGTACGATAAGAACCGTTTAGTTTGTTAGTATATCTACACGTTTCTTTATATAACATAATAAAATAAGGCTCTAGGCCTACCCAGCCTTGGTGGACTCCTCTGCCCAGTTGGTCAGCCTAACCATCTGTGCCGAGAAATGTAATGACAATGTCTTTAAAAAGTTCTTACCTGAATACAAAAGGATTGAATTCACTAAGAACTGGTTCGCTTTACACATGTTACATTTTTACGTAACACACTTTGAATTTTAAAATAAGTACGATAAGAACCGTTTAGTTTGTAAGTATATCTACACGTTTCTTTATATAACATAATAAAATATACAAAATAAAAAAATATATATATGTAACAGTTGTATCCTTGTTGTAAAAACTAATGTTAAAAGATTTTGGGCATAAATCTGCTAAATCCACACACAAAAGAAAAAAAAATTCAGCGGGACCATACATTTTGAACATTACTTTTTGTTCTATCTCCATAGTAATTACAAAAAAAATTAGAGTTGGAGTGTACTATGTCCATTGGCCAATACTAATTTTTTTTACTATTTATTTATTAAAACCTTATGTACATGTATTTAAAAAGTAGTAATGTTTGATTACTCCGAACATTTCATTTATTCATACGACAATACTGAATTTTCTCATTTTTAAGAAAAATTTAAAACAAGTACAGAAATGAATTAGATGTTATTAGGTGGGGGTGGTGGGAGGGGTGATTTTGGGGGATTTGGGGGGGGGGCTTTTTTTATATTTGCCGAAATTTTCCCGGCCACACTCGTAAGGGCCAAGTTTTCCAAATAACGCTAAACATCACTTTGTATTGTCATCGTACAAGCTATACTACAAAGAATTTAAAGAAAAATTGTATAAGAATGGTTAGGAAAATGTCTAAAAATAATATGGCTGAAAAATTTACATCGCAATCTTTAAAATTCTATATGAAATACACACTGCAACTTAACGTAAAACGTTCAAAACAACCTTCGCTGGAATCAATTTAGAGCATATTGCAATTTTTTTTTTAAATCCTTTTGTAATCTCAAAGTCAACATCGTAAAAAACACTTGAACGTATCTAGATTTTTGATTGTATTTCACTCAAACTTTGTGAATTTCTCAGTTCCAAAACGCCATGGTGCGCCATACTATATTGTATGGAGAATTTCTTCCACGGCAACTCTTTTATAAACGATTACATTTTGAGAATTTATTCAGTAAAGAGTTGATAGTCGGAGGGAAAGGTCGCACTCTTTCGTTGCAATTTTTTCCGCCGCACGAAAGTATTATCGATGTATTTTATAGAGGAAATAGTGGGGAGAGCGGTGTTATACAAGCAATCAATCAGCCAGTAGAAATAAAATATAATAATTTATTATTTTAACATATAAAAATTAACGTTTTTTGTTTGTCCCTCATGTGAAACCTAAAGCATTCATCCGATTGCGATTTATAGTATACATGCCCTTGAAGGTTTCTATGTACATTGCAAGTGAGCTCTTTTGAGATGAAACTTTGGTGGTTTATCGTGCGCATGCCCGTGAACGTAGACGGAACGGAGACCCATGGAAAAGAGGAATGAAACACGAGGGGTGGAGCACGAGGGAGAGGCAGAGGGAGGGTTTGCAAAGGAGACGTACTAGCGGTAGGGAATAGCATGGGGTAAATTTGAAGAATCCATGCTTCTCACACCGATAGGTGGGAGGTCTGTATATTTCATATAGTTTTATGGCACGAAGGGAAGAAGAGGGGGAGAGAAGAATACGGGAGGTGGAAGGGGAACGAAGGTTTTGCGGGAGGAGGGGGGTGGGAGGGGAACACAGAGGGGAACGTTCGCAAAACATAGTGACGCGGGAAGGGGAACGTGAGAGGGAACGGGACGGAAGTGGCGACATATGCGAAAGGACTGCCAGGTAAGGGGGACGGGAGAGTGACATGAAGGGATTGCAAAGGAGACAAAGTAGGGGTAAGGAACAGCAGGGGGTAAATTTGGAAATATCCATGCTTCTCACACGGACAGCTTTACTTCGTGGCCGGTTCACGCTTCAAAAACCTTCTGATTATTCGTCTACGCCCCAGACTAAGGAACAAAACATGTATCCAAAAGCACTAATATATACAGTTAAAACGGTTCAAGACCCATGTTTACTCCTTCCTTCCCTCAAAAAGAAAACGTACAGTATAAATAGCACAGGACAGCCAAAAAACCACACAAGCACCATAAAAACAGAATGTTTAAACACCAACATCTGCGATTGCCGTCCTCTAGAAAAAAATAACAATACACATTTTCCTAAACGTAAGAAACAAATAATATAAAATAAAACAAATGAGAACAATATATTTTGCACTTTGTTAATCAATAATAGAATATGGAATAATTGCTTTGGGGAGGAGCAACAAACTCGGCTATTGATCACACGGAAATCACGCAGAAAACGATCTTAAAGGTAATACTTAAAAAACATAGACTGACTGTTACAGACCAAATATTCAACAGTTGTGACGTACTACATGTACGCCAATTATTTATTTATTTATACTGGATTTTTACAGATGTTCGCACGTACGTGAGAACATCCAATTATAAAAACTCAGTTATTGTACAAATAGAAACATACAATTACAAAAAATCTACTATTACATGCAATTAAATACAGATACATACAATTAAATACAGATACATACAATTAGAAAAACAGAAAAAACACAAATAAAAACAATAAAAATAAAATAAAAAATACAAAATTTTATACAAGCTCCTCAAGTAACACATATTACAATGAGAGGCAAATAAATAGGAATCACGAGAGGCATGCAAATAGAGACAATTTACACAATATAATTAGTTAAACATATTTTTTAACAGCGCCAGAACTTTTTTTTTGAATCGGTACACATTATCGACGAAAATATCTACTTCAGCACACTCTATCTTGTTATATAGTCGACACATCTGTGTCAGAGGGCTAAAGTAGGCTATATTATTTTTAAATGTATTCAGGTGAAAAGTGTTATGGCGTCTTAAACAATGGGAATTGGGGACATTTATTTCAATATTGCTAAAACATAGTGTAGTATCAAGATGGCCGTAAATGATTTTATGTAAACATATTAGAGCTGTCAATTGCCTACTAGTTTTAAGTGTATCAATCTTGAAGTAATCACGACGTACGTCGTATGATCTAAGATAGTCATGTAGTCTACATTTAAAGGATAACATTCTTAGCATTTTTTTTGGACTGACTACAATGTTTTCATATTTGCAGTAATGTGGATTTCAAATAGTGCTTCCATATTCAAGTTTACTTCTAATTAAGGCAATGTAAAGGGTTAGAATTGATTGAGGACCTTTGAAAGGTTTACATATTCTGTGAATAAATCCCATCATTTTTAATGATTTGCACTTAATGTCGTTTATGTGTACATCAAATATGAATTTAAAATCAAGAATGATTCCTAGATCTCTTATTGAAGACACTTTTTTGAGAATAATATTATTAATTAGATATGAAATTAAACAATTTTTTTCACTTTGTTCCACTTGTTTGTGGAACAAAGTGAAAAAAAGTGAAAAAAAGTGGAACAAGTGGAACAAGTGGAACAGTGGAAAAAGTGAAACAAGTGGAACAAAGTGAAAAAAATTGTTTAATTTCATATCTAATACAATGGAATTCCACCATGAATTAACAGTTAAAAAACTAGACTCATTAATATTATTAATATCAACAAACATATTGTTTTAACAACAAAGTGTTGAGAGATCAAAATAATGTTACTTTTTTTATTTTGTCATTAGTTAATATGATAATATTCTTTTCAACAATAGAGAAAATAAAATGAAAATATTATACCTTTATGGCTTTGAAAAAATATATGTTAAAAATAATATAATGAAAAGCAAAGATTTATAAGCGATTATATGTTAAAAGTGAATCTTTCTTTGAAGGCAGTAAGATAATCTAATAAATAAAACGAAAGTAAATAATAACGAAAGAAACTTTTTTGACCAGTTTTCGTTGAATCACGATTGCATTTTACTGATATATTATTGTGATTATTGAATAGAAGTTACTACACCTTAGAAATGCCACCTGTGTGATCTGTTGATTTTGACAATCTAGTAAGTCTTCCTAGGGGTATGCGTGTTCATTCTGCACCAGGGTTAGATCTGTTCTAGTGAGTCACCAATGTCAGTGTGATTGTGATTTTTTTAAATATTCCTTTGGCGAATATACACAGTTGTAATCAGAGCATGAAGAAGGTTTACCCAAGAACGGGTAAGATATAATTTTTGTATAACAGTGTGTTCATTATTATTTGTTTAAGTGTTTAATTCGAAGAGATCTATTTATTTTTTTAAAATAAATTTAAAAATATATTTTTTTTAAATTATCTTTTTGTAGAGTTCTGCAAGTATTTTTATTTATTTTTTATTATTATTGTGACAGCTGTTTGAAGGAACCAATGACCCTAATTTAACAAAAATTTATAAAGTATGGAAAATTATTGGACATGAAAAATATTTTTCTCGACGCTCAATTCATGTGAACCTTTTAAAGTGAATTTTGTGAACATGAATCATTGCAGTTGGGACATTAAAATATTTCTTCACACTGTAAGTCAGTTAGTGCATTATTAGATTATCTTTCTAAAAAAAATATATTAACAGTCGGGAGACGAAAAAGGTTTATCTCTAACATGAGTCAGAGAGTGAATACTTCACATTTCCTTTTGAGTATACGAATAATTGCAGTCGGGAAATGAAAAAAGGAATCCATAGTGAGTCAGCATGTAAAGCTTTAAAAATGACTTAACAAAGCAGGAATAAATAATACAGTTGGGACATACAAATAGGATTTTCTACACTGTGAGTAAACTTGTAAGGTTTTAGATGAATAGTTGCAGTCGGGACATGTAAAGAGTTTTTTTCAACTGTGGGTAAACATGTAAATTTTAAGCTTTCCCTTTCTAATACGTGAATAGTTATAATCGGCACACGAAAAAGGGTTTTCCCCACCGTGAGTCAGCGTATGAAGCTATGTAACTTTTGTAAACATGAATAGTTGCAGACGGGACTGCAATTAAAAAGGTTTTTCTTCACCGTGAGTCAGCATGTGAAGCTTTAATTGTGACTTTTGTGAACATGAATAATTGCAGTCGGGACATGAAAAGGGTTTTTCTCCACTATGAGTCAGCGAGTGACTTCTTAATTGTCCTTTTCGAGAACATAAATAGTTGCAGTCGGGACATGAAAAAGGTTTTTCTCCACTGTGAGTCATCATGTGAACTTTTAAAGATGACTTTACTGAACACGCATAGTTACAGTCCAAACACGAAAAAGGTTTTTCTCCACTATGAGTCAGCGAGTGAATTCTTAGATGTCTCTTTTGAGAAGTTGAATAGTTGCAGTCGGGACATGAAAAGGGTTTTTTTAGACCGTGGGTAGAGATGTGAATTTTAAGACTTCCTTTTGTAGAACACGAATAGTTGCAATCGGCACAAGAAAAGGGTTTTTGCCGACTGTGAGTCAGCATATGAAGCTTTAATTGTGTCTTTTGTGAACATGAATAGTTACAGTTGGGGCAAGAAAAGGGTTTCTCACCACCGTGAGTCAGCATGTGACGCTTTAATTGTGGCTTTTCTGAACATGAATAGTAGCAGTCGGGACATGAAAAAGGTTTCTCTCCACTGTGAGTCAGCAAGTGACTTCTTAGATGTCCCTTTCTAGAAGAGGAATAGTTGCAGTCGGGACATGAAAAAGGTTTTTTCCCACTGTGGGTAAACAAGTGATGTTTAAGACTTCCCTTTGAGGAACACGAATAGTTACAGTCGGAACATGAAAAAGGTTTCTCTCCACTGTGAATAAGCGAGTGCGTTCTTAGACGTCCCTTTTGAGAACAAGAATAGTCGCAGTCGGGGCACGAAAAAGGTTTTACTCCACTGTGAACCAGCGAGTGCGTTCTAAGACGTCCCTTTTGAGAACATGAATAGTTGCAGTCGGGACATGAAAAAGGTTTTTTTCCACTGTGAGTCATTATGTGAAGCTTTAAAGAAGACTTTACTGAACATGAAAAATTACACTCGGGACACGAAAAAGGTTTTTCTCCCGTATGGGTGCGCACGTGGTTTTCTAACGTTGGCTTACGAGAACAGGAATAGTCACAATGAGAACAAGAGTATTGTTTTTCAACAGGATGCGTCTTCTTGAAGCCGCCTGAAAAAGATTACGCATAAAGATGAATACAGTGTAAGTAAGTACAGTAAAATCATTAGGAGATAAAGAATTTTTTATTTAAAAAAAACAAAAAAATTGTTTTACCTGTCACTTGTGTAATGCTATCAGAGCGCTCTAAATATTTATTTGTAACATTCGGCAGGCCTGTGTCAATTTCCATATGAGTTATTCCTCCTCCAACTTCTACCTGGGGTCCTGGTTCTGTCTTGATGGTAATAATCTCCACATTAATGCCACCTGGACAAACAAAACACAATACATACATTAATATGATGAACAGTGTACTTCTTCTAATAAGGAGGAGGGTATGGGTACCGCCACCCCGGGAACCATTTATTGTGCCTCGTCAACCCAAGTGTTTCGCTACGTTTGATGACTTAGCAAGTGACGTGTGTCCAGGTCTTGGAGGATGCGCCTGCCAAACACCAAGCACCAAAGTCTCTGCTAAAATCTAGACCTGTAGGGCGAAGAAGCCTGGGAAGGCCAAAATTAAGTGGGGCGACAACGTCCTCAAAGACCTATGCACCTTAGAGCTTCCTAACTGGAGAGAGCTGGTATAAACAGAGATGAGTGGGGGAAGACTCTTGAAGTGGCCAAGACCCACCACGGTTGTAGAACCAATTATGATGATTACCCTTTTCAAGGAATTTCGTTAAAGTATGGATTAATTGTGTGACCTCCCATATCTCGTGTTACGTTTTTTTTCTTCTTATTTCTCTTTTTGTTATTTATCTTTGTTGTTTAACATTTCACTGCGATGCTCTGTGAATGATCCAAAAAATAAAAGAAACAAACATATTTAATTAATGAAGATTATATTAGCAAAAGTCAATCGAAAATCTGACACCGAAAAAGTTACGGATACACCCGGATTGGCCAGGAAAGCCGAAGGTCCTGGGTTCGAGCCCCAAATGTATCCGTATCTTTTTCTGATTTTTCGGTTTCAGATTTTTGATTGACTTTAGCTAATATTATCTTCATTTACTAAATATTATAATTTGAAGCTTAACTCATTAATTTAAAAAGTTAAAAATAGAAATAAATATACACCCCATAGAGAACCCAAAAAACTTTTGTTTTTTTGATTGCGTGCATTATAATTTTCTTTTCCTTTTTTCTTTTTGTCGGCAGTCTACTCTTCAAATCAATATGAAATATTCTAAACAGATGATATTTATTATCACATTAATTATAATTTCACAGAAAATTCCAACGTTAACTCGATTTACTAGAAAACGAAAATTCTGATCAAAAAAGTTATACTGAATGTTTATAGTTGCATTAAAACATTATATAAAATAAGTTAAAAAATGCGATGTAGATTCACCAGTTACTTGCTTGTCCTACGAGTTTCTGGACACCATGTATAAATGTTAAATTATGCCAAATTACAAAAAAAAACGTTTTGAATGGTCAAATGGAATACCCATATGCATATTCGTTACACGTGTGACCAATAATTACATTTTAGAATGAATTATAAATCAAAAACATACGAACGTTTTAAAAGTTTCAAAATAATATATACAGGATGTTAAGCATCGCATTTGAGTTACTTTAACCAGTGATTCGTGACGTTATATGGAGTAAAAAATGTAAATGAAATTTTGGTCTCCGGTGACTTTTTAGATGTCTTTTTTTTTTTTCAAAAAAATTTTCTTCAAAATAATTTTTTTTTTCTTCCACATGTCGTCACTGGTGTCTAAGCCAAATAACCAACCAACCCCTCACTCCCCCCTAACTACCCAATACCTACTGATTTCTACCATCAATACCTACTGTTTTGTTAAAAAAAAAAAAATGTCACCGGAGACCAAAATTTTATTTACATTTTTTACTTCAAATAATGTCAGGAATCACTGGTTAAAGTAACTCAAGTACGATGCTTAACACCTGTATGACTACCCACTCAAAATCGTTTGAAAAAAAAAAAAAAAAAAAATCAAGATGGCGGATACAACAGGTCAATATAAGCGGTCTTCAATGCTTGTCAATTTACTTTAAAACCAAATTTTAAATTGTCAGTTTGTTTTTTTATTAAAAAAAATTATTATTATTTTAAAATCTAATTTTTTTTTAAAGTTTGCTGTTTTGCAGAATTAACAACCAAAATAAGTAGTTTCAACTAGTGATGCAACTTACTGGCTAACGGAGTACTCGCCGCATTCTGCAAACATTCCTTCTTTACATACGGGAGGGAGATTTCTACGTCCTTACGTGGTATTTCACCTCCACTCTCTTCCTGGGACCCTGGTTCCACCTTGATGAAAACACTCTCTATGTTGGGAAGATCCATGGCCGTATGTGATAGCGTAGCGATTTAATATAATGATTGTAATTGGTTCCAGCTCAAAATAAAGTAGACCTGCAATAGTACATTATTTAGCCTTTTAACGAGATTAAGAGTAAAGTAATCACTGTGAGTTGGAATGAAATCAAAGTTTCGAAGGTCGGAGGTGATCAGGACCACCCCGCAATAAATTCAATACAATCAATTCATACAAGTATCTGTGTGTACAAGTAAGAGGCCAAGTTGGTAAGGATTTATGAAACATTGAAAAAAATACAACCGGTCACAGAGAGTAAATAAAAATAAAGTAGAGAAAACTTTTCAACGGTTTAAATATATCATAATAAAGAATTCACAAAAGAATTGCCGGTATAAAAATAATAAATGAAACTGTACTTCTTATCTTTCTAAACATCAATTTGAAATTTATATTCCACGGTTTGTTGACTTTAATATTAGAAAATGGATTCCCGAACTTTTCATTCGTGTGTTGGTCGCGTTGGACACCAAGAAGGTGTGCATTAGATTAGAGCATGCCTTATTCTCAAACATAGCTGATAATAGAAATATAAATGATTACACCAAAATGAAATATAAATTATAACATCATTTCTGGATCGCTGATAACAAATAAAGATTGTATCACATTGTCACCAAAGCAACAAAAAGTCTAGGTTTTGTAATGAGAACATTCAAATTTTTCAAAAACACCAAGACTTGTTATCTACAATTCGCATGTTCGTCCGCACCTGGAATACTGTTGGCAGGTTTGGAACCCACGCTATATTGTTTATGTTAACAGGTTAGAAAGAGTTCAGGAGCGATTTCTTAAATTCCTCAATTTCAAATCATTCAACTCTTACGACGAAATCGAGAAACATTTTCGAATCACAAAACTACTCAACAGAAGGCTGGTCGCTGATCAGATGCTCTTGTACAAAATCATTAACTCAAAAGTTGACTGCCCGGAGTTGCTAAACAAAATAAATTTCCAAGCACCGATTCGATGTAGCAGACAAAATACCCTTTTCCACATTGATAGATGCAACACCAATTCCAATCAAAATGAATTTATACAAAGGACATGTAACTACTATAATAATTAATTTGAAAATACAGACTCGCGTGCTGACATATTCACTGCTAGTTAATATCGCTACAGAATTTCTTTGTATCACGCTCTAGGACGATTAAATTAATTGTACCTAATACAATCATACCACTTGCGTGGCAACTTTCCCTTATCCCTTTCTTCCCCTTATCCATCCCAACCCAAATACCTAATTCGCAGTCTTATTGTTGTGTAGGTTTATCATTTGTATTATTATTATTTTATTAATTTCTGCTTAATTCTGTTGTTTTTTCTAGTTTACATTCATTTTTATATTTCTAAATCCAATCTGTGAACATTAATAATTGGTCTGTTTTTTCATTATTTTATGTATGTTATACTATTAAGACTGTTTATGTTCCTTATATAAATAAATAGCTCAACGGTCGCTCAGTTTGATTTGGAACTACTACAGTGCAAGCGCAAGCAATATAAGAGGCACGATTAATACTCTAGTAGAAAATTTCCTTGCACAGTGCAGGAACATGATTATATAGAAAAACAGTTTGGAAACAGAACGACAAGATTCGTCGGTAGTGAAATCAAATGTCAGAAATAGTGAGGTTATGCCTAGACAATAACGTATAATATATTACATCGCGAATATTGTAATTCTTATAATAAACACGCACCAATTAAGGGGCTTACATCTTACTTAGGCAATATAACACGACCCTCTTACTTACACGACGAAGCGCGGCGTTCAATACCAATGCGTTGAAGAAACGTCACTAGAAAAGTAGAAGTGCAATAATTAAAATAAATTCGGAATAGAAGTGTGATGTTCACTGAAGTGGTTTAAAACTGTGTACATTAAATTCTAATATTTTGCAGTTAATCCAATATTTCATTAGAAAAGCTGAGCAATATGGTATTATGCAGACGCAAGGCGCGTTGCAAACGTCACAAGCGTCACAAGGTTCAATGACATTTCCATAGACGAAGAACCACCGAAGAAAATAATCAAAAATGATAGTTCCTACTTTTGATAAATATAATAATGAAATGAATACATGTGATTGGTTTATTTATGGAACACATACTCCTAGAGAAGTATAATACGACGATGGTAAGCGGAATTTTGCTTTCATATTACATATTATTTAAACCACAAGCGATTGTGTTACTCAACGAACAAAGACGTGATTTTTCTGTTTATTGGTTAATATGCCATCTCATATTTAGCACAGTGTGAAAATTTGCAGAACATTTGGAAAATGTGATATTATTGTGATGTTTTATAATATTAAAGTACATAAAATAGGCTTGGTGCCCTAAACCTATATACATGAATGAACAATTATTCCAATTAGTAAATATATTAAATAATAATATTAGCGATGAAAATATGTTTTTTTACCTTAAACTCCTGCGGTGATCTGTCTTTTTATTATTATATGGCTTTTATTTACTTAACCGGTTTTATTTTTATGTTGTGCTCTAACCACTCGAGCGCTTTTTGCCACATTATGGCACTATTTCCAAATCCTCGGATTGCTTTGTTGCCAAAATGTGGCACATGTAAAATTTATAAATATATATTAAAACGACTATATAATATATTGTACAAAATAAAACAAAATAATTATTCTCTAGATTCTTTAAAATGTTTTAAGGTTAAAGATTTAATTATATATTTTTTTATAAATCCTACAAATATGTGATAATAGACAAAAGATAGGGGAATTTATTGGCTACATAGAACTATAATCAGTTTGTATGTCTCCGTATTCAAATTCAGAGGGATGATTTTTTTAATGTGGGCGGAAAAATTTCCTTTAGCAATACGAGAAAAAATATTTTAGTTTCTCTGTCGCTCCAGTGGCATAGGGAAAATATCTCAGTAGGGCTAAAAAATGAAGCAATTAGAGGGAAATAAATACATTTGGGTATTAACCATTTTCTTATATCGCTTTTTATACACTAACTTAAGATATATAATATACTCAAATTGTTTTTTTATCATTTTGGTGCATCCATTTCAAGTCACATCCTTTTAAGTATTCTCGCCGGCTCCTAAATTCGGGGGACACGTCATTCACGTTTATTATATGGGCCGGTATATCAGTTGGTCTAAAACTCGACTTTGACGGAATGTGGAGCTCAGCATGGCTGCACACAATCCGTATATCAGTCGTATTCCTAGAGTTGACCAATTTTAAATGTATAGTCTATGATAATGTAAGTCATTTCTATGCCGAACCAATCTATGTATGTAAGTATCTATGGTTATTATCAAACATTCAGCATAACGCCAAACATCGACGCTACTGTCCGTTCTGAGAAAGTTTTTTTGTATATTCTGGTAAGTTTTACATACTTTTTACGCATAATTGTGTATTTAAAAGCTTGATTTATTTATTCACTATTTATAATATTGTTTTTTTTTCAGTTTGGAGTACATTTCACATTGCACATTGGAGTATATTTCAATCCCTCCAACCAAGTCCCTCAACGTCAAAGGTAATTTAATTTATTAATCATACATTTCTACTTCATTATAACTCTACATTTTTCTCAAATCTGTTTGTATATAGTATGTGTAATTGATAATATTGTTTTTTTTTCACTTTGGAGTCCACAATTCCGGGTCGGTTTATATATTTCAATCCCTCGAACCAAGTCCCTCAACGTCAAAGGTAATTTAATTGTTGATATTGTTTTATTTTTAGTTGATAAACTTATTTATATTCTTATTGTGTAACATTTCAATATGGTTTTGTTTTCAGTTTGGACTCAGCAGCCCAGGATCTGTAGATTTCCTAAGGTCCCCTCAACCAAACCCCTCAATGTCAAAGGTAATTTAACTTATTTGTGTATCATATCATTTGACTATAATTAATTATTTTTTTCCTGAGCCGGTGCTAATAAAAACCTGAAAGGCGCTGAATTAATTGTTAAGTGATATCAGCGCCTCGGCTCATTGGCTCCTCGGCAAGTTGGACTGTTCCAATTGCACCTGCCAAACTTTCTGACTGCTGTAGATAGAACAATTTATTGATTCTATTGTTTTGCTTTCAGTTTAGTCACATTAGTGCGGAGTCTGTGGCCATCCAAACTAGTGTGAGCAGCCTCCCTGAAGAAAGCCTCTCAAATTCAATGGTAATATGTAATACTAATTGATTATGATTGTGATACCATATTGGAATTAATTTTGTGTCAAATGCAAGACAATGATGACAATGTAGGATTAAGGGATGCTTTGATGGTTTGGGACGGTAGAGCGGATGAACGAAGAAAAACGTGTAAGGAAAATACATGGCACGAATTTGAATGGTAGAAGAAGCTGAGGGACACCCAAGGAAGACATGGCGTAATAAGTGACTAATGTTGTTTCCAATTAGTCTATTTTACATCAATTGGTAATTAATATTATAATTTTTATTTTAGCATTCTAAAATTGATCAGAATTGGAGCCAAATTACACCCAAAATTCTGAGAACACACATCAATCCAGCACTAGCTACAGGGGTTTGTAACATGTTGTTGATGATGAGATGGCATCTTCTGTGGTGTGGGAAAGGCGATAGGGCAGAGCAAGGAAGTACCTGAATATTCAGAAATGATCACCAAAGAAGACAAAAGTATTTCAAGCAGGGGCAGTTCTAGACTTTTCGTAGGCTAGAGTACTCTTGAATATATATAATAGCTAGGATTGAAAAATACGACATTATCGATAATGTTGTAGCTGAAAATATACATATGTATTTTTTTTTTTTCAAAATTTTAATTTTTTTCTAGAAAAATTTCGGTTTGGGGAAACAAAGGCACAAAATAACAAATCTGCATACAAAATATTGATTATATAAAAAATAGAAAATTTGCTACAACAACATCTATTTTCTAAGTATTTTCCAATCTTAACACATTTGCTCACTGAAAAGTCACGGACTGTCACTGATTTCAAATAGCATTTGGATTTGAGTGGAGGTATCACCAAGGTGATACTGATAATATCCTTCCACCGTGAATGTTCTTAACACAAAATAACAGGATGAAAAGGTTTATTTTGCAAACATCTAATGAAGCAACATGTACACATGAATCCACTGTTGGTATTTTTATAATATTATATTTTTGTATTCCAGCGGAAAAGAAAAGCTACCACAGCAGCCACCAACGCCAAGTGGAGCTCTTTGGCAGAATTCAAAATAAAGATTTTAATTTCAAATCTACAAAACCAGCAGGAGGAACACCTACTCAAGATGGAGGGCCTCAAGGCTAAACGCCAGGAAGAGGAGAAAGAGCATCTGCTCAGGGCCGAAAACCTCAAGACCAAACGCCAGGAGGAGCACGAAGAACACCTCCTCAGGATGGAACTCATGAGGAGGAATAACTAAAGTACAAATACTACTTCCATATGAAGTAATATTTGTACTTTAGTACACAAAGTACACATAGTAAATGACCTTCCATGCCTGGAACCCTAGAGCCGCCTTTGTTCATAATTCCAATTCTGTGAACAATATATGTTTTTGAACTAATAATTTAACCATAGAATTTTGTACTTATATGTGTTTACTGACGGTGGTTTAAATTAGTTTTGCAAGAGTGTCCCAAAGTGGTTGTTCCATAAGTTCTTTTATGGTAATTTCTCATATCTTCATTTGTTTCAACAATTATATTAGGTGATTTATTTCTTTGTTGTCGGTGATAGCTTTCATCTGAAATATATCCAGATTTTGATCCGTCAATATCTTAATGTCTTCATTTTGGAGAATTATGAGTGTTAAGAATTCTTCTTTTGTGTAATTTTTTTGTATTTCTTTGAATATTACACCTGAATAAAGACATTTATAAATAAAATACTCTGTTATACTTTCTCAGATGTTTTTATTATTTTGATACATTATTAATTTACAGTATGATTGTTGAAGAGGCTTGGGATAAATTTACAACTACGTTAACAAAAGAAATAAATAATTACACTAATATTAAACTATGGATAACACAAGGAATATTAAACTGTATTTGTAAACGAGACAATTAAAAACACACAGTATGACATGTAACAACTTAATTACTATAATAAAAGATATAAACATCTGTACGAAAATTATTAGAGTAGCTAAGGAGTCCTATACTGTACCACAGAGAAAAACTTAAAAAAAACAATAACCCAAAGGAAATATGGAAAACATTAAAAGAGGTTACATACACACAAAAATACGAACAGAAAAATACTATGGAACATCTAAATATTAACTAAAAAAAATAGATGCCAAAACAAATACAGAAATTATAGCAATCCATGTAAATACCTTCTTTGCTAGTATAAGAAAAAACATGAGAACAACACACCACGGGTACATATATACAAAATATTTAGAAAAGTGCATAAGAAGTACTTTAAATGTGAAAAAAATTACAATATTCAATGAGGTCCGTTTATATTTAAAACTTTATGAAACCCGTGAGACCACTGAGGGGTTGTTCAGCATGAGACAAGTCAATAGCTTTAATAACGAGCGAAATAATTCATGCAAAGTATCTTTAAGAGCATTATCGCATCTGTCTCTACACAGGCCCTCTCAGAAAATCATGAGTCTTAAAAGCTAAATACAATAAAATAGTTTGTTAACGAATCTACCAAATTCAATAAAGAAAACATTTCTCGTGTTTGAATTTGGGAGTAATGCCATTACAAGGGTAAAATAAAAAGAGGAAAAATTTTTAAGTAAGAAAGAATTTTAACAAGTATACATTGATAATGGAATTGAGTAACACATCAGTTACTAAATTGTATATACAGAATATATAAGTAAATGTAAGAATATAGATGTAGTGAAATAACATAATATTATAGCATTTCAATGTATAGGCTATATAATTAACAAAGTGGTAGGTACACGGATTTGATTCTAAGAGTTGAATAGAGGAGCTGATAATTTATTTATTTATTTATTAAACGCCCTTATGGGCTTTTACATTTTAGTTAAATAGATGAGTATAACAGTTATTCAAAAAAAATTCTAAATTAAAACAATAAAGAAAGCATAATACAGTGAAAATAAAAGTAAAACAAAAGCATATACTTACAACAAAATATAACAATATGCCCCCCCGAGTGGTTTGGCGGTCCGTCCTCTCTGCCTACCCCTGCGGGGAAACGGCGTGATGGTTAGTTAGTTAGTTAGTTACATAGGTAAAAAATATAAGAAGTTTCACAAAAAAAGATATGCAATATAGACAAAAATTGTAGAAATTATAGACGTCTGTTTATGTCTACATATAAGAAAGAATTGAAATAAACAATGTTTATACCGATTGTTTTTAATGTGAAATATATCTCCCAGATCAGAATAATTATTTTAATGGCGAAAAAGCAGTACATAATATTGAGTTGTGACAAAAACCCTTTGATTGTAGTTCAATGCTGATGGAATATTTTTGGAGGATGTGTTAAAAAAGGAAAATATATTTATTTATTTATTTTGTGTTAATTAATTATGAAATTAAATAATTAATTATACCTATACTAAATTACATAATATTATAATTAAACACTAATTATTATAATCACTAATCAATTATTACTAATAGGTTACCTGAAATCAGAAGATATGTAAAAAATCATTCTATGAAATTTAAAACTTATAATTAGTGTTGGATTGATCTAGTAGTTGTTTGATTTGTAATTTAAAGGCATTCTAATTAATTTCTGATTTTATTTTATATGGGAGGGCGTTAAAAAAATGCATACCTTGATAAGTACAATGGTGTTGATAAGCACTCGTTATATTATTATTCTACTACTCATAAGATCAACTTATGGAGTAGTAGAATAATAATGAATAATTGTATAACTTTTCATAATGTAATCACATTTTTTTCTTGTAAATAAATAAATAAATAAAATTGGGATTTCTAAGTTGCCACGTGATCTCGTGATCTTCTTGACCGGTTACTTATTTTTGTGAATGTTATTGAAGCATTGAAATGGTCTTTGTAAGTTGATAACAATGAGTTCTTTTTGAAGATTTTATTTAGACTGAGAACTTTAAAAGAGTTAAATAACTGTGTTGTTGGAATTATTTCTTAATGGAACTTAAATTATTGGTTTCAAAAATTGCGTTAAAAAAACATTGTTGTGAATTATTTCACTGTCGAACGATAATTTTACTGTTAAAAGGGCTACAAGCTTTACTTTATATCAATTGTTTGTCTTCGAGGAGCAATTTTTATCTAACGAGATATAATGCTTTGAAAACGAAGCAAAGGAATCAGATGTTTGGTTTCATTAGTGAGCTGAATTGTTCGACAATATTTGCAAGCCACGACATATCTTCCAGAGCCCTTGAGGTGATTTCTCTCAAAAACGGCGCTATACAAATTATCCAATTATTATTATTATTATCTAGGGATGAAAAATCGATGAAATCTGGTGTCTAATATAGTATGGCTTAACTGAACGTGGATAATTACAGAAAGAGCGTGAGAATGGTTTTATTAAAGTAGGAATAAGTCTGTGTCTAATTAAGTTTGACTTAATGGAAGATGAATACATTAAGAGCAGGGAAATGGATTGTTTTTATAACGAGTGCGAATGCGTGTTCTTAAATGTGACTTCTGTGAACAAGAATATTTACACTAAGAACATGTGAACGGTTTTTCTTTAGTATGAGTGCTCATGTATAGTTAAAGATGACTTCAGTGAACATGAATAGTTATAGTCAGAGAATGAGAAGATATTTTCTTTAGTGTGAGTGCGCTTGTGTGCAGTCTGTGAACTTCTGTGTACGTGAATATTTACAGTTGTAGCAAAAAAAAAGATTTTCTTTAGTATGTGTGCAAATGTGTTTAAATAAGAATGTCTTGTCTGAACATAAGTTACAAAAAGAGCATGAGAACGGTTTTACTTTAGTATGAGTGCAAACATGTATAATTAAGGATGACCTCTCTGAAGACGTATAGTTACAGTGAGAGCATAAGAACGGTTTCTCGTTAGTGTGAGTTCGCTCGTGTATAGTTAAGCTTAACTTCAGTGAACGTGAATAGTTACAGTAAGAACATGAGAAAGGATTTTATCGAGTGTGGGTGCGCTTGTGTGCAATAAGGTTTGACTTCTGTGAACATGAATAGTTACAGTAAGAGCAGGAGAAAGGTTTTTCTTTAGTATGAGTGCGAATGTGTAGAGTTAAGACTGATTTCCGCGAACATGAATAGTTACAGTAAGAGCAAGAGAAAGGTTTTTCGTTGGTATGAGTACGCTCGTGTTCTGTTAACCGTACCTTCTGGGAACATGAATAGTTACAGTAAGAGCAGGAGAAAGGTTTTTCTTTAGTATGAGTGCGAATGTGTACAGTTAAGATTGATTTCCGCGAACATGAATAGTTACAGTAAGAGCAAGATAAAGGTTTTTCGTTAGTATGAGTACGCTCGTGATCTGTTAACTGTGGCTTCCGGGAACATGAATAGTTACAGTAAGAGCAGGAGAAAGGTTTTTCTTTAGTATGAGAGCGAATGTGTACAGTTAAGATTGATTTCCGCCAACATGAATAGTTACAGTAAGAGCAAGAAAAAGGTTTTTCGTTAGTGTGAGTACGCTCGTGTTCTGTTAACCGTGTCTTCTGGGAACATGAATAGTTACAGTAAGAACAGGAGAAAGGTTTTTCTTTAGTATGAGTGCAAACATGTCTTATTAATTTTGACTTGTATTTACATACATAGCTACAATAAGAGCATGAAAATCGTTTTTCTTTAGTATGTGTGAGAAAATGAGCAATTAGGTTAGCCTTTGAAGTAAGTTTTCTGTTACACTGCGAACAAGGGAAATATTTCATATCATTAGATATCTTTTCGTCGCGTTTTTGTTGAAATCCTTTCATGTCTGTGATGGTGACTGCTGCACCTAGAAGATAAAACAAAATTAAAGCACTCATGGTAATTAGAGGTGTTATGTATTATGTCATGTGGCTGGAGGTAAAGGGGAGAGGATGGAGAAGGGGGAGGAAGGTTGGAAATTACTTGATTATTTAGATCTGGTCACCAAACACGGCTAAAGTAATTTTATTTATTTATTTATTGTGAAAAACAGTATAATCCAATTATATTTCACAAATTACAGTTAAACATAACTACATACATTAAATTACATAGAGATGGAGCCTTGTGTTGAAGAATATATTTATTGCGATCTTAAAATCGCTTTTGTTTAATTTGAATATATCAATCACAGAAGAAATGTGGTTAAGCAAAGTAGTCATTCTCTCCAAAGGGTTGATCATTGGTAGGTTGGTCCTGCCTCTTGGAAAAATAAATAGTCTGTGCTGTCTAGCTCTGATGAAATTATCGGGGACATAAAGTGAAATTCCTTCAAGAATATCAGGATTTCAAATATATGCACATTTAGCAGCTTGTGCGCCACTAACACCATTGCAATCATACTCCTAACGCCTAAACGATCTATTCCCAGCATTCCGGCGAGAAAATCAGAGGGATACAATAGAGGATAGTATCTGAACTCTCGCGTGTAGAGGTATCGCATAAACTTTTTTTGCGCCTTTTCTACACATCATTTGAGTACATGGTATCTTCGGGTCCCCATATTACCGATCCACTCTCAAGAATGTTGCGAACCAGAGTAAAATAAACCATTTTTATGACTGCTGTATTTGTAAAAGATTTTGAATTACGTATAACAAAACCCAGCATTCGCGTTGCAGAGTTGCAAACCGAATCGATATGAGTTCGAAGAGTAAGACGCGTGTCAAAAGTGATTCCTAAATCCTTCGTTATCGAAATATGTTTAAGAGAGGTACCAGACATTTTATAGTTAAAAAATAAAGTATGCTTTGCCATTGTAATGCACATAATTGTACACTTATTATTGTTAAAATAAAGTTTATTTCGATGACTCCACTCTACTATACCGTCGATATCGATTTGTAGACGAATGGAGTCTTCTTTCGTCGTTATACTGGTGTATAGTTAATGTCATCCGCAAATAACAAAAATTTTACAAATCTTATAAACATCCCTAAGTCATTAATAAACGATGAAAATGATAGTGGTCCTAAAATAGACCCTTGGGGAACCCCAGAGTTTGTGGCGTAGAGTTTCTATGTGAACTGCCCGTAAACAATGTATTGTTTTCTGTTAGACAAATAATTATGGAAGAACAAAAGCAGCCTGTATGAGAAGCCGAAGTTTTCAAGTTTATTCAGTAATATGAGGTGATCTACTTTGACAAAAGCTTTCGCAAAATCATTATATGATTTTTTTTTTTTTTTTTTTTTTTATTTATTTAATATTTAAAGGTTTTTATTACAATAAAATACACAATTTTTACATTTTATACAGTGGTAAAATAGTCGAAAAGAATAGCTTTTCCTCACCATAAAGAGACAAGGCTCTTGTGTTTGGTGAGGGAATTTTAGTTCAAATATATTTCAATTATACAATATCATGTGTGAAAGTAAATACATTATACAATAAGGCAAAAAACAAGGCATAATTAAGAAATTGCAAGATTTATCAATAAAGGATATGAAAGAAATAATAATAATAGTGAGATATAGACTCTTATAGTTGTTTTAGGTATTTTTTTAATTGTTGCTGAAATTCCTGAATATTTTCGATAACTTTCAGATATAATGGTAGTTTGTTATAATATGTTATACCTACATAGAGATAAGTATTTTGTGTGTGCTTTGTACTAAATTTAGGGATTTTGATAGTATTCTGATATCTTGCTGATGAATGGAATGGTAAGTTATTTAACTGTACTTCTTTGTAAATTTGTAGAATTGAATATTTTTTATATATATTGTCTATTGTAGGTACATTGAATATTGAAAAGAGAATTTCAGTAGAAAATTTGGATGGTTTTTTCAAAATTACTTTAATTATCAATCTTTGAACAATTTTGAGTGGATTTAAAATATTATTATAAGTTCCTCCCCAACCAATAATACCATATTGTAATATAGATTGAACAATTGCATAGTACACTCTTTTTAAGTTTTCTAATCTAAGAATATTTCTTAGTCTTATAAATATATAAATACATTTTCGAATTCTTTTGACAAGTTCACAAATTTGTTTTTTCCATTTAAAATGTTGATCTATATATATACCAAGATATTTAATTTCAGAAGTTGGACTAAGTATTGAACATGCTTGATTGCAATTTGTTCTGTTACATTTAAGTTGATGAATTGTAATTTTTAGTTCTGGTTTTAATCTAAATTTATTGATAGAGAATGGGATAAATTTGGTTTTTTCAGTATTTAATGAGAGGAGGTTTTTGTCGAACCAATTTTTCAGTATATTAATATCAGTATTTGCTAAGTTATTAACAGTATTCCAATCACAGCCTTCAATTATTATGACAGTGTCATCAGCATATGATATTATTTTTCCATTTAATCTTTGAATGAATATGTCATTTACATAAATGATAAACAGTAATGGTCCTAGGACTGTACCTTGAGGTATGCCGTAGTGAGTTGTTTTTTGTTGACTAAATACATCGTTGATTTTTACGACTTGAGGGCGTTCGAAAAGGTAGCTCTTTAACCATTCTAGAGCTGTACCATTTACTCCAATGTTTCTTAATTTCCTAATAAGTTTATCATGTGATATGCTATCGAACGCTTTTTTAAGATCTATGAAAATTCCTATGCATTTTAAAGATTTATCTAATGAATTATGAACAAGGTTAGTTAATTTTGCAATTGCATCCTGAGTGCTTCTACCTTCCATAAAACCGAACTGATTTTCATTAATTATTTTATTACTGCTTATAAATTGGTTCATCCTTTTTTTAACTATCTTTTCAAAAATTTTTGCTATGTTCGAGATAACTGATATGGGTCGGTAATTGTTTACTTCTTCCGGATTTCCAGATTTAAATATTGGAGTAATGGTAGTTTGTTTGTAGATTGATGGAAATACCCCGCTTTGGAGACTTATATTTATTATATGCATTAGTGGTTTAGAGATTAGGTTTTTTATATTTTTTAAAATATTAACTGTAATTCCATCAAAACCTGGGGCAGAACCTCCTTGCATACCGTTTATAATTGATACTATTTCGTTCTCTGTGGTGACTTGGAATGTTGTTATTTTATCGGTAGTATCAATACTACAGTCTGGAAATGTTATATTCGGATCAGTATGAATAAGATTGGCAAGATTTTCCCCTACGTTCGCAAAGAATGTGTTAAATATGTTTGCAGCTTTTGAGGGATTTTCCTTACAGCATGTTTTCGTGTTGTCATGAAATATAGCACCGATTTCGTTATTCTTGTTTTTTTTTTTGTCGATTATTTCGTTTATAACTGTCCATACTCTTTTACTATCATTTTCAGCCTGATTCAATTTTTGTTTATAATAATTTTCTTTTGTATTTTTTATAATATATGAAAGTTTGTTTTTATATGTTTTAAAATGATTGCGTAAATTTATATTATTTGGTTGTTGAGTAGTTAATTTGTAAAGAGCTTGTTTATGTCGTACAGATACTACTAAACCATGAGTAATCCACGGTTTTATGGGTTTCAGATTTGATACTTTGGATTTGGTTATTATATTATTTTTTGTCGAGTCATTTATGCATTTAGATATTTTTTCTTCAAACATTTGGCAGCAAATATTAACATCATTACATTGAAATAATGTAATCCAATTTTCTGATTCTAATTTGTATTTTAACGTATCCATGCTGAGTACTTTTTTTGAGTAATTGTTTTGTTTAAATAAAGGCAAAGTTGGATTGCTTAATTTATAGTTAAAAATACATGAATAATGATCAGTGATAGTTGTATGAATGACAGCTGATGTTATGTTTTGGATATCAGGAATATTTGTAAAAATGTGATCTAAGCATGAGGGACGTTGTCCTTGAACATTCCTAGTATAAGAATTTACGCACGATAAATAATTAAGTTCTGCTAACATATTCAGATACATGTCTTTATCCTTACTAGAGTAGTCGTTTGCAATATTTAAATTCATATCTCCAACAATAATATTTTTTTTATTTCTAAAATTTAACAGAATATTTTTTAACTCGTCTATGAATTGTGGTATTATTGACGTATGCGTACGATAAATAGCAATAATGTTATAATATTTATTTACGTCTTTAAATTCTAAATTTAATATGTTAACACCATCGACATTAATTATTTCTTTAATATTAAGAACATTATACTGGTTAGAAATGAATAATCCGATACCTGAGTTTTTGTTTATTCTTTTTGTTGTTGCATGGTATGTGTACCCTGGAATAGTGTAATTCAATTCGCCTGCAGAGTGGGTTTCTGTTAGCACAATCAGGCCCGGGAAAAAATTTAAATCTTTTAATGTTATTATTAATTCATCCATATTTCGTTCTATGCTTCTAATATTTATATGAAATAGGATATATGATAAATCTACTTGTTCGTTGTTGTCCAATATATTTGAGACATAATCCGCAAATACCATCAAGTTAGTCTTGTATACCTACCCTCTCTAAACCCACGAAAAGGTTCTACTTTAAGGTACATACGTTTTTGTATTATAAGTTCAAATAATTTGGCCAGTGTCGAAAGAATTGCCACAGGCCTGTAATTAGATACGCATGATTTATCGCCACTTTTGTGTAAGGGCGTGACCTTTAAAAATTGTCAATTGCCGGGGAATTTACCAGACTTAAGTGAAATATTAAAGATATGTAAAAGTAACAATTATTATAAGCAATAATTAAATTATATGTATAAGTGGTAACATTAACGGATCGGCATATCTCTTCAGGATAATTATATTAATAAAATCACAATAGCTAAAGACTTTAATAACATAAAAACTAAAAAATTACTATACACGTCTCTGGTGAGAAGTCAGGTTAAATACAATTCAAGCATTTTGTGTCCTCATTTCAACTCTCATTGTTTACAAATTGAAAAAATTCAAAATAAATTTTTACGTTTTATTAATTTTAAAATTGGTATTCCTATTATTGAAATCAATTATGTCAATTTACGCAGTAAACTTAACTTATCGAAATTATCTGAAAGGCAAATAATATTTGATCTCCTTCTATTATATAAAATTGTTCATTCAAGGTTGGACGCTATAAATTTGCTATCTATACATATACCTCCAAAATATACCAGACGGAATATTTTATTTTACAACAATAACATCTCTGTGAATTCTGTGTTAGAAAGACCGATGTCGCAGACATATTTAATTTAAACTTCGTCATATTTAAAGCCAAATTAGTCCACCACTTTTTAATTGTAAATAATGAACGAGAAATCATTTTATTTTATTTCGATTTTCTTTTGTTTTTTTCTTTTATTTTGTTTGTTTTTTTCTAAAGTCCATGTATCCATGTGGATTTAGCTTTAGATATATTCTTATTAATTTATCACATTGTGTTTATGCTATATTTATATACTTTGTAATCTTTTTTTATATATGTTACACTGTTGTTATAAATTAAATTTGTATTCGATTTGTAAAAGCCCAATAGGACGTCAATAAATAAAATCTGGTCCAACAGATTTTTTTGGTTTCAGTTTTTTTAATTGCCTCTAGGTAATCATTTTTATTTACACTTAAAATGTCAACATTTTGAGCTAGTAAAGAGTATCCGCCTGGGGTGTATGAGTCAAATTCTGCACTTTGTTCTTCATAGACTGACTTAAAGTAATCCGCAAATGCTTCCGGAATATCGGGCCCAGTATGAGTAATTTCAACACTTTATCAATTCTGAATGGTGGCTTCCACCAGGAAGATGCAAAGAGAATCTTCCGACTTACGACATCTAACCATAGACTGCTTTTGTGCAGGTAGTAAACATATGTGTTGTGGGCAATGTGCGCATAATAAAAATATTTTAATGTTAGGAATTATTATTTGTATCCCTGTATACAGACTTAAACCATTATGCAGCTCTACTTTCAGTTGAAGTATTAGTGTATTACTACATTTTAGCATTTATTTTTACTTGAAGAGTAAGGGAAATGTAGAACAATAAAAATAAAATATAATAAAAAAATCAGTATTACCCTCCGTTTGGTGAATCCTCTCATAGTGCTCCAAGCATTCCTTTTTAATGTCTGGGAGTTCGATGTCAATTTCAGTATACGAAATTGCACTGCCTTCTTTTTCTTTTGTCTCTGTTTTGATGACGACTCTCTGTAGATTAGTATTCTCTGTTGTACTGATTTCACCTGATAACAGAAAAACTTGTATGGACGCTTGTATTGTTCGCCTGTTGGGTACTTAACTATAATGTAATAGTAACAAAAAACTATCTATAACTTATTATATTATATTTACACGCTCAGGATTACTTAATTTGTTTATGCACTGCTGGAAACAGGTGTTCTCCGTGCAATTTAACAGAAAATTAAGACAAATTTATGGCAAATACTACATACCAGCCATCTGATCTATTCTCACGGAATGTTCCAAACATTCCTTCTTCATGGCCGGCACCTCAACTTCTGTATACGGCATTTCACCTCCGCCTTCTTCCCCAGTCCCTGGCTCCATCTTGACGGTGACACTCTCCGGATTAGGAAGGTCCATGGCGCTGCTTTGAGAGCGATCAACTAACAAAGGAATACTCTAAAAAGTAACTACAAAGTAAGTTTCAGCATTCCATTTAGATATTCAGCGTTTATTAATAACATAAAGAAGGGATATATTATTTAAGTGTTATAAAATATCGCATCTGCTCGGAAGAAAGACAGCGCAAGGCTGTTCAAAATATTAGCTCCACTAGGAGGAAGTGCAAAATGGCCTTACACGCCAAAACCATACAAACAAACATATTGAGTATTTTACTTCACAGTGGAATTTTCTTTTACTTCGACAATTTTCTATAGCATATAAGTATGCATAATTGTTCAATTATTTGACACTTTTAATAATATTCACAAGAAACAAATAAAGAAAACGTGCAGAAAAGACGAAAGATAAGTATGCGACAAAGATTGAAACTCTAAAACACCATTTAGCCAAGAGGGCGATGTAGTCATTAATTTTGTCTGATTACTGATTTTCAGTTCAAACTTATCCAAAAGTATTTCATCTGGGATTCAAACACTTTAATAAGCGATAAGTCGTGCATATAACAACGACATTATATAAACAAACGAATTAATTTAATTTAACAAAACGGAAGCGATAATAATTGGATAACTTGTAGAGCGCCGTTTTTGTGGAAAATCACCAGAAGGGCGTTGTAAGTAAATAATCATTTTACCCCGTGAAAGTAGAGATTTTATTAATTAGTAAGTTTTACACTTAAGAATAATGAAATTGAAATTACTGTTATTTATAGACACCGTTATAATTTCTTGATTTGAAAGTGTTTTTTTAAATATAAAACACAAAGAAGTAAGAACTCAATTTTTTTGACAGTCCTACAAAACAGTAGAAAAAATACCTAAAAACTCAATCACCACAGATTATGTAGAAAGACATGCAAGTACAATGTTCAGTATTTTCACAAAGAGCAATAAGTAATTAGTTGAAAGGTATTTCCGTAAGTCAGACAACCAGTTAATACGTAAAACATAAATCTACTCACGTACAAGGAGAAGCGCAAAGTTTCAATGTCAAAGTGTTTCAATGACGAGGAACATAACCTAATATCATAAGTAATTGAGTCCCCGGGAAAAAAATATTCAAAATCTTTACATACAAATATGATGATTTCGTCACTTATTAAAAAAAAGTCATTAATGCTATATTCATATATAAAACGGAGAAGCTAGCGACGTAGAACATCAGCCGTCAGATGGATTCTATCATAGACAAAGAACAAATTCAGATAGTTCACCAAAAACGGTACCAACATAACCAACTTACACACTGAATTAATAAACTTATATTGTCTAGTGGGGCGAGGTGACGGGCGTGTATTCCATATCGTCCATTTCGCACCCCCGGAATTATAACTCACATCTCCAAAAACAACTTTTTTCAGGAGAGCAGTTTGAATATTTCGTTTTAGTATAAAATCAGTTTATTAACAAATAAAAAAATATTCTTTTACGAAATTTGGGTAACCGTTATGCAATTTCGTTACATATTCGAGTTCTTAATATTTCTCCCATTTTGAAGGTATTTAAGGCTAATTTCGATTTTGTGCCGTTATTATTGCGGAAATCTTTTTAATTTTTCAACTTATGCCCCAAAGCAGCATTATAAATCCGTCATAGTTTTGTTTAAAAAAGAAACATTTTAATTTTTAAACTTTGTTTTAATAGGCAATAATAACAAATAAAACATAAAAATCAAAAAAAAAAAATACTTCTTCCTCTTACACAGTACAGAGTGGTTACAAAAAAAATCTATTCTAATCAGCTGTAGCTGTTTAAGCATCTGCAATAGTTGAAACCGTTAGATTTGTATAAAACCTATGATGGATACACAATAGATACAGAGTGGTTACAAAAAAAAATTTTTGATCAACATCATCAGCTGTTGCTAAATTGGCATCAGCAATAGGGGAAACCTTTAAATTTGTATAAAACTGATGATAGTGGCCAGCGCCGGATCTGCCATACGTTCAAAAACGTGCAAAAAACCTGGCGCCAACTCCGAAGGGGCGCCGTGATAAAATAAATATTGTTTTAAAATTTAATTAAAATATTCCCCGAATCGTTTAAAAATTACTCGTAATACGGAAATATTATTATGCGCTAGCAACACTCACTTTCCATATGCGTGAACCTAATGCGCGCGCATCGGTGGTTAAAATTTAACGAAATACGGATTTGACTTACGTCAAGGAATTTTTTTCCAAATACGATATATTTCATATGAACGTAAGACCTATTTTTCCTTCTTGTCTCTTACGACCATTGTATCGTACGAAATTCAACAAACATTGTGATTGGTTCATTGATCGCTGTTCGCGAAGGATACCCTTCGTTACAATTTATGCCTTCTACCGCAATTCGCGCGCGATTTGGCACTATACAGCTCTGTCAAGTCAAGGTAAGAATTTTAGGTTATAATTCGATTTATATTCATGCATTTAAAGATAAAAAGGAATCCAATTAAACAAACTGATCGGAATATTATTATTTCTGAACTTAAACTGCCTCCTGTTTTATATTATATTTTGTTATGATGTTCTTATTTTGTCCAGTGTCATAGATATTGCCTGGTCACTTGGAAAAGTTACTCTTGATTCTTGTTGAAGAATTTGGAATCACCATTACACACAGCTTCTTAGAAAAGGGCCACACTCAAAACGAATAAGATAGTGTGCACGCAGTAATCGAAAGAGCAAGTGCTCCTAGGGCAATTTATAGTCCAGATGAATGGAAGATTCTCGTAAGTTGGACAAAAATTCATGAAAATCCCTACGAAGTTCTAGATATGTCACAAAATAACTTTTACGACATTAAAATACTGTTAAAGAATAAAAATTGTACCAAATATACCCAAAATAAAAAATGACATCGATCTGCGTCAAGCAAGTTCGCACCTCTGGAGATCATTCCAATCAGTTGAAGTATAAATATGACTTCAGAAAAGAGTTTCAGACCATCATCGTTCATGCCACAAGACATTTTCATTATATTGACATCGAACTTCACAAGGCGTATAAAATACCCCTTTGCAACAAAGACTATTTATGTTTAATTGTATACGTTGTGATTAGGTACTAACCTGTTGCGTTTTTAATTTTTGTTATATATTTTCTCATCTAATAATTATCTCATATTAAACTACGGATGTTTTAATTTTATGCAATAACTTATGATTATGTACTAACCTGTTTGATTTTTCATTTTTCTTATATTTTTTCTCTTTAAATGTGATAGTCGCACTTATATATCTCATGTTATATGGCAGACTTGAACTATCCTTCCAGTTCTGCTGTATTAAAAACAAATAGAAAATTGAATACAATACTTTCCCTGTTTTTTTTTTTTTTTTTTAATTTATATAATGTTCAATTATTATATAAAAAGAGGTCACTTTATATAATTATTACTAAAAATAATTAGATTTTGTTTTGGTAATACCTCAAACAAAAAAATAAAAAATAAAGTAGGTCGTAAATACGACAAAAACTTTTGTTTGAGTTTTAAAGAATAAAGTAGGATATTAATGTACGACACACATGTTTCAAGCTATGTCCATAGAACAATGTCTATATGCAAACATCCGACGACTCCTTGTCCGTAAAAAAAACGTCGGAAAAGATTTTTCTCAAAAACTACAAGAATTTTGGAATAAGCTGGCATACTGTATTTTTCCAACTAAATAAATATGGGTTAATAATGGGGTTAATGCAAAATATCAGATCAATTTGACATTTGTTTCTCTAAAAACATTAAAAATGCAGAAACGAAACTTTAAACAGCTCTCCTGCAAAACTACGATTATGCAGATCTGACATTGTTCTTCGGGACCGTCGAGGTTATACCTAGAGTATCGTTGTTCATTGACTCAACACATTCATCTACAACCAGAGCTCGAACTAAACCTCTTCCTTCCATCTGTAAAAATTTTCAGTCTCTCTCAGAGCTTCAAATTATCCAAAATGATCTTCCGTTATACAAATTAAAATATAGTCACATCACCCAATCCCCAACAATTTTAGAAGGGATCGTCTTAGATTAAAAGTCATTCCAATCTCTCGACCCGTACTGTCAGTTACATGTTCAATGACATCATTTCATCTAAATGGCCCAACTTTTCTCTTTAATTTACTGATGGATCCAAATCTCCCGATTCTCCTAACTGCGGTATAGGTATCAACGTTTACCACAATAATTCCATTGACAGAATTTTTCATTCAATTTCAAATCAATTTTCAATATTTTCAGCCGAGTGCATTGCAATAATAGAATCTCTCAAATATATAATCAAAAATAATGTTGAACATTTCCTTGTTCTCTCTGACTCTCTCAGTTCCCTTCAAAAACTTAAATCCAGTCCTCTTCTTATTCGAGTGCCGATAGCCTCCATTCAAAGCTCTGGAAAAACCGTAACCCTGATTTGGATTCCTGGACATGTTGGCATGATGGGTAATGATATTGCGGATGCCTTGGCAAAACAAGGAGCGTCCAACCATGTTGTTACCCTCGTAAACCACATTTCCCTATCTGTCATTTTTTCTATCATCAAAGACAGATCCCGCAATATTTGGGCAGAGTATTGGCATATTGCTAGTCAATCCAAGGGAGCCTTCTATGCCTCAATACAAAGGACTTTCCCATCAAAACCACGGTTTCAACAATTCCCAAATAAATCACCTCAAGGGCGCTGTGCAATATTAGAAGCATGTACGTTATACTTCTAGTTTGCAGAATGATCGTCTGTTGATGGCATTCAAACAAGGCAATTTTTATGATGTTTGCAGGGTCAGTTACTGAATATTAACAATTATTTTTACTACTATTGAATCATTCGTAAAATATATGTTCAAGAAAAAAAATAAATAACACAAAAATATTATAAAGCTAAATTCAGCGTTACGAAACAGTTTGGTGTTTGTCGGGGATAGTTTTTTTTACTTAAACGTTAATCAGATTTCAACGGAATAATAATAATTTATTTTTTTCATTGGTCGGATTCTGTTAGGTTTTACCAGGCCAATGCGGAAAACGTTGATAGAATTTTCAACAAGCAACTTATCGACTCTGGATTTATAAGATTTCCTCATTATCATGATAAATTCGGTGAAGCTGATTCAGTGATGCTTTCGGACACAAATTTGCTTTTTTAATGATTATATTTCTAGCTCTCACCTTTCATACTTCTAACTCGTCGGCTGCTTCGTACATTTGAGCTTTAGAAAAGAAAAAAAAAAGTTGAATTTTTTAAATGTTTTTATTTACAACAATTCGTTTTAAATTTATATTATCGCACAATTTATATTTGCTATTCTCTAAGTATTTTAGGGTAAAATTAATACTTACGTACAAACAAAATAGCGAATGGGCAAATATATAGATAAGTGAGGGGCAAATATAAGACATAATACAAAATGAAACAAACCCAAAGTGAGTTTAAAGAGCAAGAGTTTTGTATGTTAATGCCGCACAAAGGTCTCAACTGCTCCCAATCGCCTGGAGCTAGTGAGACTATGGAATGATAATTGCGGTTTTTTGATTGGCTGAAGGTAGCGGAGAGGGGAAGACATTGGAAGGGGAAGGTGGAGAAGTACCATGCTGTTCAAATCTGGTCATCAAATACTGTTAAAGCTATTTCAAGAAAACGTTTCAATTCCGAATGGTGATCTTTTAACAGGGCAATACTGGGAGCATGTATATTAAACTCTAGAACGTACGAATACTATTTTAATGAATAAATTGAAATATAACAATTATTCAAATAAAATTACTCGCGCTCGACGGGATTTGAAGGTGCCAATTAGAGTAGAAATAATTATTATATATAATATTTTTGTATGATCACCGCACAACTGCTCCGGTATGGAGCCGGAGAGACTATGGCATCCCCAAAAGGGGTATGTTGTGAGACTGAAGGTAGTGAGGAGGGGAGGGAGATTAAAAATGTGAAGGTGGGGAAGTACCTTGCTATTCAGATCTGGTTACCAAACACGGCTAATGACATTTCAAGTACCTGGCGTTTTATTTCTGCCCTAGAACAAGAATATTTGCAGTCGGGACAAGAAAAAGGTTTTTCTCCACTGTGGGAAATCAAGTGACTTTTTAGTTGTCCCTTTTAGAACATGAATAGTTGTAATCGGGACCAGAAAGGGGTTTTTCTCCACAGTGAGTCTGCAAGTGTGTGGTCAAAGAGATTTTTCGAGAACATGAATAGTTGCACACGGAACACGAAAAGGGTTTTTCTCCACTATGAGACCGCATGTGAATCGTCAAAGAGCCTTTTTGAGAACATGAATAGTTGCACACGGAACATAAAAAATGTTTATCTCCACTGTGAATCAGCATGTGTCATATCAGGGAGCTTTTTTGAGAAAATGAATAGTTGCACACGGAACGTGAAAAAGGTTTTTCTCCACTGTGAGACTGCATGTGTCTTTTCAGATGGTCGTTTCGAGAACATGAATAGTTGCACTCAGAACAAGAAAAAGGTTTTTCTCCACTGTGAGACCGCATGTGGATCGTCAAAGAGCCTTTTCGAGAACATGAATAGTTGCACACGGAACATGAAAAAGGTTTATCTCCACTGTGAATCAGCATGTGGATCGTCAAATACTCTTTTCGAGAACATGAATAGTTGCACACGGAACATGAAAAAGGTTTATCTCCACTGTGAATCATTATGTGTCTTTTCAAATGGTTTTTTTGAGAAAATGAATAGTTGCACACGGAACACGAAAAAGGTTTTTCTCCACTGTGAGACCGCATGTGGATCGTCAAAGAGCCTTTTCGAGAACATGAATAGTTGCACACGGAACATGAAAAAGGTTTATCTCCACTGTGAATCAGCATGTGGATCGTCAAAGTCTCTTTTCGAGAACATGAATAGTTGCACACGGAACATGAAAAAGGTTTATCTCCACTGTGAATCAGCATGTGAATCGTCAAATAGCGTTTTTGAGAACATGAATAGTTGCACACGGAACACGAAAAAGGTTTATCTCCACTGTGAATCATTATGTGGCTTTTCAGATGGCTTTTTTGAGAAAATGAATAGTTGCACACGGAACACGAAAAAGGTTTTTCTCCGCTGTGAGACTGCATGTGTCTTTTCAGATGGTCGTTTCGAGAACATGAATAGTTGCACTCAGAACAAGAAAAAGATTTTTCTCCACTGTGAGTCAGCTTGTGTTGAACTATGGGTTCAATTCTTTCAATGCGTTCGAGGCATTCTTTTTTAACATCCGACAGGTCTATGTCTATTTCCATATAAGGAAATCCCCCTTCATCTTCTTCTTGGGGTCCAAGATCTGCCTTGAGGCCAACAGCATCCATATTAATGCTACCTGGAAAAATAAAACATCAAAACGTTCATTGATAGCAGAAAAACCACATAATTTTTTTTTATTTTAAAAATTGAAATTCAATTATTTTACCTCGAAGAAATTTGATAATGCGTAATGTATAAGGGAGAATTTGCATAAGAGACTTCAGGGTTAATTTAAGAAATAAGAATGACCAAAGATGTCCGCTTAGAAGACCGATGCTTCAAGAAGGAAGAATCTTATCATCTTGGATTCATTTAGTACGGAGTTTTGTTGTTAATCGTCAATGGAATGATATCTGCCTTTAATATTTATGCTTTTTCAAAATAAAATAGTTAATATCGTGCGCCAAATAAGATCTGGTGAAAACTTGAGGAATCGGAAAATTATTGTGAGTACTGGCGACTTCGAGGAAAGGCTCTCGACTAGCAATCCTAATGTCGCTGGTACAAATTCCGACGTACGTATTATTATTTGATGTATTTATATAATTCAATAATTTATTCCTACAAAATAATACATAATATTCTTGCGGCACGTTCCAGAGTGGAAAATAATCACAGGATATTATACTGGGAGCATGGATACAATCTACAATTTATTTATTTATTTATTTATTAAAGAATTTTATACACAGTGTACATATTGTGTTATTTCGCCCGCCATGCTAGGGATGTCCCTGTGTTATGGCGGGTGAAGTATGCAGAGTATATGGGTAAAATAAAGTACATTTACTGATAATATAATAATTATGATAATGAGGTTTACAGTTAATGCAGCAATGAATTTATGATAATGTAATTTACATATAATATAGTAATTATTGATAATGATGTTTACAGGTTATAAATATAACAAGGATTTTATGACAATGAAATTTACAGATATAATAATAATTGATAGATGAAATTTACAGATAATATAACATTGAATTTATGTTAACGAAGTTACAGATAATAAAATAATTGATGATAGTGTAGTTTACGGATAACATGACAATGAATTTATGGAAATGTGGGTTACAGATAAATAATAATTTATTTATAAGTTACATAGTATGATGGTTGATAAATTGAAGTATAATTTACTAAATTATACAAATTAAATTAAATTAAATTACAAATAATATACATCGAGGTTTCTAAATATTTTGATAATAATAATTTATAATAATAGGTTAATTATAATATTGATAGATATTAGAGTTATACAAATTAATTTAAGTAAAAAAAAAGATTATATATCATAGTTCCTAAGTGTGACGATCCATAGAGATAATTGTTTTTTAAAGTTATGGGGTTGGGTTTCAGTTTTTAAGTTGTCGGGGAGAAGGTTAAATATTTTTGGAGCGTCTTGGAGTGTCTTCGAGCTGACGTGGTATGTAGTGTAGGTACATTGTAGTTTCGGTTTCGAGCGAGTAGAGAAAAGAGGATACATTATTGGACTTTGGGGAGCGATATATGGCGAAGATATTTAAGTTATCAATTGTGACTTTGAGGCAATTTGCATGGTCAACTGAAATTTCAGACACTATAGGGTTTAAGTGAGATTTGATATAAACTATGACCCCGTCGGATTGGGACCTGTGCTGCGTTGTATTGTAGACAGAGTAGTGGTTGATTATTTTCGGGATATAATTTGGATTTATCCAGCACTCTGACAGAGCAATTATATCAAATTCATTTCCTAAGTCAGTTAGGAGTACAAGTAAATTGTCGAAGTTTTTGTTGAGGCTGCGAATATTCATGGCAAATATTTTTAGTGCTTTAGGTTTGGAGATAATTTTTTTATATGCATTTGCATCATTTGTCGTTTGTACCGTGATGTTGAGTAAATTATCGATAGGGTCAGTCGGGTCCATTATAAGCGTCGATGAATGGTGGGGGTTCGAATTTGTCAGTGATATTGTGAGTTAAGTGGGTATATGTAGCTAAGGGAAAACCATAGCAATTAATATTTAAGATGTTTTTTGCAGCTGTTTAGTTTCTCCCGTGGTACGAGTAAGTACACTAAAAAGAACTATGATCATTCGGATAATTAAATGTATAGAAAGTATGAGATTAAGGATTTTTGTAAGGATGATACGAACTAAGACAATTAAAATAGTTAATGGAATGTAGAGACATGTATTAAAATCGTATAAATATTTGTAAAAGTCATAGTAGGTTATCAATAATATAGAATAAATTGAGAGAATTACATGAGATAACGAGTGTAGGACAATAGGAAGAATGTGAGTAACAATAAAAATAGAACAATTTAAATTTGTTGAAAGATAAGACACATTGAGATAATCAAAAACGATGATTGAAATGAAATGAGACACGTTGATTGAAATGGCATTGGCCGTGTTGGGTGCACAGGTCTGAATGACCAGGTATTTTCCACCCTTCCCTCCCCTCTACCTTCTGCTTCACAAAATACCCCAATTTTTGGGGTATTTTGTAGGCAGCATGTATCTAATTTAAAGAGTGTTGTAGTTTTGCAGTTTCGGGAAATAATACAATTTTAGGTAAATACCAAATGAAGTTATGTATGACAAGAGAGGAAATTGTGAACAGGCATAATATTTCCTGTCTGTATCACAATGCAAAGCCAACTTGGATTCCGAACATCAATTTTTTTACATAACATGCAATGCAACTTACTGGCTTTCTGAGTACTCTTTGCATATTGCAAACATTTCTTCTTAACATCTGGGAGGTCGAAATCTATATCCGAATAAGGCATTTCACCTCCACCTCGTTCCTGGGATCCTGGTTCCGTCTTGATGGAAATAGTCTCTGTATTTAGTAGATCCATGGCACTTCTGTGTTAACGATTGGTTCAAGCCCAAACAAATAAACCTAAAAAAGAACATTGTTATAACGTAACTCTTATTTGAATGAGCTTAGAATATTTGGAATCGCTTGAATATTCTATCAATACAAAGAAGTCGTATGCATTACACATATTTCGAGATAGTGTCATGACCTTGAAGTTAAGCCATATGAAAAAGGCTGAGAGAATCATCGTCAATCGTCAGACAATTCTATATCTACTTAAAGATAAGGTAAGGTAGCCATTGCGCTTATAACAATCCATCGGTAATCCATGTTATTATATTCTGTGAAAATTTTAATGAATACCTTCGAAATTCTAACCTAAAAATAAAATTATAATTTGAGGTAACTCATTAAGTTAAAAATAAAAATTAAAGTTAGACGTCCAACTGACAGTTGACATGTTCATCAAACAAAACCGCCACATTCAATCCGTATCGATTGGCATAAGTTAAGCTACGTCGCGTTAAACACAGTGCATTTAAGCATCCCATAGCACAAATTAAAGAACAGTGTTCGCAGATTAATGTGGAATAACGGCCGCTACCAAAATGAATAATGTGATTTATATCAGCATTAGTACTTACCAAAACTTTCACAAGAAAATTGTGATGATTATTTTAATTGCGTGGGTTAAACAGTGTGAGGGACATACTGTAGATTTATAGAGGAAACAAGATGAAATGGCTGCTAGAGAAGAATTCACGTGTCAAAAAATACGTATTTTTCATAGATAATCAAGTCATAGAAAACCGTAATTAATGAATGTGAAATTATTAGTCACTCTTGATTACATATACTTTTTCAGCCCTGTGACTTCAAAATTATAAATTCCCGGTAAAATTTCGATCGAACTGGACACGCTTAATACGATTTTTTTTTTAAATCTTTAGATCCATTAAAAAAGGGACTCCGATACGAGCAAGCGGCTTGATAGCCAGCACGTATATTTGTTGTCTATTGTTTTCTATTATTCTCTATGCTTTTAAGGTAGCGACAGACTCGCAGCTCACATCAAAAAGTTATTTATAACACAATAGCGCTCGCCATACAATCCCATGAGACCCGCCAGACGTAAAAAGATGATGCGCTGTGATCGCGGTTTGAATCTTCGCTAATCGGAATTATTTTTCGTATTCGCTACAGTGGCGATATCAGAAAAGTTATGCGACCTCCTCTCTACCGTAAACAGGAGAGGGGGTCATTTTTAATACACGGAGCATGCGCGGAGCTGTCAAGTTAACATATCCAGTACAAAGAAATGATATTCTCTCGACCGCTTCCGATTTCAACTGACCCCTTCTCCTGCCGTAGGAAGGAATATTTTATAACGTAGTGTGTCGGTAGGATCTCATGAAGCGGGCGACCAACGCGAAGTTCACATCAAAAAGATACTGCGTTATAAGTATCTTTTCTACTTTATTTATTTAGGAAAATCAACAGATTATTTACATCAATTAAAATAAAATTAAGAATACAAATAAAATCTAAATAGATTTTCACATTACTAAAATTATAATAAAAAAACTAAGTGGGCTGAGATAATATTAACAAAAAATTCAACATTGAGAAATTAAATAAAAGTTAAAAGAAGAACATAAAAAATAACAATTTAAAGGTAACATATAACCTGCTTATAAATTTCAAATCATAATGTTTGGATTTTTTTTTTTAAACACAAGACCTGTACAATTTAACACATTTAATTATGACAATAGCAGTTTCGTTATTATTAAACAATTAAGAAAATATTAAATTATCAAATTAAATTAAATTCAAAATTAAATGGAAAAATAATATCATATGCTTTTTTTTAATTTATTTATTTGGCTTTCACCCATCAAAGGTGATCTTGGCCATATCTTAAAATTAGTTACATTACATTAGTTACAAATAAAATGAGAGAAGACAAGGAAGTTGTACAGGTTCCCAAAAATATGAACCCGTACAACTGTGCACAATAACATAACAAGAACAAATGCATACAGATTTGACAAATATAGAAAAATAGTGAAGACAGTTATATAAGTAGTCAGAAGGTTATACAGGATACCGTATAATACAGAGTTGGTATTAAGAGTGATCATAACATTGTAGAGATGGAAGTTGTACAGGTTCCCAAAAATAGGAACCTGTACAACTGTACACAACAACATAACAAGGACAGATGCATACAGATTTGGAAAATATAGAAAAATAGTGAAGACGGATAAGTAGTCAGATGGATGGATAGGTTGTCGAAAAATACAGAGTTGGCATTAAGAGAGATCATAACATTGCAGAGACGGAAGTTGTACAGGTTCCCAAAAATAGGAACTTATACAACTGTACACAAAAACATAACAAGAACAGATACATACAGATTTAACAAATATAGAAAAGAAGAGAAGACGATTATACTAGCAGTCTGATGGTTTATACAAGTTGTCGTAAAATACATAGTGGGTTTTAATAGTGACAAAATTGTAGAGGAGAAAGTTGTACAGGTTCCAAAAAATAGGAACCTGCACAACTGTACACAATAACACTATAAGAACACAGGCATACAAATTGAATTGAATGTAATGTGATTGATGGTTAAATGTTAAGGCCATTTTTATAAATAAATTTTGCTAACAAATAGTGAATTTCAGGAGTGTTAAGACTAAGAAGGCAGGGCACACTGGTAGGGAATTCAATTTTAAGTTTTACCAATTCATGTATGAAGTTTGGAAATTGATCATTGATAGGACATTCAAAAAAAATATGATCTAGAGTATCCTCTGACCCACAATCACAGTAAGGAGAACTGACTATGTGGAACCTGGCGAGATGGCTAAGACAACAAGTGTGACCTAGACGCATTCGGGTTATGGAGGAAATATATTTTTTAGGCATGGAAGTATATTTGTGAAACCAGGGCTTGATAGGAATAGAAGGTTGAATTAATGAGTACTGGTGACCTTTTATTAGAGAGGATGTTTTCCAGTCAGAGGACCATTGTCGATGGTACTTAGTTTTTAAAATAGGGAAATAGTCTCTAATCGGAATAGGGATACAACTTAATGGACCATCTACAGTGGATTTCTTAGCAATAGAATCTGCCATGTCATTTCCAACAATACCAAGGTGTCCCGGAATCCAGGCTAAGACCACTGACACATGAGCCAGCGATAGGTAATGCAGGAGGTCTCTGATAGAGCAGATTAGAGAGTCGCTACTGGAAATGAGAGGGGATGCGCTTATTTTTTGAAGGGAGCTAAGTGAGTCTGAAAGTATGAGGGCATTTCTAATATTGAGAGATTTGACGAGTTGTAAAGCTTCTATGATAGCTATGCATTCAGCAGGAAAAATGGAGCACTCTTTAGGAAGTTTGTGTGGGAAACACAATTTCCTGTGAGGTACGTAGACACTGGCCCCGCAATGGGAGTCCAGACTGAGTTTGGAACCGTCCGTGAAAATTTTTATATAATTTGGCCAGTTATTTTCAATAATTTTGTTGAATTCTGCATTATTTGATTGAGCTGAGTCTTTTACATTTTTTTTACTTATTCCAATAAATTGGTGGACCTTTGGATAGAAAGTAAGGCTTTCATAGGGACATGAGTATAAGGGGAGATAATCATTACGATAGGAGTTTTTGGATATATCTAGGAAAGAGTTGAAGCAATCATAGAGAAGGGGAGGAGAATGTTTTTTCCAAAAAGGATTCAAGTTAACTTCATACTTTAAAGACTGAAGTTTGGGAATCAAGGGATGAGATGTTATTGAGCATGTTTTGAAAATATATTTATCTGCTAAGCATCGTCTTCTAATATTTAACGGAGGTTCGCAGCATTCAACTTGCATTGCATTGATTGGGGAAGATTTCATGGCTCCTAAGATTAGGCGAAGAGATTTTGACTGAATTTTATCTAATTTATGAGAGTTTGAAGATGACATTGGATCAAACAGACAAGATCCATAATCGAGATGGCTTCGGATGAGAGCATTGTAAAGAAGTTTTAAAGAAGTTGGGTGTGATCCCCACCACACTCCAGACAGAAATCTGAGGGGATTGATGTTGCTTTCGCATTTCGTGATGACATGATTTATGTGAGAGTTCCAAGTAAGCTTTGAGTCCAAAAACATCCCCAGAAACTTAACTTCCTTAGTAATAGAGATGAATTCATCGCCAAATTTCACCTGGATATCTGGGAGCTTTCGACGACGAGTGAAGATGACAACTTTGCTTTTGGAAGGGGAAAGTTCAAGTCCATTGCTATTTAAAAACGCCAAGAGTTTTCTGAGGGCATTGTTGATTGCTGATGCAGCAGAAAAAAGATTTGGAGATATTTTGTAGAATGTTAAGTCGTCAGCATATTGGAGAATATTGCACAAGAATTGAATAGATTTCTCTAGATCATATGTATAAATATTGTACAGGATCGGACTTAAGACTGACCCTTGAGGGAGACCTTTGAATATGTGTCTAATGTGGGGAGGGGATTCGGACCCATCTACAAAAATTGTTCTCTGAGAGAGCAAATTGATAATGAATTGGACCAATTTAGGAGGGATGCCAATCGCAAGTAACTTTTCTTTCAGGATGGGAATATTAACATTGTCATATGCACCACAGATGTCTAAAAACACTGCAATACAATATTCGTTTTTAGATAAAGCCAATTTGACATCTGTAACAAGAGAGGAAAGGTTGTCAAGGGTGCTTTTACCCTTTCTAAATCCAAACTGAGAAGGAGAAAGAATTTGATTTTTAATTTACCAATTATTATTTATTTATTTTCAATGATACCAGTGTAAGGTTCGGGGTTCGAATCTTAGCGGTGGCAAATATTTTTCTCAATGGATTAATGGATTTATTCCCATAGTTAATTAGGTATGTGTGGTCGATTAAAGATTAACCATTGTCGATTTCGATTAACCATTTTTTAACCCAAAATCTTCTTTTACGAATCGGATTATTGTCTTTTGTCAATAAAGCCAACGCTAACCCAATCTGTTGAAATTTCGAAAGTGACGAAGCCATGACACGTTTGCGTACAATTCGAGCACTACGAATAAGTGCTTACAGCGCGAAAGCTAGTTAATTAGGTGAAAAATTAGTTTTATTTTTACTGAAATAAAAACTTATTTTAAAAAAGTCGCAGGAGGCGACAATGTTGAAGCAAGAGACCCGGCTTAAGCATTTCGCAAATTCATTTCGAAAGTGACCGAGTTCGGGAGCGCTGTGAATACGTGTTCACAGAGCAAAAGAAACCAACTTACTGCAAATAGCATGGTCTGGAGGCAAACTCAAACCTGCGATTTTTAGCCAGCTGCTAACAGCCCGATATGTCGGGCTGTTCGCAGCATGGTGTGTAGACCACTTTAAGCGACCTACGCGATACGAAGTTTAAACCAACCTACGCGATACGAAGTTTACGCAGTTGCAACTCGAACGCGACTGATATTTAAATAATTACACAATTTTGCTTTCGAGATTAAACAAAACTCGCAGTGTAAATACATGATATCGTTAATTGTTTTTTTTTTAATTGAAATACGTACGCCAACGGTGTTTAAATTATCGCTAGATAAAGTGACATAAAGTGAACTTGAACTTGAACTTGAAAAACGTATGTCAAACGTCAAACGGTGTTATTGTGTTTGCTCGGCTAGGCGATAATGATTATAAACTTAATTCAATAATTAACCAATTAAATAAAAACTTCAAATGATTTCAAGAGATGTCTCAAAAAATATATTCACTATTTGAAATTTTTCAAGAAGAAATTAAAAGTCAAATTACGCACATAGATAAAAACATTAGTGAAATAAAGCAAGTAACAAAAAAGTGGAGAATTCATTAACAAATGTTACACCATCAAACAGTTATCAACCGCTTTTGACTCATGGAACCGAAACAAATCAACTTCCCTTAGTGGAAACATAGGAACATTTCCTTTCATCAATCCGCAGATCGCCCAATACAGCCGCAAGAAACCGTATCTAAAGTACTCATTTTTGGGGACGAGGGTGGAAGGCAAATGAGAAGAAGTCTTGAAAAAAATTCAAAATGCCAAAAAATATAATTAGTCACTTATACTACATTGTTAATAACCTTCAAACACTAATGTTATTGTGCACTCGGTGCCGAAAAACAATCATCTGAATGTTTTCAAACTCAACCGCGAAATAAGATCTCACACTGCTCTATTCAAAAATCCCTGTCGATTCATCGGGCCAATGTTTTACGACCAAATGAACGAATACAATATCTCGAAATCGATGAGTTTGGCAAGAATAAACATAATTGATATAATTAAGCATAACCACCGGAAAATGTACTATAATATGGAGCAGGATATAAACAATATTGAACTCAAATCTACTTACACGCAAACTCCAAAAAACTGGATCCCGATAATTCCGGAAAAATCACCAAATTAAAGGACAAAATGACATCTTATAATAATAAAGAAGAAGTAAATATTCAATCGACGACCGCCAGTCAAATCAAAACATGCTTTTTAAAAACAAAAAACAACATAGACGGGTAGATGACGTAACTCTCTACAAACAGTTGGGGACAAAAAAAAAACAAACTTCAATTTCATTCCTGTACCTAAATATTAGAAGCCTGAAAGGAAAAGTCGACGAGATCCTGTGCTTATTAAAATCAATTGACTATAAGATCAACATCATACTTATGTCAGAAACTTGGCTCAAAGAAACGGACATACCATTCATCAATATCGAAGGCTACAAACACGAAGCGTCCTGCCGACCTGAGGGCATCGGTGGTGGAGTGTCCATATTTATTGAGGAGAACTTGGAATATGGCTTAATCGACAATACAGTGGATCCAGACAACAACTTTCTCTGGATACAGTTAAACAAACTTAATTTAAACATTGGAGTGATATATAAAAAACCGAACACCAACTTTCAAGATTTTATAGATAAGTTAAACATACAACTAAAAACTCACAAAAGGTCCATAATACTGGGGGATTTTAATATCAATTTACTTGATTCCACAAACACACATACTTGTAAATATACAGAAACTATAAAGTCAAACAATTTCACTATAATGAACAAAGTAAACAAAATACATGCAACACGTATCACAGAAAATACCAACACCATTATTGATCACATAATCTCAGACATAAACCTTTCATATACTATAACAAACTGTGATACCTCAATATCTGATCACAAAATACTGATCCTTGACATACTTCACACCTACACTAAAAAAAACTCACAAAAATCCTCCTATGAATATACAAAAATCGATTATGATAAACTAGAGGAGGATATCTGACAAAACGCCTTTACTATAAACAATAATGAGGACTCGGATCTGAACTATGATAATCTTGTAAACTACCTCACAAATAAAATTAATTCCAATAGCACCACTAAAATTATAACAAAAAATATAAATGACCCAGACTGGATAACCAAAGACCTTATAAAATTAATCAATAACAGAAATAAACTACACCTGAAATTAAAAAGACAACCAAACAACACTTTATTGAATACAGAATTCCTAAAATTAAGAAATAACGTCACTACAGAAAAACGAAACTTAAAACAAAGACACTACAGTGATCTCTTTAAAAAATGCGAAAATAACAGTAAAAAAACCTGGAAGTTGATGAATAATATTCTTAAGAACCAGTCTAATACTTCGAATAATGTTTGTACTAAACTAATAATTAATGACGAAATAATTACTAATAATGTAGAGATATGCGACAACTTTAACAGCTTTTTTTGTAACATTGGCTCATCCTTAGCTGACAATATACGTAACAAAGTCGTACACAAACCAGCCAACGAAATAACCTTGGTACATGATAGTAGAGAATCTTTGTATCTTCAACCTACAACAGAATTAGAAATAAGCAAAATATTAAAATCAAATGCGAGTGCCGGTTACGATAAACTCCAATATAAGACAGTGCTAGGTCTCTCTACGGAATTGGTTCCTATATTATCAAAATTAATTAATCAATGTTTTAAAAAGGGAACTTTTCCAGACAGCTGTAAAATTGCCAAGGTGATACCAATTCACAAAGGTGGGTCTAAAACAAATACCTTAAACTACAGACCCATCTCAATCTTACCAATCTTATCTAAAATATTTGAACGTGTAATTTACGAAAGATTAAACAATTTTCTGGTAAAAAAATCATTCTTTTATAAAAAACAATATGGCTTTAGGAAAAAATCGAACACACTTGCGGCAATAAACGACTTAATCAGTAAACTTCGGAGCGGCATTGATTGTAATTATATCTTACAATATGTAATTATATCTTAATTATATCTTACACAGGAAATTATATCTTATCTACACTAGTTGACCTTCAAAAAGCCTTTGATACAGTGAGCCATGATATACTTCTCAAGAAACTTGAGAAAATTGGTGTAGTTGGTCCTGCTCTTAATCTATTCAAATCATATCTTAGCAATAGAAAGCAATTCGTTAGCATTAACAATCATAATAGCAAGCATCTTCCAATAAACTATGGAGTTCCGCAAGGATCCATACTAGGACCACTACTGTTCCAAATTTACATCAATGATATTTCGCAATTAGACATAAATGATGATTTTTTTCTGTATGCGGATGACACTGCAATATTCTACTGGGGTAAAGACCTAAACATCTTACTAGAAAATGCACAAAGTGGCCTAGAAAAAATTTGCAGTTGGCTCCAATCAAATATCCTAACAATGAACATAAAAAAAAACAGGATACATGGTTTTATGCGTATAATAACAATAGTACGCGCGTCTCTCAGTAAACACGAACGGTGTAAATCAGTGTGCGATAAATAAATTGTAAAAGTGATTTAAACGAAAAACGCTCAAACTACTTTAAAATGGTGCAGTGTAAGAAATGTAAAAAATATGTTGCTAAAGACAGTGAATTGGTCAAATGCATCGACTGTAATGGAACCTTCCACAAACTATGTACAAACCCCGCTATTAACGTGGGTAATGCATTTATTTGTACAAGCTGTGAAGTACAACGAACAGTAAATGCGAACACAGATAGCGCAACGGCCGGAGGCAGCGGGTCACAAGGCCCGAACCCAGAAAATATCCCAGAAATGAAACAAATTCTTAATGAAATAAATAATAAAATAAGCATAATGTACGTCATGAAAAAATATATGGAGACTCTCACACAGTCAACTGAATTTCTATCCAACAAATATGACGAACTGATATTGCTACATCTAGAATTGGGAAAAAAACTAAAAGAAAACGAAAATAAACTCAACGAAGTTATAAACAAAAACACCTACCTTGAAAAATGTAATAGAGCATTAGAATACAGGATCCAAGAAATTGAACAAAGAGAAAAAAACTAAAACATTGAACTATTTGGTATAGAAATGATAAAAGACGAAAATATTGAAACAACTATAAAAACAATTGCAGATAAACTAAATACGAATGGCGAAAATATTGAAAAGGTTTGGAGACTTCCAAATAGAAAGGACTCCAAACCGGCAAATGTAATGGTGAAGTTCACTCGTCAATCTCATCGAGATGAATGGCTACAAAAAAGAAAAAACATATTAACGAACAACGACATTTACAAGAACGGAAACAACGACCGAATATACATAAATGAAAATCTAACAAAAGAAAAAACAGATCTCCTATACATTACAAAACAAAAAATGAAAACAAAATTTAAATACATTTGGGTACAAAATTCCAAAATATTAATAAGAAGTGAAAGTGATGGGAAAATAATCCATATAAGAAATGAGAATGATATAAACAGATACATTTAAATAAAAATAAATAAAAAAAACACCTTTTGACTCGAAACACTTACTTTATCTGTTACTAAATCCACGTCATGGAAGATTCTACACAATTCCAAACTCACAAATTTACAAAGTGCCATAATTTGGATAACTGGATAAACGATAAAAACATCAATATGAGGTTTGTGGCTATTCACCTAAATATAATATCACTAAAAAAAATATTAATTCATTTATTGCACAAATAAATGACATTCTGCAGTTTATAGATGTAATTTTTCTAACGGAAATAGATATTAAAAACGAAATGATAACTGTGTTCAATATACCAAACTTCATCTCGATTGCAAATACTAGAGAGAATAGAAGAGGAGGGGGATTAATCATGTACTTAAAAAACCATCATACTTTTAAGAAAACAAACATTTCTTTTAAAAGCTGCGAGACAATATCTGGAGAAATAACCACCGTTCATCAAGATGTCATAAATATACTTGCAGTATATCGCCCGCCGAACAACAACAAGAATATGTACTTGAAGGAACTAAAACAAATATTACAATTAACCTCATCTGATTCAAATTACTTGTACTGTGGTGACATTAACTTGAATTTATTGGATACCAAAAATAGTGTAATTACAGAATACCAAAATCTACTCAGTGAAAATGGCTTAGAAAATGTAATATTAGATGTGACCCGGGATTAAATTTTAAACGGTAAAAATGTTTATTCCTGTATCGACCATATTGCAATTCGTAACCGTAATAACACTGTTTTTTCATGTATTGTGACTAACAAAATATCGGACCATTAAATAACAGGAGTTGCGATAAGAAAAGAGGTACTTACAAAGGATTTAAATATAAAAAGGGAAATTATTGATAATAAATTGGTATATTCCAAATAAAATCTAGTAAAATGGGGTAAATTATTACAAACTGAATGTCCCTCAGAACTGTACTATAATTTAAAAAATTTTTTTGATAATATCTATGAATCCTCGAAAAAAGAAAAATCATTTAAAAATAATCATAGGCACAACAACCAATGGGTTACTGAAGAAATTAAGAACATGATTAAAAAAAGAGATTATCTTTACCGAAAATGTAAGAATAGCCCTAATAACCCTGTATTTCGTTTAGAATACACGCGATATAGAAACAAAACTAATAAACATATTAATATATACATATTAATAAACAGTTTAAACGGCAACCCAAGGAAACTCTGGGACGAAATAAATAACCTAATAGGAAAACCTAAACAAAATCTAGATAAAATAATCCTTCAACATATGGGAAGTCAAGGAGACACAAATTTTTTATGTGATAAATTTGCTACAACATTCGTAAATCAAATAAAAGTCATAAGACATAACTGTACTAAAAAATTCCTAGATCGTAACACGTATACAACTCCTGCTAGTATGTCAATGAGATTTAGACCTGTATCACAAAAAGATGTTAAAAAAATTATTAATGATATGGATGTTAAAAAATCAGAAGGCAATGATCAAATAAGAATTAAAGACCTGAAGTTAATTGCTCATAATATAATCCCAATATTGACTAAATTAATTAACCTTTGTGTAAGTAAAAGTATTATGCCTGATGAACTTAAAACATCCATTATCAGACCTATATATAAATCAGGAAACCACAAAGATTTCACAAACTATCGACCAATAGCGATTCTCTCATGTATTGATAAAATTATTGAAAGAGCTATCTTTAACCAAATACAACTTTTTATAGAAAAAAATAAAATCATAAATCCCGTACAATACGGATTTCAAAAAGAAAAAAGTACTACACAATTACTGTCTAAATTCACTGACCATATAAATTGTCATTTAAATGAAAAATATTATGTTGGTATAATTTTTATAGACTTTAAAAAGGCCTTTGACACATTGGACCACGAAACATTATTAAGGGCAATGGAAGAATGTGGTATTAGAGGTCCTTTAAAAAAATTGATTAAAAATTATCTATTAAATAGAAAAATTAAAGTTAAAATTGACGGAATTTTTAGTGATGAAATGTTAACAGATACCGGAGTAGCAACAGGGTCGATATCGGGGCCTACATGTTATATAATGCAAGTAAACAGTCTACCAAACGTAATAAAACGTTGTAAATGCTACATGTTTGCAGACGATACTTGCATTACATGTGCTGACAAAGATTCACTAAAAATTGAGGAAATTTTACAAACAGACCTAAATAACATAATTAAATGGTCCCATGACAATGAAATTATTATTAACGCAAAAAAAAAAACAAATATATGCTTATACACTCACCATATGCAAATTGTCAGGAAAAGGAATTGCATATAAAAAGTCATTCATATGATTGTTTGCACACAAAAAAACCAATTCCAGCAGTGTAATTGCCCGAATATAGAAAAAGTGTACCAATATACATACCTTGGTCTTACAATAGATGTCAACTTTAACTGGTCAAATCATATTGAAAATGTATGTAATAGATTAAGATCCATATTAGGAAAAATTTACCACCTAAAAAAATTTGTTAATAAAAATGTATTATACTGTATATACAACGCATTAGCAGAATCAATTATAGGATACGGAATAAATAGTTACGGATTAACGTACAAAACATACTTAAATAAAATAGAACAATTACAAATCCGTTTCCTAAAATTGATATTAGGCAAAAAAAAGTCCAGTTATGTGAAGGTGATTATAAAAAAAATGTTCTCCTTGTGTAATGTCCTCTCTATACACAGTAAGGTAAATTACCAATTAACGCTAGATGAATTCTGGAATACAGAATTCAAAAAACCTGTAAACCACAACTACCCTACTAGGCATAGAGAAGCACAAATGTTTATTATCAATAAATCTCAAAATGTATACGGAGATAGAACAAAAAGGCATAAAATTCCGGAAATATTTAACGCATTACCTGAAAATATCAAAAATGAGACATCTTATTCAAAAATCAAAACAAAAGTTAAATCTTTCTACCTCCGAAGAACATGAAATCAAATAATATAGTTCCTTTCTATTTTTTTTTCTCACCTTATGTTTGTACTGTGTAAAATATTTTTACTACAACGCAATTCATAAACATTATAATAATTAGTTTGTCGTAATAATTAGTATTTAAGTATTATATTTAGTATTTACTATGTAAAACTGAAAAGTATACTGTATTAAATAATTAGAAAAAAATGAGAGATTTCTTACAATCAAACTGATTAATCAGTTTCGTAAGATTTGTAAAATAAAATATTGTAAAATTAAAACTGAATACACATATTTAAAAAAAAAAAAAAGCTCAACCCGTAAGATAATTCCTCCTCACGTACCCTTAAAAATTGAAAAGAATGATTTGCAAATCCTGATAAAGGAAAAATATCTTAAGCTGTACATCGATAAGCATCTAACTTTTAAAAACCATATCCAAGATGTTAAAAAAAAACCACACCCTTAAGACGATAGACTTCGCTTTTCGGCCCATACAAAAAGGACGCCCGGGAAAAAACACTTTTCTACATCGAAAATTGCACAAAATGAATATATATTTTTTTATACTGCCTTCTAGAGGGTGAAAACTATGTCGGTATGTTTTCGAATTTTCGATGCGTATCGTATGAACGTAAACATTCCCTGTCAAACATGTACGATTTATCAAAAAATATTATTCAAGGAAAAAGTGCTGCTAACTCAACTCTCATAAAGAATTATAAAATTATAAAAAGCTACCGACGTAGCTTCTTCTTTCTAAAAAATATATATTTTTAAAAATTTCAATTTCGTGAAAGTTTTAGTTTAGAAAAGTGTATTCTTCATAAACCCCTTTTCGAGCGATTTCTGTAGGTAAATTTGAGCTTTGTCTCATTCGCACATTTCGCATTCGCATGTATTGTAAGTGTGCTAGAGCTTATTGTGAGCGGGACAGAATGACAGATGCGGCTGTTCCGCGTGTCGTTCAAAGTCTAGCCTCTTAATCAACGTTTTTAGCCGATTATCTTATGTATTACCAATTAAATTTTAAAAAGTTTATATTATAGTCTCGTACACTCACATTTAAATTACTTAATTGAAATCTGGGGAAATGCGTATGAAACATACATTAATGAATTACAGATAATTCAAAAGAAACTAATCAAAAAAACTTAATCACTACGAATCCATAACATCCACAAAAAAACTATATTTGGAAACCAAACTGTTGACATTAAGAAAACTATACGAATACAATATATGTCTCCTTATATACAAAATAAATAATAAACTCGTTCATACAAACACAGAATTCATTAAAACGTCCCAAGTACACAAACATTTTACACGACAACACGATAACATACATTTAAACGCTATTCATACTAACTACGGTAAGCAATATATTAGTTATAATTCACTGACCATATAAATTGTCATTTAAATGAAAAATATTATGTTGGTATAATTTTTATAGACTTTAAAAAGGCCTTTGACACATTGGACCACGAAACATTATTAAGGGCAATGGAGGAATGTGGTATTAGAGGTCCTTTAAAAAAAATATCTATTAAATAGAAAAATTAAAGTTAAAATTGACGGAATTTTTAGTGATGAAATGTTAACAGATACCGGAGTAGCAACAGGGTCGATATCGGGGCCTACATGTTATATAATGCAAGTAAACAGTCTACCAAACGTAATAAAACGTTGTAAATGCTACATGTTTGCAGACGATACTTGCAATAATAACAATATGCTATGTGCTGACAAAGATCCACTAAAAATTGAGGAAATTTTACAAATAGACCTAAATAACATAATTAAATGGTCCAATGACAATGACATTATTATTAACGCAAAAAAAACAAATATATGCTTATACACTCACCATATGCAAATTGTCAGGAAAAGGAATTGCATATAAAAAGTCATTCATATGATTGTTTGCACACAAAAAAAACCAATTCCAGCAGTGTAATTGCCCGAATATAGAAAAAGTGTACCAATATACATACCTTGGTGTTAAGTGTCCGATGACACCGTGTGGACTGTAAAACTAAATTATGTGGCGAAATTACGAGTGTGTTAGATTGTGTTTTTAAATCGACAAGGGAGGAAGGAAACGGTAGGAATGCCCCTACCTTGGTGATGAGGTGACAGCTCCCAGTTCTTCTTTACGATCACTTTCCAATGATGATGACCCGATGGTCTTCACGACAATTATAATATATTTATATTATTGTTATTTGCGAAATGCTTGTACAAGCTTGGTCGAATTTTCAAGATAACAACTGAATGTTTTTATTCAAAAAAAGGAAGTGCAAAAGTGTTCTTTTTTCAAGTGTTGTAAATCATCTTCTTTGCTTCTTGGGTAAGGGCCTTGATGTGAAAGGAAGGGAATCACAAGGAAGGAATATTTGGTAAGGAACATGGGTATAATGGATTAATGTCCTAAAGTTATTTCAACACTAAACATTCCGCCGGCCTTGAGAAAATGTGATAATTTTCTCAATAATTGTGCATCAACGACACGAAAGAAAAAGAAAGCAAAAAAGAAAACGACAACAAACAAAATTAAATGGTAGAATTAATAACGAAATTATAATTATAAACTAAGCAAAACAGATATTTAATCGATAGGTAGTCGATACAGTTTTACCACGGGACATAGTTCAACGACTCGTCCGACAGGCCATCGCATGGGGGCTGATTGCGAATCATCAATCATAACTAGGTCGTCAAATTTCAAATTAGGGTTTGTCGTGGCCCACTTGTTTCGTTGTTGAAGAGTGTGTAGATATTCTTTCCGCCAACGATTCCAAAAATGTTGAGACATTTGTTTCAATAGTTGCCAACGCGATAAACGATTAATTGGTACATCCACAAAATCTTCTTCAAGAACAGAAACGAGGGGAGCCCCAATCAAAAAATGTGCAGGAGTTAACGGGTCCATTTCAGATGGATCCGGCGATAGCGCTCCAATGGGTCGCGAATTTAAAATTGCTTCGACGCAAGTTAGAACTGTGGTTAGTTCTTCGAAGGTGAGGATTTGATCTCCCACAACCCCTTTCAAATGGTGTTTGGTTGAGTTAATTCAAGCCTCCGACAATCCGTTGAAATGAGGTGCGGGGGGAGGATTAAAGTGCCAGGTAATTGAACGAGCGACAGTTGCATCCACAAGTTTGTCGTTGTTTTTGGGTGCATTTATGAATTTAGGGTTATTTTTAAAACAAACAATGCATTTGCTCAGACGATGTCGAATAATAGGATGGCGAGCATTTTCCGAAATTTGTGCATAACGAATACGTCCACCGACTCTCAATATTCCATTTTCGTCGATAAATGGAGCGAGTTTTTGAAGTTGTGTCGAACAGACATGATGCGACTGTATACTGTCTATATCTTGTTGAAAATATATAGTTTGAACAAGCTAAATGCAATATGTCAAAGATAAATTATTTTCTTTTAAAGAGAGTGGGGAAAATACGTTGAAAGTGCCAATTGATTTCGAACGTAATTTATTAATAAATTGACGACACCAAGATATAACACGTAATAATTTCGATAATGAAGAAAATTTCAGTAAAAACTCTTGGTCACAAGTTGACACATTCGTTACGAATGAGATCAAGTTTTTCGATTTGTATTCTGGTAGTTGTTCTGCGGGAATAGTTTGAGGTTTAACTAGCAGGCGCGGATCCAGCCCTTGAAAAAGGTTGTGGGCACAGCCACCCGAAAAACAGCCAAGTGCGAATACGAACTCGCCCATGAACGCCTTTTGAATTTGATTATTTCCTTTATTCCGCGCATCAGGACTTTGGCCTTAGGAATAGATGTCATAATTGGAGGAAGTCAGACCCGATTTCATTCAATTAAATAGTCGAACAGTTAAGAGGCTAGACTTTGAATGACACGCGGAACACCCGCGTCTGTCATTCTGTCCCACTCACAATAAGCTAACGCACACTTAATACATGCGAATGCAAAATGTGCGAATGAGACAACGCTCAAATTTACCTACAGAAATCGCTCGAAAAGGGGTTTATGGAGAATACACTTTTCTACACCGAAACTTTCACGAAATTGAAAATTTTAAAAATATATATTTTTTAGAAAGAAGATGCCACGTCGGTAGCTTTTTAAAATTTTATAATTCCTTATGAGAGTTGAGTTAGCAGCACTTTTTCCTTAAATAATATTTTTTGATAAATCGTACATGTTTGACAGTGAATGTTTACGTTAATACGAAACGCATCGAAAATTCAAAAACATACCGACATAGTTTTCACCCTCTAGAAGGCAGTATAAAAAAAAATTCATTTTGTGCAATTTTCTATGTAGAAAAGTGTTTTTTCCCGGGCATCTTTTTTGTATGGGCCGAAAAGCGAAGTCTATCGTCTTAGCGATTTAATTCCAAACCAATTTCAATCAATAAATTATTATTTTTTCTAGTAGCCAGTAAGCCAATACCTATACGGACACTAGACTGGGTAAACAGGTATTTTGACGCTGTCTCAGGAGTAGTAAGTATGACCAGCAAGTGAGAAGCACCAGGCGAGACTTAATTTGGCTACCAATACTATACAACTACGAAACCGATTTTGATAATTTTTTTACATCTTTAAAGGATATCAAATCAAATTAAACGCTAGGAAACGCTTTACATTAAATAACTTTATTTAGGTGCTTACTTAAATTACAAATTCAAGCTTACGTTTCTTTTTCGCGAAAACGTTGATAATTTCATCGATATCCAGGTTTACATCTTTGTATATACAGGGTGTTAAGCATCGTACTTGACTTACTTTAACCAGTGATTCTTGAGATTATTTGAAGTAAAAATGTTAATAAAAATTTGGTCTCTGGTGACATTTTTGAGGTTTTTTTTCTACAAAAACTTAAAAATCAGTAGGTATTGGGATGTTAGGGGCGGGGTAAGGGGTTGGTTGGTTACTTGGCTTAGTGACCAGTGACGACACGTGAAAGATTTTTTTTTCTTTGATTTTGAAGAAAAGTTTTTGAAAAAAAAAACGAGTGTGCTTTAGACCTCACGACTGAAGTAAATACTTCTTTAGCTCCATCTATATGTATGTCTATATATATTTTTATATGTATAACATATATACATGTATATACATATATTATTTTTCTACAAATATTTATTATCATTCGCCTCGCCCGATTAAACAAACGCTTATTACTTTTTTTTCACCTGCAAACAACCAACTTTATTTTTATATTAGAAAGACATTGTAAGTGTTAAATCTCCCACTAGGCGATGTCGAGACATATCATGTCTACATTTTTTTGGTGAAGTACTTTAACTCGTCAAATATTGATTATTTTTAATTGATAAACTAATGTTTCAGACAAGATTTTTATGCATAGCACAAAAGGTAACAATTATTATAAGCAATAATTATCAGCCTGAAACACTCATCGACATTGAAAAAATCTTCCGAGAAAAGATACATGCCGCCGACGAGAAAGCGGTAGTTGTTGAATGAAACACTAGTACGTATTGAATCATTTGGCGGGTAAGGGGTAAGCCGCCGTAGCTATTTTTATGCATAGCACAAAAGGTAACAATTATTATAAGCAATAATTATCAGCCTGAAACACTCATCGACATTGAAAAAATCTTCCGAGAAAAGATACATGCCGCCGACGAGAAAGCGGTAGTTGTTGAATGAAACACTGGTATGTATTGAATCATTTGGCGGGTAAGGGGTAAGCCGCCGTAGCTCAGTGGATTAGAGCGCCTGTCCGGACATCAGAAGGACACAGGTTCGAGTCCCGTCGGCGGCATGTATCTTTTCTCAGAAGATTTTTTCAATGTGGATGAGTGTTTCAGGGTGATAATTATTGCTTATAATAATTGTTATCCTTTGAACTATAAATAAAAATCTTGCCTTAAACATTCGTTAAGCAATTAAAAATAAGGAGATGTACATAATTACGAAACCAGAAGTGTAAATAGTATTAGATTGCCACGTATGGCGAAATCCAAATCACAGAACTGCCTAATATATACAGAGGAATAAAGATGTATGATGAAGCCTGAAAGTCTAAAGAATGAAGGAAGAATCAATGTATTTATAAAGAAATGTTATGTAAAAATATTTAAAGTTACAAAATGAAATATTATCTTGTTTATTTTAGTTTATATTTATGTTGTCTCAACAACTCAATAAATAATAAAAAAAATATCTTTTTTCCAATACAAGTAAGGCGCTCCTTTGCTCCGCTTGGCTAAGTGGGCGGAATCGCTACGGCGATCCGGCAACGGCGATGAGGCAACTGAAAACTCACAACTGCCAACTGTCTTTGTATGACAATGTGATGGCCCGCACACTACAAAATCACTCAAAAACCCGTGGTCAATGGTAACGTAAGCAGTGACTCGCGACTTGCACTGCTGATTGCCGTGGCCGGCCGTGGCTAGTTGCCAGCTGTCAGCTGATTGTTCTTCGTCTATGGTTAAACAAGCTTTTGACCAATCAAGACATAGAAATCAGCCGGTTTTAGTTGGTTTTCTGTTGCCTCGTCACTCTCGTCAGCGGAGCGCCTAAGTATTCATGTGCCAAGAAGAAACTGATAATGTGTTTTCAAAAATGTGACAAAACATGTCAGCATATCGTCTATGGCTCTTTCTGCGTTCCGAATCACGCACGATTCATGATTTATTGTGTGTGTTTTTTTTAAATTTTATTAAGGCATAGCGTTTATTATCATCAGCCCTTGAGGTGATTCTCACAAAAACGGCGCTCTACAAATTATCCATTTTTTATTTTTTATTGTTATTATTATTGATCTCAATAGGCTCAATACCTAAGCATACAAACAAATAAATATGGACAAAGAACGTTGAATTTCATGATTCCCAGTTGTTTAAATATGTTACCTGCTGAAATTTAAAACTGTGCCCAAAACACACAATTGGTGAATTTACTGAAGACTTGGCTTACGGAAAGAATTTATTTATATTAGCTTACAATGACATATTATTCTAAATGCTTTAAAATTGTAACTTATGTTTTTCATAATTTTTCTTTTATCTTTTTATAAAAATATTATATTTCTGTAATTTTTTTAAATTTTATTTTATATGTAGGTATAATTGTACAAATGTAACTATTACATCAATATAATAAGATCTTTAATGTAAAGAACCCATTAGACAAACTACTAAAAAATAGTTTATCGGGACTTTTTGTCTTATATTTGAAAAGTGTATAAAATAAATAACTAAAAAAAAAAAAAAAATAGACCGTGAAAGTGTGACGTTACAAGTCCATTAGGGTTGTGGGCATGCCCACCGTGCCCACAACGGTGGATCCGCCCTTGTTAACTAGTAACCATTCTTCCAAAGGTGATGATAGAAAGTTAGGTCCGTACCACCATAACGATGAAAAACTCCTCGTGATCCCAAGTCCGCGGGATTTTCTTGCGAGGAAATATGATACCAATGTTCAAACGGTATGTTTTGAGTTACAGCTTCGACACGATTTGCTATAAAAGTTTGTAAAAGAAACGAAGGTGTCTTCAACCATGCCAATACAATGGTTGAATCCGTGAAAGCGATGATTCTTTCTATTTGAAGTCTATCTTTGTATATTTCTTTACAATAAGTCAACAAATTTGCCAATAAAACTGCTCCAAGCAACTCTAATCGTGGGATAGAAGTCACTTTGATGGGTGCAACCCTTGACTTAGCCAACAAAATATGGCTCGATATTTCTTTGTTGTTAATTACAACTAAATATACAATTCCACAATATCCTCTTTCAGAGGCATCTGAAAATCCAACAAGTATACAACGACTTTGTGGACATGTTCTAACATAGCGATCAATTCTTAGATTGGCGAGGGATGGAAGTTCTGTTATGTATTTCTTCCATTTCAAATTCATTTCGGAAGGAATTTCATCATCCCAACCAATTTGGATTTTCCACAAGTTTTGCATGAAACATTTAGCAATAAAAACGACAGGATTAATAAAACCTAGTGGATCATATAAACGCGCAATTGTGGATAAAATTTTGCGTTTGGTACAGTGGCCATTAACAACATTATTAATTTTATATGTAAATGTATCGAGCGAGGGGATCCATTGAATTCCTAATATATTAATATTTTTCTTATCAGCATCCAATTCAAAACTTAAGGGTACTTCCAGGTAACTGACAGGAATGTCTTTTAGTACTTCAGGACAATTACTAGACCATTTTCGTAGTTCAAAACCACCTTTTTGAAGTAATGCAATTAATTCCACTATACGATGTCGAGCGCTTTCCAAAGTTTGCGCACCACTGATAATGTCATCAACATAGGTATTGTCAATTAATGTGCTAGCAGCCTCTGGGTAATTCAATTTTTCAGCATTTGCTAGTTCATGAAGTGTACGGATAGCGAGGAACGGTGCAGATGAAGTGCATATGTAACTGTCTGAAGTTCGAATTCCTTTAAAGGATGACTAGGCGATTCTCGCCACAAAATACGTTGGAAACGGCGAGAGTTCTTATCCATGAGTATTTGTCGATACATTTGACGTATGTCAGCGGTAAAAACGATTTTGTGTATTCGAAAATTACACATCAATTCGACGATGTCCTATTGTAATTTGGGACCGACCAAAAGTATGTCGTTCAATGACATACCCGATGACGTTTTAGCACTTGCATCAAAAACAACCCTTAAGCGAGTGGTAGAACTCGTCTCCTTTATTATTCCATGATGAGGTATGAAGTAATTACCAACAATTGGCGATTGAGATGGTATTTCCATCATGTGTCCTAACGATAAGTATTCTCTCATGAACGAAATATATTGGGATTTAAAATCAGGATTTCGATCCAGTCTCCTTTCTAAATGCGTGAGACGTGACAATGCTGTGTCATATGATTTTCCCAATTTCTCCGGGGTTTCCTTAAATGGTAATGATACAACGTACCTCCCATCTTTGTTACGGTAGGTATTTTCAACATATAATTGTTCACAACGAAGTTCATCAGGCGATTGAATTTTCTTCAAAAGAGGAACGTTTTCGATTTCCCAGAAACATTTAAGTTTTTCATCTATTGATTCCTCCATTGAAGTGAAAAATGAGTTAATAGAATGATTTGATGGTTTGACATTTCCCATCAAAACCCAACCTAATTTGGTTTCAATGGCTACAGGTTCATTTTGATTGCCAATTAATTTACCTGAGCACAATAGCGACGCAAAGATATCACTTCCGAATAGGATATCAATTTCTGAAGGTATGTAGAATGTAGGGTCTCCCAATTGGAGTCCTGCGATGTGTGACCACTCATGCTCGACGATACGAGATGACGGCATATTTGAACAAATGTTATTCAAAATAAGAAAATCTGTCGTAATACCAGATTCCTTCGAGGCGACGGGACGAAATTGTGTTTTTATTAATCCGTTGGAATTAATTGTAGGAATGTTGCCAATACCTAGCACTGCAAGTGACTGCTTCTTTTGACGAGGCAAACCTAGGCGTTTGACGCAATTCTCCGAAATGAAATTAGCCTGGCTGGCGCTATCGAGCAAAACTCTAGCCTTTTTGAAAACGCCATTTTTGTCCAATATTTCAACATAGGCTGTAGATAACAACACCGATGTGTTAGTTTTATTGTAAACCGTTGTCAAAGCAATTGGTTCCGACGAATTTTCTTGAGGTTCTGGATTTTCCAACATTTTCTTTGGAAAATGCAACAGGGTATGATGTCTTGCTTGACAATGCTTGCAAGAAAAGCGAGATTGACAATTTTTCGCATTATGTCTCCCTTGGACCAAACAATTAAGGCATAGATTATGTTCTTTTACGAATGAGCATCTATCCTTTGCAGAAAGGTTTAAAAATTTGTCACATTTATGAAGAGCATGTGGCGATTTGCAAGCAAGACACTTGATTTTAATATTCGATACAAACGAATTAACATTACTATTATTGCTCGAACGAGTTTTAAAATTATAGGCCTTCGATGGAACTTTATTAACATTTTCCTTTTGTGTCATATGTTCCGGAATAATACCTGACGCCATTTCCTTAGCTAAGCATTGTCCCTCCAAAAACTGCAATAGTAGATCGAATGAAGGAATTTTTTCCGACTTATGTTGTAACACAAAATCAATACGCAATTATTTTGGTAATTTGCGTAGAACAATATGTAACAATATGAAACTCCATTCACGTACGGGAAAATTTAAAACTTCCAAAGCGGCAATGTTTTCTTTCAGCATTGAAATAAATTGCCTCAAATTGTCATGAGCCTTTACGGGCTGGGATGACAAAATTACCTCCACGTGTATATCAGCCATTAGGCGTACATTATCATACCTCGTCTTTAGAATATGATAAGCAATAAAGTAATTTCCTTCCGAAATCGGCAAATGTTTCACGCATATTAATGCCTCACCAGTGAGACTAGTTAATAAATATTGCATTTTTTGAACGGAATTTAATGAATTATTTGAATGAATTAACGAGTCAAAAGTGTTAATAAAATTCATCCATTCTGTTGAAATTCCAGAAAAGACTATCAAATTCAACTTAGGTAACAAAACATTAGTCAAATTATAGTTCATTGTTTTATTGTCGATTGCAACTGTTGATTTTTCAGGAAACAGTTGGTTAAAATATGATTGTATTTCGTAATACATATTTTGTATCTCCGAATATTTCGATTGTAATACCGTTACATCAGCCTCATCCTTTTTTGTAGCTTCCAGAGATATATGAGCCTGAATAAAGTTTTCTCGTACAGTTACGAGATCTGTGTAACGTATTTTAAAAGCGTCTTTGTCAAACAAATTCGTTGTTTGAATTGCTTTCAAAGCAGACGCACGAATACTCTCCATATCCAGCACTGACAATCTATATTTAATTGAATTGGATGCCATTTTTGAATATTTAAAACCAAAAAATATTCAAACCAAACAAAAAAAACAATAACAACCGCGTAAAAAACTGTCACTTTTCACAGCTCACCTTGACAACGAAATCATAAACAAACTTCACTGCGTATCTATGGAAGCAGGGCTCTACGTTACCATCAGTTACCATTAACAGTGCTCTACGTTACCGACGATTGGTTTATTTATGGTTACCATTAACAGGGCTCTACATTACCGACGATTAGTTTATTTATGATTAACAGGGCTCTACGTTACCGACGATTGGTTTATTTATAATTAACAGGGCTCTACGTTACCGACGCGACTTCAAACTGATGCCTACTTATCGAATGCTACCGAAATTACAAACAAATGATGTCAATATGATTACCTAATTAATTATTAATCTTTATGCGTAATAATGAATTATTGTTGAAATAGCTTTACGACAGGAACGGAATTGAAAGGATGCGAGTTTAAAAACACAATCATTTGAATTGAAACGATATTCAATTTGGCGAATTTTTTGCTAAAAAACAACAATATGTAATTTAGCGGGAATGTGATTTATATCCGGCTACAAGGATCAAAATGTTAAGTGTCCGATGACACCGTGTGGACTGTAAAACTAAATTATGTGGCGAAATTACGAGTGTGTTAGATTGAGTTTTTAAATCGACAAGGGAGGAAGGAAACGGTAGGAATGGCCCTTACCTTGATGATGAGGTGACAGCTCCCAGTTCTTCTTTACGATCACTTTCCAATGATGATGACCCGATGGTCTTCACGACAATTATAATATATTTATATTATTGTTATTTGCGAGATTTGCGAAATGCTTGTACAAGCTTGGTCGAATTTTCAAGATAACAACTGAATGTTTTTATTCAAAAAAAGGAAGTGCAAAAGTGTTCTTTTTTCAAGTGTTTTAAATCATCTTCTTTGCTTCTTGGGTAAGGGCCTTGATGTGAAAGGAAGGGAATCACAAGGAAGGAATATTTGGTAAGGAACATGGGTATAATGGATTAATGTCCTAAAGTTATTTCAACACTAAACATTTACATACCTTGGTCTTACAATAGATGTCAACTTTAACTGGTCAAATCATATTGAAAATGTATGTAATAGATTAAGATCCATATTAGGAAAATTTTACCACCTAAAAAAATTTGTAAATAAAAATGTATTATACTGTATATACAACGCAATAGCAGAATCAATTATAGGATACGGAATAAATAGTTACGGATTAACGTACAAAACATACTTAAATAAAATAGAACAATTACAAATCCGTTTCCTAAAATTGATATTAGGCAAAAAAAAGTCCAGTTATGTGAAGGTGATTATAAAAAAAATGTTCTCCTTGTGTAATGTCCTCTCTATACACAGTAAGGTAAATTACCAATTAACGCTAGATGAATTCTGGAATACAGAATTCAAAAAACCTGTAAACCACAACTACCCTACTAGGCATAGAGAAGCACAAATGTTTATTATCAATAAATCTCAAAATGTATACGGAGATAGAACAAAAAGGCATAAAATTCCGGAAATATTTAACGCATTACCTGAAAATATCAAAAATGAGACATCTTATTCAAAAATCAAAACAAAAGTTAAATCTTTCTACCTCCGAAGAACATGAAATCAAATAAAATAGTTCCTGTATACTGTATTAAATAATTAGAAAAAAATGAGAGATTTCTTACAATCAAACTGATTAATCAGTTTCGTAAGATTTGTAAAATAAAATATTGTAAAATTAAAACTGAATACACATATTTAAAAAAAAAAAAAAGCTCAACCCGTAAGATAATTCCTCCTCACGTACCCTTAAAAAGTGAAAAGAATGATTTGCAAATCCTGATAAAGGAAAAATATCGTAAGCTGTGCATCGATAAGCATCTAACTTTTAAAAACCATATCCAAGATGTTAAAAAAAAACCACACCCTTAAGACGATAGACTTCGCTTTTCGGCCCATACAAAAAGGACGCCCGGGAAAAAAACACTTTTCTACATCGAAAATTGCACAAAATGAATATATATTTTTTTATACTGCCTTCTAGAGGGTGAAAACTATGTCGGTATGTTTTCGAATTTTCGATGCGTATCGTATGAACGTAAACATTCCCTGTCAAACATGTACGATTTATCAAAAAATATTATTCAAGGAAAAAGTGCTGCTAATTCAACTCTCATAAAGAATTATAAAAATATAAAAAGCTACCGACGTAGCTTCTTCTTTCTAAAAAATATATATTTTTTAAAATTTCAATTTCGTGAAAGTTTCAGTGTAGAAAAGTGTATTCTTCATAAACCCCTTTTCGAGCGATTTCTGTAGGTAAATTTGAGCGTTGTCTCATTCGCACATTTCGCATTCGCATGTATTGTAAGTGTGCGTGAGCTTATTGTGAGCGGGACAGAATGACAGATGCGGGTGTTCCGCGTGTTGTTCAAAGTCTAGCCTCTTAATCAACGTTTTTAGCCGATTATCTTATGTATTACCAATTAAATTTAAAAAAGTTTATATTATAGTCTCGTACACTCACATTTAAATTACTTAATTGAAATCTGGGGAAATGCGTATGAAACATACATTAATGAATTACAGATAATTCAAAAGAAACTAATCAAAAAAAACTATTTCACTACGAATAAATCCAAAACATCCACAAAAAAACTATATTTGGAAACCAAACTGTTAACATTAAGAAAACTATACGAATACAATATATGTCTCCTTATATACAAAATAAATAATAAACTCATTCATACAAACACAGAATTCATTAAAACGTCCCAAGTACACAAACATTTTACACGACAACACGATAACATACATTTAAACGCTATTCATACTAACTACGGTAAGCAATCTATTAGTTATGAGGGGGGCAATTTATATAATTGCCTTCCAGTTGATATTAAAAACGAAAAAAGTGTGTGTAAATTAAAAAAAAAATTATTCATTTTTATTCACAAAAAACAATGTAGTGAAAGTGAATAATATTGAAAATGAATGAATAGTATTGTAATATATTGTATGATAATATGTTGTATGATAATATGTTGTATGATAATGTTATGCAAATTGTAGTTAAGTAAGTGAAAATGTTATTTTCTTTTTTTCTGGAATAAAAAAAAACTTTAAACTTTAAGTGGTCTACTTAGGACGCACAAAGGTCTCAACTGCTCCCAATCGCCTGGAGCTAGTGGGACTATGGAATGACAATTGCGTTTTTTTTAATTGGCTGAAGGTAGCGGAGAGGGGAAGACATTGGAAGGGGAAGGTGGAGAAGTACCATGCTGTTCAAATCTGGTCATCAAATACTGTTAAAGCTATTTCAAGAAAACGTTTCAATTCCGAATGGTGGTCTTTTAACAGGGCAATACTGGGAGCATGTATATTAAGGTGGGTCACGAATGTATGGGGAAATATTTTTTCTTGTTTTTATTGATCTAATAGTGATAAAAGGGTGCTAAATGACGATAAAAAATCACGTTATTTATTTTATAATATTTGGATATCATCGTCTTCCTCCGGATTGACTTTGAAATTTCACATATAAGAGAAAAACCCACCCTTGTTAAATCTTTAAAAAATGTTAGATAAACAAGTAAAAATGTACTATTTTTCAATAAAACGCAAAATAGAGGGAATGTTTCAAATTATTTACTAAAAAAATACAATAATATAATTCAAATTATCTTAAGGTAGTGTATTCAAATACCAGCAAAATCCTTCTTACTCTCAAATTTCGGCCTTATTTTGCGAGACTCAATCTTCACCTTAACAAGACCTTCTCTTGCAGACTTCATACATAAAGTAGTCAAGGCTTCAATAACAGTCGTTACACCTCTTTCAATTGCTTGAGTATGACATAGCAGACGCAGAAGAGGCAATCTACCTTCTCCCCCATGAGCTACAAATAATTGAAGATCTTCATCCGATATATTCTTCAGTATTGTGGGTTCGGTTACATTTTGCGTCCAAATAATATGATGCATCGAGGTTTATGTTTGGAAGTTGGAACAGTTCAGTTTTACTTAGTTTCTTACTGCGTGCTTTTAGAACACGACGCGCAGCTAATTCTCGGATATGCTTGTGAGAGTCAGTCAACATTGCAAGCAAAAAAATTTCGGGGTGTGCGAAGTAACTGTTTCTTTCTATAATTTGATCAATTATAGTTTTTAGTTCAGATGATAAGTATCCAGGCGCTGAGATTAACTACTACAGGTGACGTGCTCCATCTTTGCAGGTTGTATGAGTTTTAATGCTGAACCAAGCCGGAGCATACACTTCAACAACGTACGTTTCTAAAATAATAAGATTCTCTGAAGGAGCTTCCATTGAAACATAAAGACGAAGATTTCGGTTAGCACGCATAAGCTATTTGGCATGAGACATTTTTCCAGTAGATTTGTGGCATAAATCTTCAGGTAATTCCCCCCCACCGTAACTGCAGATACAATTTTATACAAATATAATTGATCCTGTATCCACGGCTTTAGTAAATAATTCATGCAACTCTCCGTCAATTTTCTGAAAATGAACCATAGGCTTTTTTTACAGTTTTCCAAAGCTAGTCCTATTGTGCCTGAATATTTTTGAGGTCCTGATGTCTTACCGTCAAGATGTGCGAACAAATGCCGAAATGGTAACTCGTTCATGTGAAGCAAGCAAATTATCCATTGCAATGTTATATAACTTGACGTGCCAGAGTTTGGTGCAATAAAACCTACATATATATTGAATCTGGCTGAAATATGCTCTTCAATGCGTCATTCTCTGAATTGCGTCCCCTCCCTTTCCCTGATAATTAATGTTTTATCTTTCCGGTTATCAAAATATATTTGGGTTTTTTTATAAAACTATGTGTTGTGCCCTTAATATTTCCTCTTGTTTTCTTTCGTTCTCTGCGAAGTTTACTCTTGTCAATAACTGGAATATTAGACTTGATATCATACAGAACTGCTAAGGCAATAGCTGCCGCTGTCTTATCCGACACTCCATATCTATCACAAGTTTTAGACAGTGTGGAATGATCAATATTGACCGCAGCCTGCTTCTGAAGCGTTTGAGGTACAACATCAACATCAGGTTTGAAAACATCTTTACAATCGGATTCATTTGATGCAGAAGACGTTGAAATATCGAGAAGAGAGGTAGTTGGCTTACCTGTGCTTTTCTTTTTAGACGGGCACAAGGATTTTTGCTTCAAAAGGTTCCCTTTCAACGCAGTTTTCATTTGTTTTGTTGAAGCGATATCCACATTTCCTATTGTAATTTTTAGTGTAGTACGTTGGTCAGTAATGAAACTCTATTCATTTACAGGTATTTGTTGATCTCTAGAACAGTCACATTTACTGAAATCATTGCATTTGCAAGACGAAATATCAAACAGCACTTTACTTTTGCAGCCGAATTCCTCCATTTTTTCTCCGGTATTAGTGCAATCGGTGCTCTCCCCGCCCTCACCTCACGCCTCCAATAATCAAAACCGGGACTTTTTTAAATGATTTCGTAAATATATACTACATTTGCTATGGAAGATTACAAAAAAAATGGTAAAAAATATTCAGAGTAACTTTTATATACACTAGAAATAACCTCAAATATTGAAAATTTTCAAAACTTTGAAGTGAATCCGGAGGAAGAAGATCGTATTAGAAAATTTTAAAATTTTAAACACGTCGTTTTCAACCCATTTGGCACCCTTTTATCGCTCTTAGAATTTGAAATTAACACTTTTTTTTAAATGACCCACCTTAATGTATATTAAACTCTAGAACGTACGAATACTATTTTAATGAATAAATTGGGAAATAACAATTATTCAAATAAAATTACTCGCGCTCGACGGGATTTGAAGGTGCCAATTAGAGTGGAAATAATTATTATATATAATATTTTTGTATGATCACCGCACAACTGCTCCGGTCTGGAGCCGGGGAGACTATGGCATCCCCAAAAGGGGTATGTTGTGAGACTGAAGGTAGTGAGGAGGGGAGGGAGATTAAAAATGTGAAGGTGGGGAAGTACCTGGCTATTCAGATCTGGTTACCAAACACGGCTAATGACATTTCAAGTACCTGGCGTTTTATTTCTGCCCTAGAACAAGAATATTTGCAGTCGGGACAAGAAAAAGGTTTTTCTCCACTGTGGGAAATCAAGTGACTTTTTAGTTGTCCCTTTTAGAACATGAATAGTTTTAATCGGGACCAGAAAGGGGTTTTTCTCCACAGTGAGTCTGCAAGTGTGTGGTCAAAGAGATTTTTCGTGAACATGAATAGTTGCACACGGAACACGAAAAGGGTTTTTCTCCACTATGAGACCGCATGTGAATCGTCAAAGAGCCTTTTTGAGAACATGAATAGTTGCACACGGAACATGAAAAAGGTTTTTCTCCACTGTGAGACTGCATGTGTCTTTTCAGATGGTCGTTTCGAGAACATGAATAGTTGCACTCAGAACAAGAAAAAGGTTTTTCTCCACTGTGAGACCGCATGTGGATCGTCAAAGAGCCTTTTCGAGAACATGAATAGTTGCACACGGAACATGAAAAAGGTTTATCTCCACTGTGAATCAGCATGTGAATCGTCAAATAGCGTTTTTGAGAACATGAATAGTTGCACACGGAACACGAAAAAGGTTTATCTCCACTGTGAATCAGCATGTGGATCGTCAAAGAGCTTTTTCGAGAACATGAATAGTTGCACACGGAACATGAAAAACGTTTATCTCCACTGTGAATCAGCATGTGGCATTTCAGGGAGCATTTTTGAGAACATGAATAGATGCACACGGAACGTGAAAAAGGTTTATCTCCACTGTGAATCAGCATGTGAATCGTCAAATAGCGTTTTTGAGAACATGAATAGTTGCACACGGAACACGAAAAAGGTTTATCTCCACTGTGAATCAGCATGTGGATCGTCAAAGAGCTTTTTCGAGAACATGAATAGTTGCACACGGAACATGAAAAAGGTTTTTCTCCACTGTGAGACTGCATGTGTCTTTTCAGATGGTCGTTTCGAGAACATGAATAGTTGCACTCAGAACAAGAAAAAGGTTTTTCTCCACTGTGAATCAGCATGTGGCATTTCAGGGAGCCTTTTTGAGAACATGAATAGTTGCACACGGAACATGAAAAAGGTTTATATCCACTGTGAATCAGCATGTGGCATTTCAGGGAGCCTTTTTGAGAACATGAATAGTTGCACACGGAACACGAAAAAGGTTTTTCTCCACTGTGAGTCAGCATGTGGATCGCCAAATTGCCTTTTTGAGAACATGAATAGTTGCACACGGAACATGAAAACGGTTTTTCACCACTGTGAGACCGCATGTGGATCGTCAAATAGCCTTTTTGAGAACATGAATAGTTGCACACAGAACATGAAAAAGATTTTTCTGCACTGTGAGACCGCATGTGTCTTTTCAGATGGTCGTTTCGAGAACATGAATAGTTGCACTCAGAACAAGAAAATGATTTTTCTCCACTGTGAGTCAGCTTGTGTTGAACTATGGGTTCAATTCTTTCAATGCGTTCGAGGCATTCTTTTTTAACATCCGACAGGTCTATGTCTATTTCCATATAAGGAAATCCCCCTTCATCTTCTTCTTGGGGTCCAAGATCTGCCTTGAGGCCAACAGCATCCATATTAATGCTACCTGGAAAAATAAAACATCAAAACGTTCCAAATAAAACATCAAAAAACCACATAATTTTTTTTATTTTAAAAATTGAATTTCAATTATTTTACCTCGATGAAATTTGATTATGCGTAATGTATAAGCGAGAATTTGCATAAGAGACTTCAGGGTTAATTTAAGAAATAAGAATGACCAAAGATGTCCGCTTAGAAGACCGATGCTTCAAGAAGGAAGAATCTTATCATCTTGGATTCATTTAGTACGGAGTTTTGTTGTTAATCGTCAATGGAATGATATCTGCCTTTAATATTTATGCTTTTTCAAAATAAAATAGTTAATATCGTGCGCCAAATAAGATCAGGTGAAAACTTGAGGAATCGGAAAATTATTGTGAGTACTGGCGACTTCGAGGAAAGGCTCTCGACTAGCAATCCTAATGTCGCTGGTACAAATTCCGACGTACGTATTATTATTTGATGTATTTATATAATTCAATAATTTATTCCTACAAAATAATACATAATATTCTTGCGGCACGTTCCAGAGTGGAAAATAATCACAGGATATTATACTGGGAGCATGGATACAATCTACAATTTATTTATTTATTTATTTATTAAAGAATTTTATACACAGTGTACACATTGTGTTATTTTGCACGCCATGCTAGGGATGTCCCTGGGTTATGGCGGGTGAAGTATGCAGATTATATGGGTAAAATAAAGTAAATTTACTGATAATATAATAATTATGATAATGGGGTTTACAGTTAATGCAGCAATGAATTTATGACAATGAAATTTACATATAATATAGTAATTAATGATAATGATGTTTACAGGTAATACATATAACAAGGATTTTATGACAATGAAATTTACAGATAAAATAATAATTGATAGATGAAATTTACAGATAATATAACATTGAATTTATGTTAACGAAGTTACAGATAATAAAATAATTGATGATAGTGTAGTTTACGGATAATATGACAATGAATTTATGGAAATGTGGGTTACAGAAAAATAATAATTTATTTATAAGTTACATAGTATGATGGTTGATAAATTGAAGTATAATTTACTAAATTATACAAATTAAATTAAATTAAATTACAAATAATATACATCGAGGTTTCTAAATATTTTGATAATAATAATTTATAATAATAGGTTAATTATAATATTGATTGGTGAATAGGTTAATTATAATATTGATAGATATTAGAGTTATACAAATTAATTTAAGTAAAAAAAAAGATTATATATCATAGTTCCTAAGTGTGACGATCCATAGAGATAATTGTTTTTTAAAGTTATGGGGTTGGGTTTCAGTTTTTAAGTTGTCGGGGAGAAGGTTAAATATGTTTGGAGCTAGGTACATGAAGTGTCTTCGAGCTGACGTGGTATGTAGTGTAGGTACATTGTAGTTTCGGTTTCGATCGAGTAGAGAAAAGAGGATACATTATTGGACTTTGGGGAGCGATATATGGCGAAGATATTTAAGTTATCAATTGTGACTTTGAGGCAATTTGCATGGTCAACTGAAATTTCAGACACTATAGGGTTTAAGTGAGATTTGATATAAACTATGACCCCGTCGGATTGGGACCTGTGCTGCGTTGTATTGTAGACAGAGTAGTTGTTGATTATTTTCGGGATATAATTTGGATTTATCCAGCACTCTGACAGAGCAATTATATCAAATTCATTTCCTAAGTCAGTTAGGAGTACAAGTAAATTGTCGAAGTTTTTGTTGAGGCTGCGAATATTCATGGCAAATATTTTTAGTGCTTTAGGTTTGGAGATAATTTTTTTATATGCATTTGCATCATTTGTCGTTTGTACCGTGATGTTGAGTAAATTATCGATAGGGTCAGTCGGGTCCATTATAAGCGTCGATGAATGGTGGGGGTTCGAATTTGTCAGTGATATTGTGAGTTAAGTGGGTATATGTAGCTAAGGGAAAACCATAGCAATTAATATTTAAGATGTTTTTTGCAGCTGTTTAGTTTCTCCCGTGGTACGAGTAAGTACACTAAAAAGAACTATGATCATTCCGATAATTAAATGTATAGAAAGTATGAGATTAAGGATTTTTGTAAGGATGATACGAACTAAGACAATTAAAATAGTTAATGGAATGTAGAGACATGTATTAAAATCGTATAAATATTTGTAAAAGTCATAGTAGGTTATCAATAATATAGAATAAATTGAGAGAATTACATGAGATAACGAGTGTAGGACAATAGGAAGAATGTGAGTAACAATAAAAATAGAACAATTTAAATTTGTTGAAAGATAAGACACATTGAGATAATCAAAAACGATGATTGAAATGAAATGAAATGAAATGAGACACGTTGATTGAAATGGCATTGGCCGTGTTGGGTGCACAGGTCTGAATGATCAGGTATTTTCCACCCTTCCCTCCCCTCTACCTTCTGCTTCACAAAATACCCCAATTTTTGGGGTATTTTGTAGGCAGCATGTATCTAATTTAAAGAGTGTTGTAGTTTTGCAGTTTCGGGAAATAATACAATTTTAGGTAAATACCAAATGAAGTTATGTATGACAAGAGAGGAAATTGTGAACAGGCATAATATTTCCTGTCTGTATCACAATGCAAAGCCAACTTGGATTCCGAACATCAATTTTTTTACATAACATGCAATGCAACTTACTGGCTTTCTGAGTACTCTTTGCATATTGCAAACATTTCTTCTTAACATCTGGGAGGTCGAAATCTATATCCGAATAAGGCATTTCACCTCCACCTCGTTCCTGGGATCCTGGTTCCGTCTTGATGGAAATAGTCTCTGTATTTAGTAGATCCATGGCACTTCTGTGTTAACGATTGGTAATTGGTTCAAGCCCAAACAAATATACCTAAAAAAGAACATTGTTATAACGTAACTCTTATTTGAATGAGCTTAGAATATTTGGAATCGCTTGAATATTCTATCAATACAAAGAAGTCGTATGCATTACACATATTTCGAGATAGTGTCATGACCTTGAAGTTAAGCCATATGAAAAAGGCTGAGAGAATCATCGTCAATCGTCAGACAATTCTATATCTACTTAAAGATAAGGTAAGGTAGCCATTGCGCTTATAACAATCCATCGGTAATCCATGTTATTATATTCTGTGAAAATTTTAATGAATACCTTCGAAATTCTAACCTAAAAATAAAATTATAATTTGAGGTAACTCATTAAGTTAAAAATAAAAATTAAAGGTAGACGTCCAACTGACAGTTGACATGTTCATCAAACAAAACCGCCACATTCAATCCGTATCGATTGGCATAAGTTAAGCTACGTCGCGTTAAACACAGTGCATTTAAGCATCCCATAGCACAAATTAAAGAACAGTGTTCGCAGATTAATGTGGAATACCGGCCGCTACCAAAATGAATAATGTGATTTATATCAGCATTAGTACTTACCAAAACTTTCACAAGAAAATTGTGATGATTATTTTAATTGCGTGGGTTAAACAGTGTGAGGGACATACTGTAGATTTATAGAGAGGAAACAAGATGAAATGGCTGCTAGAGAAGAATTCACGTGTCAAAAAAGACGTATTTTTCATAGATAATCAAGTCATAGAAAACCGTAATTAATGAATGTGAAATTATTAGTCACTCTTGATTACATATACTTTTTCAGCCCTGTGACTTCAAAATTATAAATTCCCGGTAAAATTTCGATCGAACTGGACACGCTTAATACGATTTTTTTTTTAAATCTTTAGATCCATTAAAAAAGGGACTCCGATACGAGCAAGCGGCTTGATGGCCAGCACGTAAATTTGTTGTCTATCTTTTTCTATTATTCTCTATGCTTTTAAGGTAGCGACAGACTCGCAGCTCACATCAAAAAGTTATTTATAACACAATAGCGCTCGCCATACAATCCCATGAGACCCGCCAGACGTAAAAAGATGATGCGCTGTGATCGCGGTTTGAATCTTCGCTAATCGGAATTATTTTTCGTATTCGCTACAGTGGCGATATCAGAAAAGTTATGCGACCTCCTCTCTACCGTAAACAGGAGAGGGGGTCATTTTTAATACACGGAGCATGCGCGGAGCTGTCAAGTTAACATATCCAGTACAAAGAAATGATATTCTCTCGACCGCTTCCGATTTCAACTGACCCCTTCTCCTGCCGTAGGAAGGAATATTTTATAACGTAGTGTGTCGGTAGGATCTCATGAAGCAGGCGACCAACGCGAAGTTCACATCAAAAAGATACTGCGTTATAAGTATCTTTTCTACTTTATTTATTTAGGAAAATCAACAGATTATTTACATCAATTAAAATAAAATTAAGAATACAAATAAAATCTAAATAGATTTTCACATTACTAAAATTATAATAAAAAAACTAAGTGGGCTGAGATAATATTAACAAAAAATTCAACATTGAGAAATTAAATAAAAGTTAAAAGAAGATCATAAAAAATAACAATTTAAAGGTAACATATAACCTGCTTATAAATTTCAAATCATAATGTTTAATTTTTTTTTTAAACACAAGACCTGTACAATTTAACACATTTAATTATGACAATAGCAGTTTCGTTATTATTAACCCTCCCGGTGCTATCAGGGGTTCTCAGAATTTCTAAATTTACTATTCTCCATGTAGAATTTTAAATACAGACTTCAAAGTTTTGGTAATTTTTGTATTCCTACAAAACCTATAAACACATAATCTGCCATTTAAAAAAAAAGAAAAAAGTACTTCATTATAGCACAAAAAAATATTTTGTAAATATTTAGGTATCATTCCTTGCCGCAAATGATATTTCTTGTTCGCTGGAACCATATTCACAACAAAATGAACTGCCAAAATGCTCCATCTCTCTCTCGCATTAGTTCGCATATGGATATGGGTCCGCCGTTCTACTCGCACATCGGCTATTCACGGCATCTCGTTCTCTCATACTGTATCGAAAGCTGCGTAAGGGTGTTAGGACGTAATGTCCTTACACCATCACATAAGCCGGCGCCGGTCTCGGTGACCCGACCAGCTGCTTATCCACAGTGCGTTTCGAAACATTGCTGCGGACGGTAAAAATATAATTCGAAAAGTAAAAAGTTTAAAGTGCAGTTTTCGTGATAAATCTTTTTGTTTTGTGATTTTGCTGCTGTCAATAACTGTCTCTATCATGACGAAAAGGGGTGTAAACCATGAAGAACTATTAAAAATTCTCGAAAATCTCAGTGACTTTTGTGAAAGTGATGATGATCTGGATTTTGAAGCAATAGATAGTGAAGATGACACGGAAGACCACGTTGAAATCCCGGAGGAGTCAGATTCTGACGAAGACATCGAAGATTCAACTACAGCTGCGGCTAATGAAGTTTTAATGACCTCAAAATCAGGCATGCAGTGGAGTTCAGTGCCACCACCGCTGTCGAGAAATAGAGCGCACAATATTTTAAGTGCTAATCCTGGCATTCAAAATGAGGGGAAAAATATAGCAACTATTCGAGAGGCTTTTTGTTTATTTATGAACGATAATATTATAAAAAAAGTGTGTGAGGAAACTAATCGCTTTATATGTAAAAAAATCCAAACAGTGAAGATCAAGTAGTTAAAAACGAGGAAATCTACGCTTTTATGGGAATTCTCCTAGTGGCCGGCAGAAACCGGGGACGAAAACAAAACTTACAAGAGTTGTGGACAACGAATGAACTTTTTCGGCAGCATTTTTACTCCGCAGCAATGGCAAGATGCAGGTTTCACTTTATATATAGCAGTATACGGTTTGATGATAAAGAGACACGGACCAGCAGAATGGAAGTATCCAAAAATAAATTGGAAGCAATAAAGGATGTGGTTGAACTCTTCGTACCAGCTTGCAGAAATAATTATTCACCCAGTTGCAATATAACTGTCGATGAGCGATTAGCCACATTTCGCGGCCATTGTCCTTTCCGGGTTTACATGAAAAGTAAGCCCGGACGTTACGGAATAAAAATTTGGGTAGCTTCCGATTCCAAAAATGCTTACATATTAAATATGCAAATTTATACGGGCATGATTAACAATAAAAGGGAAGTTAACCAGGGTTACCGAGTGGTTACCGATATGGTGAGACCTTTTTTTGGATCCTGGAGAGGAATTACTACTGACAATTTCTTCACTTCGATACCACTGGCAAATCATTTATTTGAGAATCAATTAACACTCACAGGAACAATAAGAAAAAATAAGACAGAAATCCCACCAGAAATGGCAGCCAATAAAAATAGGGAAGAGTTGTCAACAATATTTGGATTTACAGATAAAATGACATTATTGTCGTATGTTCCAAAAAAAAACAATGCTGTAACGCTCCTTACGACCCAATTTAACCATGGAGATATAGAGCCCGGCATCAAAAAAAGGCCCGATATTATACTACACTATAACAAAACAAAGGGAGGAGTCGACACCGGTGACAAAATGACCCAAGAATATTCGTGTGTTAGGACAACCAGGCGTTGGCCATTTAGAATATTTATGGAGTTAGCTGACATTGCTGCGTTGAATGCATACATTTTGTGGATTGAGCGGTTTCCCGAATGGAGATCCAACGATCGAAGTCGTCGCAAAGAATTTATTCGCCAGTTAAGCATTGAGTTGGCAAAGCCCAATGTCGATTTGAGGTCAAATAACCCCAAATATCACAAGAATTTACAAAATTCCATAAATATTTTTAAGAAGGCTTGCTTTCCCGAAGAAAATACGGCGTCTTCTTCTAATTTTAGCTTCAATCCAGGACTAGATCTGTCCAACACAAGCGGATCTTCTGCAAAAGCAAAAAGATGCCTATTTTGTAACCGCACAAAAGACCGAAAAACTAAAATTTCTTGTAGTGAGTGTAACAAACCAGTATGCCCATTACACAGAATGCAAAACATTTCTTGGCAATGTCCTGAATGTCAACGTGATGAACAAATTTAATAAAATTCCTTTTGATGCCTTGTTTTACACTATTTTTTTTATTTTTAAATATTATGATACACCTTTGTATGCATTTCGCCGTTATATTTTATACTAAAAAGAAATTTAAAATGTTTTCATAATTACTTAAAATATATTGAACTACTTTTATTGTAAAATACTATATTAGTTGGGTTACTTCGTTTAAAATTTATTAGATAATTTATCAATGAGTTTATTATGTGAAAGGTTGGCGATAGACAATTATATGTTTATTGTTAGAATTTCCCACCATAGTTGGAAGGGTATTCCGAGTAATTGGTAATTAGTGGAAGTAGGGTATTTTTAAACCATCTGTAACAATTAACGATAGGATTATGCAAAATATATAATGACATTTGGGAAATAACCCAATAATGGTTTATTCTATTGTAAATCAGGAATTATTATTTTCTAGGTATTCATGGATTCTTAGGAGCATTATTTGTGGGTACTTAAATAATATATTGATTTTTGCACGTTATATGTTTACTGCCTTCTCAGAACTTTAAATGATTATTGCTGTACAACATGAAATTCCCATTTTTCCCCTTTCATGTAAGGGGCAATGTGGGGGTCATTTTAAAATGTTTACCTCAAAACGGGGTTCAAAATTAATGCTTTTAGGTTTTTAAATTCTCAATTGTTCCATTTATATAACAGTTTTAAAAATAATTAGAGTGAACATTCTTCAAGCAGTTTCTGGTACTTTTATATTGGTAATTTTATATTGTATTCTTTAACTTTTAATAAATGTTTTCCTTTTTTTTCACACAACTGTATTTGTAATTGTATTTTATAGTATTTGATTCTTTGGTTTGGTGTTATGTTTTACTTTTGCCCTTCTTGGACGTGGTAAATAACTGTGTAGGGAGATGTTTGAAATACATAATAAATCTGTAATTCTATTATTGTATGGTGAATTTAAATAATTTATTAAGTTTTTATGTGATTGTTGTAATACCGAAAAAATGGTTTGTATTTGTCATTGTTTGTGAAGTTTTGCTTGTAATAATATTTTTTTTATAAGTATTTCTTTGTTTTCAAATGTATGTAAAGCAATAATTACATCTCAAATAAAAAATAATTTTTTAAATAAATCATTTGTTTTTGTGATTTTCCTCTTTTTCCATTTAGTTATTTTGCAACCACCCTGTTACAAGACACTCTGTCAGCCGTCGACCGCGCCGTCCTGTCAGCAGGTACCAAAGTACCGACTATGAAGCAAGTCATAATAACCAAATGACGTCGCAGCCGCAGGCCGCGTACGTTGATGAATGAATTTAATCTATTTTTGTATGAACTTAACTATTATTATGATAATTATTTATCAACACGTGTAAGCCCACGTGTAAGCCATAAGAGTTATTTGCCATAAAATGTATGAATAAATGGGAAAATGGCATTGAAATGATAAAATCCGTGGGGTTGTAGCGCTACCCCTCATGGTACCCATAGTTTTGTTTTGCATCTTGGCATGTCGAGGGTTAAACAATGGGCCGTTTTCGCACGATTTTGGCCGCTAGGTTCGCTCATAGTCCTACCGGTCCAACTATTTTATTTAACTGTCAGATCCCATACATTTTTTAGGCCGTTTGACGCAATTTAGTGTTTTTTAATATTATAATAATGCCGTCAACCTGTTGTAGTATTCCAATGTGTAGAAATAGGAATGGGCTCGAGTTTCCCAAAGATAGAGACTTGAAAGCGAAATGGATTCATTCTATCAGACGTCCCAAATGGGCACCGACTCCTTCTTCTGTAGTCTGTAAAGCTGATTTCAGGGACACAGATTATATATTCAATAATATTAACCATAACAGTAAGTACATGACTTATTTAATTAATATCTTACTATAATTGAATCCCCAGTATAATATAAAGAGTACTTGTATAGTATAATGAATACATAAAGAAACATTTGACAAAGAATGTACAAAATTTTGCCTTCTTTCGCAGTTGACATTATTTGACAAACGTACCTTTAAATATAAGTGTAGTCAATCACAACTAACATTAATAATTATGGTAGACATAATATCTTGTTTCCTTTTTTAAAATTTACCATATTTTCAATTATTGCAATAATTTTATTACACGGTTATCAAACTGTCTGGCACGAGATTTCTGGGCAGCTGATTCTTCATTGTTGGCAATCTAATTTGCTTTCATTACTCGTCCCTTGTCTGTGTATCTCGTTATTGTAATTTAATGTTCAGTAGGAGTGTTTTAGGAAAAAAATCAAATCGTTATTATTTCTTAACGTAGACCGTTTTGTATTTTATATCATGCAAGTACGGCAGTTTGAGCCTAATTTTATTTTCAGATGTACTGTAAAGAAAAAGCTACTGAAAGGTGTAGTTCCTTCTAAAAGTAGAAGTAGGTAATTTAGAATTAAGAAACAGACGGGAAAGGCGTCTGATACGTGAAAAAACATATATAAATTCTACAAAACCACAAGAAGAAGACCTGGCAGTGAAAGGCATATTGCCCGGTCTCCGGTGATATTTTCGATGTTCGATCTGATATTTTGAAAAAGTCACAGGAGACCAACATTTTATTTACATTTTTTCTCTGAATAATGTCAGGAATCACTGGTTAAAGTAAGTCAAGTACGTCCCTTAACACCCTGTATATATTAAAATAAACTTTTGTTCTACCGCAGGGGAAGCTTATGGCGCAGACTACGCCAGTCAATCACCATCATCACTGCCGTGCTTGCCTGGATGGAGATGGAGTGCCCCCTGATGCCCTTCTGGAAATAGGAGCATGTCAAATATCCCCCGTGAACGGATATTTGCATATTTTTTTGGATTTATTATTATATACCTACCTACTATATTTTTCATTTATTTTCTGTTCCATTCTATGTATGAATGCATTGTTATTTTGTCAATGTTTGTACTATTTCAAAATATGGAATGTATTGTATTGCGAAAAATTCTGAAATAAACGATCATTATTAAATTTGTTTTATTAAAATAAAGTGTGGGTGTCGCTGCAGTTTTGTCATGGTTTTCTGTGACCTTGCACGATAGCTACTGCCATGGTTAAAACAGATTGTTGTTTCGTTGTACTAAATAACAAAAAATAATTTAACAAATATATAAATAAATAAATAAAACTTTCTTTTATTTCTAGAGATCAATATGAAAAGAACAAGATTACAGACATAATATAAATATGTCGTAAAACATTTACAAACATTATACACATAGAAGAACATATCAGTACAGCAAATAGTTCACATTACACATAAATTATTTATTGTTTTGGCACTTATTTTATTTTTTTTACATCCAAATATAATATGGTTGTAGTAGCATCGGTTCAACGCGTGAGCAACTTTGTGAACAGTCAACCTGTTAAAATAAAGAAAATAAGATTAGCAAATTAAATATGCAACTAGTGTAGAATAAAAACATAAATATTTTCAAGTAAGTTTGTCAAATCAATGCCTTCAGAAGGCGAAACAGCTGCAATGCATAGTAATAGATACACTTAGTAAAATATTGTAAATCCTATTTGATTTAAAATAATTATATTAAAAATATGCAAGATAATTTTTTTCCAATAATAATATTTGGATGACATGTATTTAATTACTGCTTATTTACATTCTATACAGTCATTGGAGGTTGTCCACTAATTACCCGCCCTGGTATAAGTAACATAAGGTTACTCCTTCAAGGCTCTCGCAAGGACGCAATTTTTTTTTGTATAAGAATGTTTCTACATTCAATAAAACGAAGCTAGACCTCCAATGTCCCTGCATATGGTGTTAGGTAGCAGTATGCAAATGCTTACATATAAACAAGACAGAAAGTGGTAGGCTTGTTGCAAGTAGTAGGCCTAGGATCAAAATCAAGGAGCTGTTGTTGAGACAACCGCTTTTTTTTAGTTGCAGATATTCCGCTTTTATAGGCGCACCATGATATTTCCTCGGTGTATGAAAATTTTGTAACATGCTTGTACAACTTTGTTGAACAACGATTTTTTTTATTTTCACTAAAATCTACTATTCCACGTAGAACTACAAATACGTGCTTACAATGTTCCAATACGCCAGCTTCATACTCACATTGGCATTCCAATAAAGTGTTACAATTATAATGTATATCGACAGCATACGAAAGATGTTTCCTGTATTCCGAAACACACTTTCCTAAAATATAGGTTGTGCCATTTTCATGTGCGCATCGAACACTCAGCAAGTATTGTTCAAAATACATACCTACAGCTTTGTCGGTGTTCTTCAAACTTTCCCAGGAAATACTGAATTTATGAAGTTCTTCCCGCGTCAGTGCTGGAATATTGGAGGCCATGTTGATGTCTTGAAAATCTTCCGGCTTCGGCGTTACCATTTCCAAGACACCTTCGTCCGCAACGCCAGCAGGATATGATGTTTATCATAATCTTCGAGTCTTAAATAAAACGTATTACGATAATAAATTTTAGTGATAAATTAGAAAATAAATTATCGTAGGCAATATAAATAAGCAATAGTGGTGTATTTACTAACCTTTCTACGAGAATTGCTTTTTTACCAAAAGTTTTGGCATTACGTCCTTTCAACTCTTCCTTCAATTGGAAAATAGTCCACTGACCGTAATTCTTGTGCATTTTACTTACAAATAGAGCAAACTAGGTTTGGCTAAACTCATAAATAAACCAACTTGTCGGAAGACAAATTGCAAATAGCTACCGAAATGACAGATCATTGAAAGACGTCAGTCTGCGTCAGTCCATAGATTTGGTCAACAGATTAGATGACAGGAGGACCGGTAACGACCGTGCTGCCATCTCGTGGATATTTTGGAATTACTCAGAAAACGGCCCATTAAGAACATATTAAATTATCAAATTAAATTAAATTCAAAATTAAATGGAAAAATAATATCATATGCTGATGACACTGTCATAATAATTGAAGGTTGTGATTGTAATACTGTTAATAACTTAGCAAATACTGATATTAATAAACTGAAAAATTGGTTTGACAAAAACCTCCTCTCATTAAATACTGAAAAAACCAAATTTATCCCATTCTCTATCAATAAATTTAGATTAAAACCAGAACTAAAAATTATAATTCATCAACTTAAATGTAACAGAACAAATTGCAATCACGCACGTTCAATACTTAGTCCAAATTCTGAAATTAAATATCTTGGTATATATATAGATCAACATTTTAAATGGAAAAAACAAATTTGTGAACTTGTCAAAAGAATTCGAAAATTTATTTATATATTTATAAGACTAAGAAATATTCTTAGATTAGAAAACTTAAAAAGAGTGTACTATGCAATTGTTCAATCTATATTACAATATGGTATTATTGGTTGGGGAGGAACTTATAATAATATTTTAAATCCACTCAAAATTGTTCAAAGATTGATAATTAAAGTAATTTTGAAAAAACTATCCAAATTTTCTACTGAAATTCTCTTTTCAATATTCAATGTACCTACAAAATATATTTAAAAATATTCAATTCTACAAATTTACAAAGAAGTACAGTTAAATAACTTACCATTCCATTCATCAGCAAGATATAAGACAGAGGTTGATTCTAAAAGTCATCCTACGAAAACCATCTGTATTTCCAACAACACAATTATTTAACTCCTTTAAAGTTCTCAGCCTAAATAAAATCTTTAAAAAAACTCATTATTACAAACCCACAAAGATCATTTCAATGATTCAATAACATTCACAAAAATAAGCAACCGGTCAAGATCACGTGGCAACTTAGAAATCCCTAAATTTAAAACGAGTGCTTATCAACACCATTATACCTATCAAGGTATAAAAAATTTTAACGCCCTCCCATATAAAATAAAAACAGAAATAAATTACAATGCCTTTAAAACACAAATCAAACAACTACTAGATCAACCCAACAATAACTATAAACTTTAAATTTCATAGAATAATTTTTTATATATCTTCTGATTACATGTAACCTATTAATTACAATTGATCAAGTATTTTAATATAATATTAAGTACTTTAGTATATAATTAGATATTTAATTTCAAAATTAATAAACAAAAAAATAAATATATATAAATATTTATTTTTTTCTTTTTTAACGTATCCTCCAAAAATATTCCATCAACATTGAACTACTAAAGGATTATTGTCACAATAATCTAACCAGACTACCAACCAGAAACACCAAAGTACGTAATTAAATATGAAGTTTAAATAAAAATAAACACTTGTTTTATTTAAAACCCGCCACTGATCTTACTGCAAATAGCATGGTCTAGAGGGTACCTCCAATCTGCAGAACTTTTGTAGCACATTAAGCCGGGTCTTTTGCTTCAACAAAGATTAATGAAGTAATAACAAAGCGTGATAAAGGTTATATATACATTTTTTTTTTTTAAGAAAGACAAACATTCCCGGGTTACGAATAACCCAACAACATTTGAAAATCTCCTACTAACACCACACTAAGCGAAAGATGTTGCTTGTGTTGTGATGGAGGACTAAGCCAGCCGAGGAATCGAACACGGAACGCCTGGGTGGGACCCAAGCGCGATGACTACTAACCACTCAACCAATTTATAAACAAACTTTACAAAAACTATTCGTGGTTATCGTTAAAATATCTTAACGACGTGTACTGTTATTCATATTTTAATTTGATTATAATTAGATGCTCTGTTATATTATCGAACTCGTTTGTCCTTTCCGTGATAGTATGTACCTTATCTGACATTATTTGTTTAAACCTGAAATGTTCCATGGTAGCAGTATCAAGTATTTTGTCTTCTGAAATTGAATTCTTTTAGCAGAAATTCTGAAGATAGTGTAATTGGTCAAAAGTTATCTCTTTTAATATTAATAGAAGATGGAAAAATTCACCTACTAATAAAACCTTCGAAAAAAATTACAAATCATGCCGAAATACTGTTTCCAAATTAATCATAAAAAGTAAAACTACATATTTTAATGAAACATTTAAAAACTATTTCAGCAATTCTAAAAAAACTTGGGATCAAATAAACAAATTATTGGGACGTAAAACAAAAAAAAAACTGCGATTAAATTATTTCAAAGTATATGTTAAATAATAAAGGACAAACAGAGGAAATCGTTGTAAATAGATTAGCTGAGCACTTTTCAAATAGTATCAGCTCGATGTTACACAAATGTGACTACAAAGCGTCTAACATAGCTCCCGTTGAGTTGCCGCATAGCATGTACCTGCCCAGAGCTACCTGTGAAGATATACGAAAGATTGTCAGTCAACTAAATAATTCCAAGTCGCCTGGGATAGACAATATTAGAATGTTTGACATAAAAAAAAATATAAATATTTTATGCCCGGTAATTACTCATTTAATTAATAAAATCTTGTCTCAAGCAGTTATACCGGATGAGCTTAAATGTAGCATTATTAGGCCAATATACAAAGGGGGAAAACATTCTGAAATAGAAAATTATAGACCAATCAGTATACTGCCAGCCATTGAAAAAATTCTGGAAAAATACATTTCCGTAAATTTAATAAAATACCTAGAAAATTTTTCCATTATTGATCCCAACCAATACGGATTTCAAAAAAATAAAAGCACCGAAATGTTACTACAGGACTTTTCAAATTACGTAAATCAAGAACTCAATAATAAAAAACACATTCTTGTCCTATTTATAGACAACTCCAAAGCGTTTGATACTATTGATCCGAAAAAACTATTACAGATATTGGAGGCGATAGGAATTAGGGGAAAATTACTAGAACTTTTCAAAAACTATTTAAACAATCGACAAATTAAAGTGAAACTCTTTCAAACTTATAGCAAAGCTAAATATATGTCAACAGGAGTCCCGCAGGGGTCAATTCTCGGTCCAACATTATATATAATATTTGTTTCACTCATGAATAAAATTTTCACCTTTGTTAAACATTACGTTTATGCTGATGATACGGCGCTAGTCATTTCGCATGAAGAATTACTCTTTGCAATAAAACTCATGCAGTACGATTTCCTTTCCTTACAGAAATGGTCACATGACGCGGGCCTTATAATTAATTCCAAAAAAACTAAATTAATGCATATACGATCACCACATGCCAAATATACCATCACGCCTATAATAAGATCGCATTCATTTGAGTGTATACACAACTCTTCACAGTCCTGTAAATGTGGAACCATTGAACTAGTACAAAAGTATGTATATCTAGGGATAACTGTAGACGCACATATGAAATGGGATTCTCACATAAGCAACATCTGCAAACGCCTACGAGCTATTGCGGGGCGAATTTACAAAATTAAATATTTTATGCCTATAAGTACGTTAAAAATAATCTACTTATCACTAGCGGAATCTACAATCAGATACGGAATAACATCTTGAGGAAACTCATGCAAGACAAATATAGGTTACATTCAATCAATTCAAAACTTCATGACCAAGCTTTTGGTAAGCAAAAATATTTATGCACTAAGAAGGGATACAAAATTATTGTATGACTCAGTTAATATATTACCCGTTCGAGGAATATTATGGGTTAAAATTGTATGCCAAAACCTAACGTCTGATTCAATATACAAAGAAAAAGTAGATCATACACATGGCACAAGATTTAGTAAAAATGAGGGTATGTCCATTCCGAAAATTACAAATAAATACGGACTTTTTCTTATCTTGTGCCTACCATATTTAATAAGATTCCAATGCACATAAAAGATCAATCAAATTGTACCACCAAACTAAAAACCAAAATTAAAAAATGGTTAATAGATCAAGATTTTTTATATTGATTGTTTTTTGTAATCTTATCTTATGTATAAATATAAATATGAGTAATCTGCATGTGTTAAAACTGTCTCTCTGAATATCTTATGCCGTTATTTTGTAGTTACTTAAAAGTTATTCCTCTTTATGTTTTTCCATGTGCCTTTGTATTGTTATTATATCATAAGTTATTCTTCTGTACTTATTTTGCAAATTATGGTTTCTTGTAATATGTGTACTTAATCATTATATTATAATTATTGTTAAATTGACCTGCTGACAAACTGCTTTGGCAGTTTAGCGGGTGTTCAAATGAAGAATAAAAAAAATAAAAAATAAAAAAAAGTGCGGTGCAAGTCGGTAGTGTGTATTTTTGTTATAAATCAACTTTGCTACGTATTCAACACATAGAAATTATACATATGTTAAGAACTCACATATTATATCGACCCATAATCGGCAGAACAGCGTAAGCGACAAATAGCAAAGTGTTCAGGAGAAGGTTTTTTTAAATAACTTTCTTAGTTGATTCCAAAAACGATTTTGGTTAATTACGATTATTAATATTTGGTTACTGCCTGTATAGAACTGATAATGCAATTATCTGAATGTCTTCAGTTGTGGAGATATTGGCGGTTACGCTGTTTTGCCTATCACCCTGTCAGATATTTTCCCTGAGAAATGTCATGTTTTTTTTATATTTATCACGCAATCACGGTAGGCAATCAATAACTAATTATAACAACAAAATCGTAGTTATAATTATGTTTTACAAAGGGACGTTTTATTAGAAAAATTAAATATTGTGTTAGTTTTTCAAAGTAATATTTTTTTAATTATCTTGCTTATACTTAGTCACATAATGGTAAAATGAAGGTAAATGTTCTAAGAGTTCCGTTTATCTCTAATTACAACATTATTTTTTAAATTAAATAAGTGAACACACGTGAACAAAACAATAGACAATAAAACAAAAATATTTGAACCAAACAGTAGTTTTGACATAATTTTTTATAATGGCATTTTTTTTAATCCGTAATTTTTTGAAACGTTGTTTATTTTTAAGCGGTACTATTATTTAAATTTACTCATCTTCTTGGTCAGATTCAAGTAAGGTATCTTTCACCGTGGATCCATGTGACAGGTCCAAAAACTGATACCTCATTCGCTCTGGAATAATACCTTTAAGGTACTGACACATTTGCTTATTACAAGCCGGCTTATGAGTATGCTCTTTAATGAGCATGCTCACACAACTGTACACACTTGCTCATAAATGAACAGGCTTGGCTTGAGCTTTCTCATGAAAGAGCATGCTCAAAGCCAACAATTGAACACACATGCTCTTTAAAGAGCATGCTCATGTCAAATAATAACTGTCATCGTATCTATAGAGACAATTCCGTTCGCCCAGAACATCTTATTGCTTGCAACGCAATTATTAATTATTTAAGAAAATTATAAGGATTATAAAAGATTTTATTTTATTAACGCGGTTAATCACAGGATACCATATTATTTGTCCCAGCTAGCGATGGGCACAATCGATGAATAATCGATTATTTACTCGATCTTTTTTACCATCGAATGATTTCGATTCATTTCCATAGAAAAATCGATTCTCGCTTCTCGATGTCAAATTCATTCGAATGCACAGTCCGAGAGAATCGGTTTGAAACGTCATCGAACTTGGAATCGATTCTCGCTTCTCGATGTCAAAATTCTTTCGAATGCACGGCCGAGACAATCGGTTTGAAACGTCATCGAACTTGAAATCGATTCTCGCTTCTCGATGTCAGAATCCATTCGAATGCACAGTCCGAGACAATCGGTTTTAAACGTCATCGAACTTGGAATCGATTCTCGCTTCTCGATGTCAGAATTCGAATGCATAGTCTTGAAACGTCATCGAAAGTGATTTTGCTTGTCAAACGAAATATTTTATAGGTACATGTTATAATCAACCTGATGTGTGAATTTTAAATTATGAATGAATACTTTTAGGTAACGATTTACGTTTTCAGTATAGTTTATACGTAAAAGATTGCGATGGTGATAGCTTTCAACAATTTAAAAATGTTTATTATGAGGTTATGTATCATCTATTTGGGTATTGTATATTTAATTTAAAATAAAACAATAACTTAGTATATACCATTTTTATATTTAATGCCGACCGGGTTTCGCTAAAACCGTAGTTTCTTCAGGGCAGTAAATAATACTCTACTAAAATCAGCAAGTAGGTAATATGTTTTCATATCTGCTTTATATGACCAAATATATTTAATTTATTTGAAATTAACAGGTGTTTCTTAGTTTGTAATAAAAATGAAACGATTTCTATAGTAAGAAAACTTTATTTAATGATAAACTACAAATATAAAAATATAAATACAAATAATTGCATACGAAAAGGTGTCCATAACCTACATGTTATTTAGAGGTTATTTTTTTAACAAAAACGACATAAAATTATTATCTTCGTATTAAACACAGACACACTGTCAATATTATTAATGGGAATTTGTACCAACCGGCTAAACTAAATATCTTATTAGTAATTTTATTGTTGTGAGATGCCCTCATATTTGAAATTCGTGGAAAATGGAATAACACTAATGTTGCCATCAAACAAAAAGGAATTTGCCAATTTGCCATTGCCAGGAAATAAAAACGGTGATTGAAATATTGTTGCAGTACTTACTTACTAATGTTGCGTTATTTAAACATGTTATTTATCAAAATTTATTATTGTTATAATTATTATTATAATTATTTATTGTTTTTGACAAAAATGTCATATAATTATAATTATTTTCATATTATTAAACATACATAAATATTTTTAATGGAAATTTTTACCAATGGGCTAAACTAAGTAGCTTAACAATAATTGTTATGTTGTGAAATGCATACCAAAAAACAACAAATAAAATTACAACAAACAATAAGCGTTGCCATACATGATGCACCATAATAATTTTCGGCTTCCTACCCCCCCCCCCCCCCCCCCCCCCCCCCCCGTCACAGACAAAAATCCTGCCCCTGACCGTAGCTATTGCTCCCGAACTCCGAGCAAAAAATCGATTAATCATTCGATTATTGTGATGTCTCGATTAAAAAAAATCGATTATATAAAAGTTTCGATCATTCCCATCGCTAGTCCCAGCTCTCAAAGGTCTCATAGAAATCGTTGTATCTCCCTTACTATCATAGTGAGAAGTATGATTTAAATGGTATTGGAAAGATAATACAACACGCTATATATTCAAATCTAAAAGTAAACTACAAAAAAATAAAATGTACACCTTTTTGAAACCAAACTTTCCGATCAGAATTTGAATAAAAATTATGAAACTTTGTGAATTTTTAAAGTTTTTTTTTTACATGAAATGACAAAAAAGGGAGGTTACCATTTTTAAAACTTTTAAAAGTTTTCATCCAAAAATTTTATATTTATAAAATTACATGGTTATTTCCAATAATATAATTTAAAAGCATATTTCATCACCTTTCGAAAACAGTTTTTAGTTTTCGGATACGTTAACAAATATTCCATTTATTTGGATTTTATCTCAAAGCGGGAATATTTTTAGCCTCTGACAAAAATCGCCAAATTTTTGAAGGGATAAGAAAATTAAAAGATCGATTTGGGTTCGTAATCGGATCACTAGAAGAGCAAACCTTGGAGCAAGTAATCATTTGTAGTAGAAATGCGAGATGTCAACAGATATAAGAATCATTTACGAATGCTTCAGCAGAAATTTGACGAGCTTCTCTCTAGAATTGCATATAAAAACGAGATACTCAAATGCGGAATGCTATTCCGAACTGAGATCGGATTGACATGAGCATGCTCATAAGCCAGCCTGTCCACACATGCTTAGAGGCTTCCCCTTCCATCCGATAATCCAATGAGCATGCTCACAAATCAAACGTCTGTCGATTTGAGAGTATGCTCTTTTGGCTTCAAATGAGCATGCTCATTACTAGCAACGTCACTGACACACATGCTACTAGGTAGCAATTGCTACTAGGTAGCATGCTCTTTGGCTTCAAATGAGCAAGTGTGTCCGTAGCATTATGGTCTTTACAGTCGCTTACGCTAAAAGCCACAGCCCCTAAATATGTGCCTTACATATGAGATAGAACTGTCATATTTTTGTCACTGATTTATTAGACAGCACTGAACGGTTTTCGTTAAAAATCGTAATTTGACAAAAATGTCGCTTACGCTGTTCTGCCGATTATGGGTCGATATGTAGTCTCGCACATCTAAATTACTTCATTGAAATCTGGGGGAAAGCGCATGAAACATACATTCATGAATTACAAGTAATTCAAAATCAGTTAATGAAAAAAATATTTCACTACGGATCCAAAATATCCACAAAAAATGTAGGCAGAACTGGCTGCGGTATTAATATTTTACTCTGCGACAGGATGCTGCCGCGGATAAGAAGTTAATTTTTTGCTATTTACGATTATTATTACTTATACAAAATTAAATTAAAAGTATGTCCGTTCAGAGAATGAACTCTGGCCAGGTATTAAACTAATATTTTTTTATAATGATACCAGTGTAAGGTTCGGGGTTCGAATCTTAGCGGTGGCAAATATTTTTCTCAATGGATTAATGGATTTATTCCCATAATTAATTAGGTATGTGTGGTCGATTAAAGATTAACCATTGTCGATTTCGATTAACCATTTTTTAACCCAAAATCTTCTTTTACGGATTATTGTCTTTTGTCAATAAAGCCAACGCTAACCCAATCTGTTGAAATTTCGAAAGTGACGAAGCCATGACACGTTTGCGTACAATTCGAGCACTACGAATAAGTGCTTACAGCGCGAAAGCTAGTTAATTAGGTGAAAAATTAGTTTTATTTTTACTGAAATAAAAACTTATTTTAAAAAAGTCACAGGAGGCGACAATGTTGAAGCAAGAGACCCGGCTTAAGCATTTCGCAAATTCATTTCGAAAGTGACCGAGTTCGGGAGCGCTGTGAATACGTGTTCACAGAGCAAAAGAAACCAACTTACTGCAAATAGCATGGTCTGGAGGCAAACTCAAACCTGCGATTTTTAGCCAGCTGTTAACAGCCCGATATGTCGGGCTGTTCGCAGCACGGTGTGTAGACCACTTTAAGCGACCTACGCGATACGAAGTTTAAACCAACCTACGCGATACGAAGTTTACGCAGTTGCAACTCGAACGCGACTGATATTTAAATAATTACACAATTTTGCTTTCGAGATTAAACAAAACTCGCAGTGTAAATACATGATATCGTTAATTGTTTTTTTTTTATTATTGAAATACGTACGCCAACGGTGTTTAAATTATCGCTAGATAAAGTGACATAAAGTGAACTTGAACTTGAACTTGAAAAACGTATGTCAAACGTCAAACGGTGTTATTGTTTTTGCTCTAAATAACTAAATACCAGAAACCCTGTGCCTTGTGCTGTGAAAAGGAATAAAACCATATAATCCTTTGCCATTACTTATTAACATCTTTAGATAAATAATTATTCATAAACTCTGTGAAAATAATCTGCAATGATAGAATGCAAGTCATGCAAGACCCAAATATATGACAACGAAAACTTATCCTGCAAGACATGTAAGCATAATTTCCATTTCTTGTGTTGTCAAATAACCTAAATAAATTTTCGCAAGATGAATAAAAACTATAAACAAAGTTTCAAGTGCCCGTCTTGCAAAGAAACTAATAAAACTTCTCAACAAACAAAAGAGCCGATAGAGACATATGTGAACAGAACCCCTCAACAGAATGAAAAGGAGCTGATAGAGACATCCGTGAACGAAACCGTACAACAGAATAAAAAGGAACTGATAGAAAAAATATCTGTGAACGAAACCCTACAACAGAAAGATCCTCCAGGCGATAATGATATAAACTTAATTCAATAATTAACCAATTAAATAAAAACTTCAAATGATTTCAAGAGATGTCTCAAAAAATATATTCACTATTTGAAATTTTTAAAGAAGAAATTAAAAGTCAGATTACACACATAGATAAAAACATTAGTGAAATAAAGCAAGTAACAAAAAAGTGGAAAATTCATTAACAAATGTTACACCATCAAACAGTTATCAACCGCTTTTGACTCATGGAACCGAAACAAATCAACTTCCCTTAGTGGAAACATAGGAACATTTCCTTTCATCAATCCGCAGATCGCCCGATACAGCCGCAAGAAACCGTATCTAAAGTACTCATTTTTGGGGACGAGGGTGGAAGGCAAATGAGAAGAAGTCTTGAAAAAAATTCAAAATGCCAAAAAATATAATTAGTCACTTATACTACATTGTTAATAACCTTCAACACACTAATGTTATTGTGCACTCGGTGCCGAAAAACAATCATCTGAATGTTTCCAAACTCAACCGCGAAATAAGATCTCACACTGCTCTATTCAAAAATCACTGTCGATTCATCGGGCCAATGTTTTACGACCAAATGAACGAATACAATATCTCGAAATCGATGAGTTTGGCAAGAATAAACATAATTGATATAATTAAGCATAACCACCGGAAAATGTACTATAATATGGAGCAGGATATAAACAATATTGAACTCAAATCTACTTACACGCAAACTCCAAAAAACTGGATCCCGATAATTCCGGAAAAATCACCAAATTAAAGGACAAAATGACATCTTATAATAATACAGAAGAAGTAAATATTCAATCGACGACCGCCAGTCAAATCAAAACATGCTTTTTAAAAACAAAAAACAACATAAACGGGTAGATGACGTAACTCTCTACAAACAGTTGGGGACAAAAAAAAAAACAAACTTCAATTTCATTCCTGTACCTAAATATTAGAAGCCTGAAAGGAAAAGTCGACGAGATCCTGTACTTATTAAAATCAATTGACTATAAGATCAACATCATACTTATGTCAGAAACTTGGCTCAAAGAAACGGACATACCATTCATCAATATCGAAGTCTACAAACACGAAGCGTCCTGCCGACCTGAGGGCATCGGTGGTGGAGTGTCCATATTTATTGAGGAGAACTTGGAATATGGCTTAATCGACAATATAGTGGATCCAGACAACAACTTTCTCTGGATACAGTTAAACAAACTTAATTTAAACATTGGAGTGATATATAAAAAACCGAACACCAACTTTCAAGATTTTATAGATAAGTTAAACATACAACTAAAAACTCACAAAAGGTCCATAATACTGGGGGATTTTAATATCAATTTACTTGATTCCACAAACACACATACTTGTAAATATACAGAAACTATAAAGTCAAACAATTTCACTATAATGAACAAAGTAAACAAAATACATGCAACACGTATCACAGAAAATACCAACACCATTATTGATCACATAATCTCAGACATAAACCTTTCATATACTATAACAAACTGTGATACCTCAATATCTGATCACAACATACTGATCCTTGACATACTTCACACCTACACTAAAAAAAACTCACAAAAATCCTCCTATGAATATACAAAAATCGATTATGATAAACTAGAGGAGGATATCTGACAAAACGCCTTTACTATAAACAATTATGAGGACTCGGATCTGAACTATGATAATCTTGTAAACTACCTCACAAATAAAATTAATTCCAATAGCACCACTAAAATTATAACAAAAAATATAAATGACCCAGACTGGATAACCAAAGACCTTATAAAATTAATCAATAAAAGAAAAAAACTACACCTGAAATTAAAAAGACAACCAAACATCACTTTATTGAATACAGAATTCCTAAAATTAAGAAATAACGTCACTACAGAAAAACGAAACTTAAAACAAAGACACTATAGTGATCTCTTTAAAAAATGCGAAAATAACAGTAAAAAAACCTGGAAGTTGATGAATAATATTCTTAAGAACCAGTCTAATACTTCGAATAATGTTTGTACTAAACTAATAATTAATGACGAAATAATTACTAATAATGTAGAGATATGCGACAACTTTAACAACTTTTTTTGTAACATTGGCTCATCCTTAGCTGACAATATACGTAACAAAGTCGTACACAAACCAGCCAACGAAATAACCTTAGTACATGATAGTAGAGAATCTTTGTATCTTCAACCTACAACAGAATTAGAAATAAGCAAAATATTAAAATCATTAAAATCAAATGCGAGTGCCGGTTACGATAAACTCAAATATAAGACAGTGCTAGGTCTCTCTACGGAATTGGTTCCTATATTATCAAAATTAATTAATCAATGTTTTAAAAAGGGAACTTTTCCAGACAGCTGTAAAATTGCCAAGGTGATACCAATTCACAAAGGTGGGTCTAAAACAAATACCTCAAACTACAGACCCATCTCAATCTTACCAATCTTATCTAAAATATTTGAACGTGTAATTTACGAAAGATTAAACAATTTTCTGGTAAAAAAATCATTCTTTTATAAAAAACAATATGGCTTTAGGAAAAAATCGAACACACTTGCGGCAATAAACGACTTAATCAGTAAACTTCGGAGCGGCATTGATTGTAATTATATCTTACAATATGTAATTATATCTTAATTATATCTTACACAGGAAATTATATCTTATCTACACTAGTTGACCTTCAAAAAGCCTTTGATACAGTAAGCCATGATATACTTCTCAAGAAACTTGAGAAAATTGGTGTAGTTGGTCCTGCTCTTAATCTATTCAAATCATATGTTAGCAATAGAAAGCAATTCGTTAGCATTAACAATCATAATAGCAAGCATCTTCCAATAAACTATGGAGTTCCGCAAGGATCCATACTAGGACCACTACTGTTCCAAATTTACATCAATGATATTTCGCAATTAGACATAAATGATGATTTTTTCTGTATGTGGATGACACTGCAATATTCTACTGGGGTAAAGACCTAAACATCTTACTAGAAAATGCACAAAGTGGCCTAGAAAAAATTTGCAGTTGGCTCCAATCAAATATCCTAACAATGAACATAAAAAAAACAGGATACATGGTTTTATGCGTATAATAACAATATTACGCGCGTCTCTCAGTAAACACGAACGGTGTAAATCAGTGTGCGATAAATAAATTGTAAAAGTGATTTAAACGAAAAACGCTCAAACTACTTTAAAATGGTGCAGTGTAAGAAATGTAAAAAATATGTTGCTAAAGACAGTGAATTGGTCAAATGCATCGACTGTAATGGAACCTTCCACAAACTATGTACAAACCCCGCTATTAACGTGGGTAATGCATTTATTTGTACAAGCTGTGAAGTACAACGAACAGTAAATGCGAACACAGATAGCGCAACGGCCGGAGGCAGCGGGTCACAAGGCCCGAACCCAGAAAATATCCCAGAAATGAAACAAATTCTTAATGAAATAAATAATAAAATAAGCATAATGTACGTCATGAAAAAATATATGGAGACTCTCACACAGTCAACTGAATTTCTATCCAACAAATATGATTAACTGATATTGCTACATCTAGAATTGGGAAAAAAACTAAAAGAAAACGAAAATAAACTCAACGAAGTTATAAACAAAAACACCTACCTTGAAAAATGTAATAGAGCATTAGAATACAGGATCCAAGAAATTGAACAAAGAGAAAAAACTACAACATTGAACTATTTGGTATAGAAATGATAAAAGACGAAAATATTGAAACAACTATAAAAACAATTGCAGATAAACTAAATACGAATGGCGAAAATATTGAAAAGGTTTGGAGACTTCCAAATAGAAAGGACTCCAAACCGCCAAATGTAATGGTGAAGTTCACTCGTCAATCTCATCGAGATGAATGGCTACAAAAAAGAAAAAACATATTAACGAACAACGACATTTACAAGAACGGAAACAACGACCGAATATACATAAATGAAAATCTAACAAAAGAAAAAACAGATCTCCTATACATTACAAAACAAAAAATGAAAACAAAATTTAAATACATTTGGGTACAAAATTCCAAAATATTAATAAGAAGTGAAAGTGATGGGAAAATAATCCATATAAGAAATGAGAATGATATAAACAGATACATTTAAATAAAAAAAAATAAAAAAAACACCTTTTGACTCGAAACACTTACTTTATCAGTTACTAAATCCACGTCATGGAAGATTCTACACAATTCCAAACTCACAAATTTACAAAGTGCTATAATTTGGATAACTGGATAAACGATAAAAACATCAATATGAGGTTTGTGGCTATTCACCTAAATATAAGATCACAAAAAAAAATTAATTCATTTATTGCACAAATAAATGACATTCTGTAGTTTATAGATGTAATTTTTCTAACGGAAATAGATATTAAAAACGAAATGATAACTGTGTTCAATATACCAAACTTCATCTCGATTGCAAATACTAGAGAGAATAGAAGAGGAGGGGGATTAATCATGTACTTAAAAAACCAGCATACTTTTAAGAAAACAAACATTTCTTTTAAAAGCTGCGAGACAATATCTGGAGAAATAACCACCGTTCATCAAGATGTCATAAATATACTTGCAGTATATAAACAATATTTAGAAAAACAAACGTGGGAACATCTTACAAAATTTAACTCAGCGGAAGAAGCCTGGAATTATTTTTTAACATATCTACAAACTCTCATTACCCAAAATACCAAAACGACATACATACCTATTCCTTACCGCAAGGTAAGACTTAAAAAATGGATTACCCAAAGCATCATAAATAGCATTAAAAAAAGGGACAAACTACACAAACAAGTCAAACTGAACCCATATGATACTTCGCTTTATTTCTTCTATAAAAGATACAGAAATATATGTGCTCTAATAATACGTAAAGCCAAAGAATTATACTATCGAAACAAATTGATAACAACACACTATGACCCTAAAAGCGTATGGTCAATTTTGAGGGAAAGTACGAATTCACAGAAGAACAAAGATGATACCATAAAAAAATTACTTATTGATGATGAAGAACTCCACTTCCACGACCATCCTACACGTATACTAAATTTTATTAACAAACACTACACAAATATTGGAGTTAGCCTAGCGGAAAATATCAAAATTACGTCTCCTCTCCGAGATGTTCAGGAACCTCAAAACAATCCAACTAACATCAGCAATGAAAACATAAACAAACACTTTAAATTACGAAATATTACACTAGAAGATACTGACAAAATAATTCAATCACTGAAGAATAACACAACTACGGGACCTGATGGTGTAAACTCTAAAACTATCATAACATTAAGCAAACAACTACTTAATCCACTAACATACTTAATTAATCTTAGTATAAAAGAAGGAATTTTTCCCAGCCTACTAAAAAAAGGCCTCGTTATTCCAATCTTTAAATCAGGACAAAAAAATAATGTGAACAACTATAGACCCATTACGCTACTAAATACAATTTCGAAAATACTGGAAAAAACTATTAAAAAACAGCTTCAACACTATCTAGAAACAAAACAAATTCTGTCGACGAACCAACACGGTTTCAGGAAAAACAGGAGCACCGAACATGCAATAGCTACTGTAACGGACTTCATTACACATAATCTTGATACAAAAAAAAAAGTTATTTCTATTTACTTAGATCTATGTAAAGCTTTCGACACAATTTCACACGAAAAACTTTTCATGAAATTAAAAAACATTGGCATTAATGGAGTAGAATTCGACCTAATTAAAAGTTTCATGTCTGACAGAAAGCAACAAGTTAAAATTGACAACAAGACAAGCGAACCACTATTAATTACGTACGGAGTTCCACAGGGGAGTGTACTTGGCCCTTTATTATTCCTCATCTACATAAACGAACTGTGTGACATTGAAATTGAAGGTAAAATCGTGACATTCGCTGACGATACAGTTATTCTCTGTCAAGCAGCCACATGGAAAGATGTATTTATGATAGCCGAAAAAAGTTTATCACTTGTCAAAAAATGGCTAAACAGTAATACTCTTACCGTTAATACAATCAAAACAAAATACATCACACATAGTATTACACAAAGAGGTCAACCTACATCAAACTTAGACCTATTTCTGCATGACTGCGAACAAACATCATCCAATTGTCAATGCGAGAATATAGAAAGGGTAAAACATACAAAATACCTAGGGGTTATTATTGATACACACTTACGATGGACTGACCACATTACATTCATCACTAATAAACTAAAACGAGTCATGTACCTAATGAAGTCCATTAAAAACATTTTCCCACTAAAAATACTTAGATCTATATATTTTGCACTGTTTCAATCCATTGCCACATATGGAATACTAGCTTGGGGAAGTGCTACAAACATAGCAATTGACCCAATTCAAAAAATTCAAAAAGCAATAATTAAACTAATCCTGAAAGTACCATTCTACACAGATTCAAGCGAAATTTACAAAACATTGGAAGTCATGTCAATAAGACAACTCTATGCCAAATATGCACTTCTACACCTTCTCCAACACAAACTCCATATTCCAATTCAACCAAAAACCTCAATAAAAACCAGGTCCTCAACAAATAAAACACTGAACATACCAATAACGCACACAACACATGGACAAAGACACTTTCAATATTACGCAACCAAACTTTTTAATTGTATGCCCATTACTCTGAAACAACTAATAACTGCAAATACGTCTACAAACATTCACAAAAAACTTATCTCAGCCTGGATCAAAAATCAAGATTTTAACTTCATTCAAAACATAATAACTCCAAACCAAACGTAAAAAAACTATAAAAAATGTAAGATATATATATATACATATTTTTTTAATAATTTTTTTTATAAATAAACAGTTTAAAATAAGCACTAATTTAAAAAATAAATAAAGAAGAAAATTTTTACTACAACACATAAATACTTGTCACACTTAAACATAACCACGTAAACACCTCAGCACAGGTTCTCCTAGTGAGGTGTTCACGAAACAAACAACATTACCCAACCACAGTTTCACAGTCACTAACCTACCTTACCTTACCTTAGTATATCGCCCGCCGAACAACAACAAGAATATATACTTGAAGGAACTAAAACAAATATTACAATTAACCTCATCTGATTCAAATTACTTGTACTGTGGTGACATTAACTTGAATTTATTGGATACCAAAAATAGTGTAATTACAGAATACCAAAATCTACTCTGTGAAAATGGCTTAGAAAATGTAATAAAGATGTGACCCGGGATGAAATTTTAAACGGTAAAAATGTTTATTCCTGTATCGACCATATTGCAATTCGTAACCGTAATAACACTGTTTTTTCATGTATTGTGACTAACAAAATATCGGACCATTAAATAACAGGAGTTGCGATAGGAAAAGAGGTACTTACAAAGGATTTAAATATAAAAGGGAAATTATTGATAATAAATTGGTATATTCCAAATAAAATCTAGTAAAATGGGGTAAATTATTACAAACTGAATGTCCCTCAGAACTGTACTATAATTTAAAAAATATTTTTGATAATATCTATGAATCCTCGAAAAAAGAAAAATCATTTAAAAATAATCATAGGCACAACAACCAATGGGTTAATGAAGAAATTAAGAACATGATTAAAAAAAGAGATTATCTTTACCGAAAATGTAAGAATAGCCCTAATGACCCTATATTTCGTTTAGAATACACGCGATATAGAAACAAAACTAATAAACATATTAATATATACATATTAATAAACAGGTTAAACGGCAACCCAAGGAAACTCTGGGACGAAATAAATAACCTAATAGGAAAACCTAAACAAAATCTAGATAAAATAATCCTTCAACATATGGGAAGTCAAGGAGACACAAATTTTTTATGTGATAAATTTGCTACAACATTCGTAAATCAAATAAAAGTCATAAGACATAACTGTACTAAAAAATTCCTAGATCGTAACACGTATACAACTCCTGCTAGTATGTCAATGAGATTTAGACCTGTATCACAAAAAGATGTTAAAAAAATTATTAATGATATGGATGTTAAAAAATCAGAAGGCAATGATCAAATAAGAATTAAAGACCTGAAGTTAATTGCTGATAATATAATCCCAATACTATAGACCTATATATAAATCAGGAAACCACAAAGATTTCACAAACTATCGACCAATAGCGATTCTCTCATGTATTGATAAAATTATTGAAAGAGCTATCTTTAACCAAATACAACTTTTTATAGAAAAAAATAAAATCATAAATCCCGTACAATACGGATTTCAAAAAGAAAAAAGTACTACACAATTACTGTCTAAATTCACTGACCATATAAATTGTCATTTAAATGAAAAATATTATGTTGGTATAATTTTTATAGACTTTAAAAAGGCCTTTGACACATTGGACCACGAAACATTATTAAGGGCAATGGAGGAATGTGGTATTAGAGGTCCTTTAAAAAAATTGATTAAAAATTATCTATTAAATAGAAAAATTAAAGTTAAAATTGACGGAATTTTTAGTGATGAAATGTTAACAGATACCGGAGTAGCAACAGGGTCGATATCGGGGCCTACATGTTATATAATGCAAGTAAACAGTCTACCAAACGTAATAAAACGTTGTAAATGCTACATGTTTGCAGACGATACTTGCATTATATGTGCTGACAAAGATTCACTAAAAATTGAGGAAATTTTACAAACAGACCTAAATAACATAATTAAATGGTCCCATGACAATGACATTATTATTAACGCAAAAAAAAACAAATATATGCTTATACACTCACCATATGCAAATTGTCAGGAAAAGGAATTGCATATAAAAAGTCATTCATATGATTGTTTGCACACAAAAAAACCAATTCCAGCAGTGTAATTGCCCGAATATAGAAAAAGTGTACCAATATACATACCTTGGTCTTACAATAGATGTCAACTTTAACTGGTCAAATAATATTGAAAATGTATGTAATAGATTAAGATCCATATTAGGAAAATTTTACCACCTAAAAAATTTTGTTAATAAAAATGTATTATACTGTATATACAACGCATTAGCAGAATCAATTATAGGATACGGAATAAATAGTTACGGATTAACGTACAAAACATACTTAAATAAAATAGAACAATTACAAATCCGTTTCCTAAAATTGATATTAGGCAAAAAAAAGTCCAGTTATGTGAAGGTGATTATAAAAAAAATGTTCTCCTTGTGTAATGTCCTCTCTATACACAGTAAGGTAAATTACCAATTAACGCTAGATGAATTCTGGAATACAGAATTCAAAAAACCTGTAAACCACAACTATCCTACTAGGCATAGAGAAGCACAAATGTTTATTATCAATAAATCTCAAAATGTATACGGAGATAGAACAAAAAGGCATAAAATTCCGGAAATATTTAACGCATTACCTGAAAATATCAAAAATGAGACATCTTATTCAAAAATCAAAACAAAAGTTAAATCTTTCTACCTCCGAAGAACATGGAATCAAATAATATAGTTCCATTCTATTTTTTTTTCTCACCTTATGTTTGTACTGTGTAAAATATTTTTACTACAACGCAATTCATAAACATTATAATAATTAGTTTGTCGTAATAATTAGTATTTAAGTATTATATTTAGTATTTACTATGTAAAACTGAAAAGTATACTGTATTAAATAATTAGAAAAAAATGAGAGATTTCTTACAATCAAACTGATTAATCAGTTTCGTAAGATTTGTAAAATAAAATATTGTAAAATTAAAACTGAATACACATATTTAAAAAAAAAAAAAAAGCTCAACCCGTAAGATAATTAATTCCTCCTCACGTACCCTTAAAAATTGAAAGGAATGATTTGCAAATCCTGATAAAGGAAAAATATCTTAAGCTGTGCATCGATAAGCATCTAACTTTTAAAAGCCATATCCAAGATGTTAAAAAAAAACCACACCCTTAAGACGATAGACTTCGCTTTTTGGCCCATACAAAAAGGACGCCCGGGAAAAAACACTTTTCTACATCGAAAATTGCACAAAATGAATATATATTTTTTTATACTGCCTTCTAGAGGGTGAAAACTATGTCGGTATGTTTTCGAATTTTCGATGCGTATCGTATGAACGTAAACATTCCCTGTCAAACATGTACGATTTATCAAAAAATATTATTCAAGGAAAAAGTGCTGCTAACTCAACTCTCATAAAGAATTATAAAATTATAAAAAGCTACCGACGTAGCTTCTTCTTTCTAAAAAATGTATATTTTTTAAAATTTCAATTTCGTGAAAGTTTCAGTGTAGAAAAGTGTATTCTTCATAAACCCCTTTTCGAGCGATTTCTGTAGGTAAATTTGAGCTTTGTCTCATTCGCACATTTCGCATTCGCATGTATTGTAAGTGTGCATGAGCTTATTGTGAGCGGGACAGAATGACAGATGCGGCTGTTCCGCGTGTCGTTCAAAGTCTAGCCTCTTAATCAACGTTTTTAGCCGATTATCTTATGTATTACCAATTAAATTTAAAAAAGTTTATATTATAGTCTCGTACACTCACATTTAAATTACTTAATTGAAATCTGGGGAAATGCGTATGAAACATACATTAATGAATTACAGATAATTCAAAAGAAACTAATCAAAAAAACTTATTCACTACGAATCCATAACATCCACAAAAAAACTATATTTGGAAACCAAACTGTTGACATTTAGAAAACTATACGAATACAATAAATGTCTCCTTATATACAAAATAAATAATAAACTCGTTCATACAAACACAGAATTCATTAAAACGTCCCAAGTACACAAACATTTTACACGACAACACGATAACATACATTTAAACGCTATTCATACTAACTACGGTAAGCAATCTATTAGTTATGAGGGGGGCAATTTATATAATTGCCTTCCAGTTGATATTAAAAACGAAAAAAGTGTGTGTAAATTTAAAAAAAAAATTATTCATTTATATTCACAAAAAACAATGTAGTGAAAGTGAATAATATTGAAAATGAATGAATAGTATTGTAATATATTGTATGATAATATGTTGTATGATAATATAATGTTATGCAAATTGTAGTTAAGTAAGTGAAAATGTTATTTTCTTTTTTTCTGGAATAAAAAAAACTTTAAACTTTAAGTGGTCTACTTAGGACGCACAAAGGTCTCAACTGCTCCCAATCGCCTGGAGCTAGTGAGACTATGGAATGACAATTGCGTTTTTTTTAATTGGCTGAAGGTAGCGGAGAGGGGAAGACATTGGAAGGGGAAGGTGGAGAAGTACCATGCTGTTCAAATCTGGTCATCAAATACTGTTAAAGCTATTTCAAGAAAACGTTTCAATTCCGAATGGTGGTCTTTTAACAGGGCAATACTGGGAGCATGTATATTAAACTCTAGAACGTACGAATAATATTTTAATGAATAAATTGGGAAATAACAATTATTCAAATAAAATTACTCTCGCTCGACGGGATTTGAAGGTGCCAATTAGAGTGGAAATAATTATTATAAATAATATTTTTGTATGATCACCGCACAACTGCTCCGGTCTGGAGCCGGAGAGACTATGGCATCCCCAAAAGGGGTATGTTGTGAGACTGAAGGTAGTGAGGAGGGGAGGGAGATTAAAAATGTGAAGGTGGGGAAGTACCTGGCTATTCAGATCTGGTTACCAAACACGGCTAATGACATTTCAAGTACCTGGCGTTTTATTTCTGCCCTAGAACAATAATATTTGCAGTCGGGACAAGAAAAAGGTTTTTCTCAACTGTGGGAAATCAAGTGACTTTTTAGTTGTCCCTTTTAGAACATGAATAGTTGTAATCGGGACCAGAAAGGGGTTTTTCTCCACAGTGAGTCTGCAAGTGTGTGGTCAAAGAGATTTTTCGAGAACATGAATAGTTGCACACGGAACACGAAAAGGGTTTTTCTCCACTATGAGACCGCATGTGAATCGTCAAAGAGCCTTTTTGAGAACATGAATAGTTGCACACGGAACATGAAAAAGGTTTTTCTCCACTGTGAGACTGCATGTGTCTTTTCAGATGGTCGTTTCGAGAACATGAATAGTTGCACTCAGAACATGAAAAAGGTTTATCTCCACTGTGAATCAGCATGTGAATCGTCAAATAGCGTTTTTGAGAACATGAATAGTTGCACACGGAACACGAAACAGGTTTATCTCCACTGTGAATCATTATGTGGCTTTTCAGATGGCTTTTTTGAGAAAATGAATAGTTGCACACGGAACACGAAAAAGGTTTTTCTCCACTGTGAGACCGCATGTGTCTTTTCAGATGGTCGTTTCGAGAACATGAATAGTTGCACACGGAACATGAAAAAGGTTTTTCTCCACTGTGAGACTGCATGTGTCTTTTCAGATGGTCGTTTCGAGAACATGAATAGTTGCACTCAGAACAATAAAAAGGTTTTTCTCCACTGTGAGACCGCATGTGGATCGTCAAAGAGCCTTTTCGAGAACATGAATAGTTGCACACGGAACATGAAAAAGGTTTATCTCCACTGTGAATCAGCATGTGAATCGTCAAATAGCGTTTTTGAGAACATGAATAGTTGCACACGGAACACGAAAAAGGTTTATCTCCACTGTGAATCAGCTTGTGGATCGTCAAAGAGCTTTTTCGAGAACATGAATAGTTGCACACGGAACATGAAAAAGGTTTATCTCCACTGTGAATCAGCATGTGGCATTTCAGGGAGCCTTTTTGAGAACATGAATAGTTGCACACGGAACATGAAAAAGGTTTATCTCCACTGTGAATCATTATGTGGCTTTTCAGATGGCTTTTTTGAGAAAATGAAAAGTTGCACTCAGAACAAGAAAAAGATTTTTCTCCACTGTGAATCAGCATGTGGATCGTCAAAGAGCCTTTTCGAGAACATGAATAGTTGCACACGGAACATGAAAAAGGTTTATCTCCACTGTGAATCATTATGTGGCTTTTCAGATGGCTTTTTTGAGAAAATGAAAAGTTGCACTCAGAACAAGAAAAAGATTTTTCTCCACTGTGAGTCAGCATGTGGATCGCCAAATTGCCTTTTTGAGAACATGAATAGTTGCACACGGAACATGAAAACGGTTTTTCTCCACTGTGAGACCGCATGTGGATCGTCAAATAGCCTTTTTGAGAACATGAATAGTTGCACACAGAACATGAAAAAGGTTTATCTCCACTGTGAATCAGCATGTGGGATTTCAGGGAGCTTTTTTGAGAAAATAAATAGTTGCACACGGAACATGAAAAAGATTTTTTTGCACTGTGAGACCGCATGTGTCTTTTCAGATGGTCGTTTCGAGAACATGAATAGTTGCACTCAGAACAAGAAAAAGGTTTTTCTCCACTGTGAGTCAGCTTGTGTTGAACTATGGGTTCAATTCTTTCAATGCGTTCGAGGCATTCTTTTTTAACATCCGACAGGTCTATGTCTATTTCCATATAAGGAAATCCCCCTTCATCTTCTTCTTGGGGTCCAAGATCTGCCTTGAGGCCAACAGCATCCATATTAATGCTACCTGGAAAAATAAAACATCAAAACGTTCATTGATAGCAGAAAAACCACATAATTTTTTTTATTTTAAAAATTGAAATTCAATTATTTTACCTCGAAGAAATTTGATAATGCGTAATGTATAAGGGAGAATTTGCATAAGAGACTTCAGGGTTAATTTAAGAAATAAGAATGACCAAAGATGTCCGCTTAGAAGACCGATGCTTCAAGAAGGAAGAATCTTATCATCTTGGATTCATTTAGTACGGAGTTTTGTTGTTAATCGTCAATGGAATTATATCTGCCTTTAATATTTATGCTTTTTTCAAAATAAAATAGTTAATATCGTGCGCCAAATAAGATCAGGTGAAAACTTGAGGAATCGGAAAATTATTGTGAGTACTGGCGACTTCGAGGAAAGGCTCTCGACTAGCAATCCTAATGTCGCTGGTACAAATTCCGACGTACGTATTATTATTTGATGTATTTATATAATTCAATAATTTATTCCTACAAAATAATACATAATATTCTTGCGGCACGTTCCAGAGTGGAAAATAATCACAGGATATTATACTGGGAGCATGGATACAATCTACAATTTATTTATTTATTTATTTATTAAAGAATTTTATACACAGTGTACATATTGTGTTATTTCGCCCGCCATGCTAGGGATGTCCCTGTGTTATGGCGGGTGAAGTATGCAGATTATATGGGTAAAATAAAGTACATTTACTGATAATATAATAATTATGATAATGAGGTTTACAGTTAATGCAGCAATGAATTTATGACAATGAAATTTACATATAATATAGTAATTAATGATAATGATGTTTACAGGAAATACATAAAACAAGGATTTTATGACAATGAAATTTACAGATAAAATAATAATTGATAGATGAAATTTACAGATAATATAACATTGAATTTATGTTAACGAAGTTACAGATAATAAAATAATTGATGATAGTGTAGTTTACGGATAATATGACAATGAATTTATGGAAATGTGGGTTACAGATAAATAATAATTTATTTATAAGTTACATAGTATGATGGTTGATAAATTGAAGTATAATTTACTAAATTATACAAATTAAATTAAATTAAATTACAAATAATATACATCGAGGTTTCTAAATATTTTGATAATAATAATTTATAATAATAGGTTAATTATAATATTGATAGATATTAGAGTTATACAAATTAATTTAAGTAAAAAAAAAGATTATATATCATAGTTCCTAAGTGTGACGATCCATAGAGATAATTGTTTTTTAAAGTTATGGGGTTGTGTTTCAGTTTTTAAGTTGTCGGGGAGAAGGTTAAATATTTTTGGAGCTAGGTACATGAAGTGTCTTCGAGCTGACGTGGTATGTAGTGTAGGTACATTGTAGTTTCGGTTTCGAGCGAGTAGAGAAAAGAGGATACATTATTGGACTTTGGGGAGCGATATATGGCGAAGATATTTAAGTTATCAATTGTGACTTTGAGGCAATTTGCATGGTCAACTGAAATTTCAGACACTATAGGGTTTAAGTGAGATTTGATATAAACTATGACCCCGTCGGATTGGGACCTGTGCTGCGTTGTATTGTAGACAGAGTAGTGGTTGATTATTTTCGGGATATAATTTGGATTTATCCAGCACTCTGACAGAGCAATTATATCAAATTCATTTCCTAAGTCAGTTAGGAGTACAAGTAAATTGTCGAAGTTTTTGTTGAGGCTGCGAATATTCATGGCAAATATTTTTAGTGCTTTAGGTTTGGAGATAATTTTTTTATATGCATTTGCATCATTTGTCGTTTGTACCGTGATGTTGAGTAAATTATCGATAGGGTCAGTCGGGTCCATTATAAGCGTCGATGAATGGTGGGGGTTCGAATTTGTCAGTGATATTGTGAGTTAAGTGGGTATATGTAGCTAAGGGAAAACCATAGCAATTAATATTTAAGATGTTTTTTGCAGCTGTTTAGTTTCTCCCGTGGTACGAGTAAGTACACTAAAAAGAACTATGATCATTCGGATAATTAAATGTATAGAAAGTATGAGATTAAGGATTTTTGTAAGGATGATACGAACTAAGACAATTAAAATAGTTAATGGAATGTAGAGACATGTATTAAAATCGTATAAATATTTGTAAAAGTCATAGTAGGTTATCAATAATATAGAATAAATTGAGAGAATTACATGAGATAACGAGTGTAGGACAATAGGAAGAATGTGAGTAACAATAAAAATAGAACAATTTAAATTTGTTGAAAGATAAGACACATTGAGATAATCAAAAACGATGATTGAAATGAAATGAAATGAAATGAGACACGTTGATTGAAATGGCATTGGCCGTGTTGGGTGCACAGGTCTGAATGACCAGGTATTTTCCACCCTTCCCTCCCCTCTACCTTCTGCTTCACAAAATACCCCAATTTTTGGGGTATTTTGTAGGCAGCATGTATCTAATTTAAAGAGTGTTGTAGTTTTGCAGTTTCGGGAAATAATACAATTTTAGGTAAATACCAAATGAAGTTATGTATGACAAGAGAGGAAATTGTGAACAGGCATAATATTTCCTGTCTGTATCACAATGCAAAGCCAACTTGGATTCCGAACATCAATTTTTTTACATAACATGCAATGCAACTTACTGGCTTTCTGAGTACTCTTTGCATATTGCAAACATTTCTTCTTAACATCTGGGAGGTCGAAATCTATATCCGAATAAGGCATTTCACCTCCACCTCGTTCCTGGGATCCTGGTTCCGTCTTGATGGAAATAGTCTCTGTATTTAGTAGATCCATGGCACTTCTGTGTTAACGATTGGTTCAAGCCCAAACAAATAAACCTAAAAAAGAACATTGTTATAACGTAACTCTTATTTGAATGAGCTTAGAATATTTGGAATCGCTTGAATATTCTATCAATACAAAGAAGTCGTATGCATTACACATATTTCGAGATAGTGTCATGACCTTGAAGTTAAGCCATATGAAAAAGGCTGAGAGAATCATCGTCAATCGTCAGACAATTCTATATCTACTTAAAGATAAGGTAAGGTAGCCATTGCGCGTATAACAATCCATCGGTAATCCATGTTATTATATTCTGTGAAAATTTTAATGAATACCTTCGAAATTCTAACCTAAAAATAAAATTATAATTTGAGGTAACTCATTAAGTTAAAAATAAAAATTAAAGTTAGACGTCCAACTGACAGTTGACATGTTCATCAAACAAAACCGCCACATTCAATCCGTATCGATTGGCATAAGTTAAGCTACGTCACGTTAAACACAGTGCATTTAAGCATCCCATAGCACAAATTAAAGAACAGTGTTCGCAGATTAATGTGGAATAACGGCCGCTACCAAAATGAATAATGTGATTTATATCAGCATTAGTACTTACCAAAACTTTCACAAGAAAATTGTGATGATTATTTTAATTGCGTGGGTTAAACAGTGTGAGGGACATACTGTAGATTTATAGAGAGGAAACAAGATGAAATGGCTGCTAGAGAAGAATTCACGTGTCAAAAAATACGTATTTTTCATAGATAATCAAGTCATAGAAAACCGTAATTAATGAATGTGAAATTATTAGTCACTCTTGATTACATATACTTTTTCAGCCCTGTGACTTCAAAATTATAAATTCCCGGTAAAATTTCGATCGAACTGGACACGCTTAATACGATTTTTTTTTAAATCTTTAGATCCATTAAAAAAGGGACTCCGATACGAGCAAGCGGCTTGATAGCCAGCACGTATATTTGTTGTCTATTGTTTTCTATTATTCTCTATGCTTTTAAGGTAGCGACAGACTCGCAGCTCACATCAAAAAGTTATTTATAACACAATAGCGCTCGCCATACAATCCCATGAGACCCGCCAGACGTAAAAAGATGATGCGCTGTGATCGCGGTTTGAATCTTCGCTAATCGGAATTATTTTTCGTATTCGCTACAGTGGCGATATCAGAAAAGTTATGCGACCTCCTCTCTACCGTAAACAGGAGAGGGGGTCATTTTTAATACACGGAGCATGCGCGGAGCTGTCAAGTTAACATATCCAGTACAAAGAAATGATATTCTCTCGACCGCTTCCGATTTCAACTGACCCCTTCTCCTGCCGTAGGAAGGAATATTTTATAACGTAGTGTGTCGGTAGGATCTCATGAAGCGGGCGACCAACGCGAAGTTCACATCAAAAAGATACTGCGTTATAAGTATCTTTTCTACTTTATTTATTTAGGAAAATCAACAGATTATTTACATCAATTAAAATAAAATTAAGAATACAAATAAAATCTAAATAGATTTTCACATTACTAAAATTATAATAAAAAAACTAAGTGGGCTGAGATAATATTAACAAAAAATTCAACATTGAGAAATTAAATAAAAGTTAAAAGAAGAACATAAAAAATAACAATTTAAAGGTAACATATAACCTGCTTATAAATTTCAAATCATAATGTTTGGATTTTTTTTTTTAAACACAAGACCTGTACAATTTAACACATTTAATTATGACAATAGCAGTTTCGTTATTATTAAACAATTAAGAAAATATTAAATTATCAAATTAAATTAAATTCAAAATTAAATGGAAAAATAATATCATATGCTTTTTTTTAATTTATTTATTTGGCTTTCACCCATCAAAGGTGATCTTGGCCATATCTTAAAATTAGTTACATTACATTAGTTACAAATAAAATGAGAGAAGACAAGGAAGTTGTACAGGTTCCCAAAAATATGAACCCGTACAACTGTGCACAATAACATAACAAGAACAAATGCATACAGATTTGACAAATATAGAAAAATAGTGAAGACAGTTATATAAGTAGTCAGAAGGTTATACAGGATACCGTATAATACAGAGTTGGTATTAAGAGTGATCATAACATTGTAGAGATGGAAGTTGTACAGGTTCCCAAAAATAGGAACCTGTACAACTGTACACAACAACATAACAAGGACAGATGCATACAGATTTGGAAAATATAGAAAAATAGTGAAGACGGATAAGTAGTCAGATGGATGGATAGGTTGTCGAAAAATACAGAGTTGGCATTAAGAGAGATCATAACATTGCAGAGACGGAAGTTGTACAGGTTCCCAAAAATAGGAACTTATACAACTGTACACAAAAACATAACAAGAACAGATACATACAGATTTAACAAATATAGAAAAGAAGAGAAGACGATTATACTAGCAGTCTGATGGTTTATACAAGTTGTCGTAAAATACATAGTGGGTTTTAATAGTGACAAAATTGTAGAGGAGAAAGTTGTACAGGTTCCAAAAAATAGGAACCTGCACAACTGTACACAATAACACTATAAGAACACAGGCATACAAATTGAATTGAATGTAATGTGATTGATGGTTAAATGTTAAGGCCATTTTTATAAATAAATTTTGCTAACAAATAGTGAATTTCAGGAGTGTTAAGACTAAGAAGGCAGGGCACACTGGTAGGGAATTCAATTTTAAGTTTTACCAATTCATGTATGAAGTTTGGAAATTGATCATTGATAGGACATTCAAAAAAAATATGATCTAGAGTATCCTCTGACCCACAATCACAGTAAGGAGAACTGACTATGTGGAACCTGGCGAGATGGCTAAGACAACAAGTGTGACCTAGACGCATTCGGGTTATGGAGGAAATATATTTTTTAGGCATGGAAGTATATTTGTGAAACCAGGGCTTGATAGGAATAGAAGGTTGAATTAATGAGTACTGGTGACCTTTTATTAGAGAGGATGTTTTCCAGTCAGAGGACCATTGTCGATGGTACTTAGTTTTTAAAATAGGGAAATAGTCTCTAATCGGAATAGGGATACAACTTAATGGACCATCTACAGTGGATTTCTTAGCAATAGAATCTGCCATGTCATTTCCAACAATACCAAGGTGTCCCGGAATCCAGGCTAAGACCACTGACACATGAGCCAGCGATAGGTAATGCAGGAGGTCTCTGATAGAGCAGATTAGAGAGTCGCTACTGGAAATGAGAGGGGATGCGCTTATTTTTTGAAGGGAGCTAAGTGAGTCTGAAAGTATGAGGGCATTTCTAATATTGAGAGATTTGACGAGTTGTAAAGCTTCTATGATAGCTATGCATTCAGCAGGAAAAATGGAGCACTCTTTAGGAAGTTTGTGTGGGAAACACAATTTCCTGTGAGGTACGTAGACACTGGCCCCGCAATGGGAGTCCAGACTGAGTTTGGAACCGTCCGTGAAAATTTTTATATAATTTGGCCAGTTATTTTCAATAATTTTGTTGAATTCTGCATTATTTGATTGAGCTGAGTCTTTTACATTTTTTTTACTTATTCCAATAAATTGGTGGACCTTTGGATAGAAAGTAAGGCTTTCATAGGGACATGAGTATAAGGGGAGATAATCATTACGATAGGAGTTTTTGGATATATCTAGGAAAGAGTTGAAGCAATCATAGAGAAGGGGAGGAGAATGTTTTTTCCAAAAAGGATTCAAGTTAACTTCATACTTTAAAGACTGAAGTTTGGGAATCAAGGGATGAGATGTTATTGAGCATGTTTTGAAAATATATTTATCTGCTAAGCATCGTCTTCTAATATTTAACGGAGGTTCGCAGCATTCAACTTGCATTGCATTGATTGGGGAAGATTTCATGGCTCCTAAGATTAGGCGAAGAGATTTTGACTGAATTTTATCTAATTTATGAGAGTTTGAAGATGACATTGGATCAAACAGACAAGATCCATAATCGAGATGGCTTCGGATGAGAGCATTGTAAAGAAGTTTTAAAGAAGTTGGGTGTGATCCCCACCACACTCCAGACAGAAATCTGAGGGGATTGATGTTGCTTTCGCATTTCGTGATGACATGATTTATGTGAGAGTTCCAAGTAAGCTTTGAGTCCAAAAACATCCCCAGAAACTTAACTTCCTTAGTAATAGAGATGAATTCATCGCCAAATTTCACCTGGATATCTGGGAGCTTTCGACGACGAGTGAAGATGACAACTTTGCTTTTGGAAGGGGAAAGTTCAAGTCCATTGCTATTTAAAAACGCCAAGAGTTTTCTGAGGGCATTGTTGATTGCTGATGCAGCAGAAAAAAGATTTGGAGATATTTTGTAGAATGTTAAGTCGTCAGCATATTGGAGAATATTGCACAAGAATTGAATAGATTTCTCTAGATCATATGTATAAATATTGTACAGGATCGGACTTAAGACTGACCCTTGAGGGAGACCTTTGAATATGTGTCTAATGTGGGGAGGGGATTCGGACCCATCTACAAAAATTGTTCTCTGAGAGAGCAAATTGATAATGAATTGGACCAATTTAGGAGGGATGCCAATCGCAAGTAACTTTTCTTTCAGGATGGGAATATTAACATTGTCATATGCACCACAGATGTCTAAAAACACTGCAATACAATATTCGTTTTTAGATAAAGCCAATTTGACATCTGTAACAAGAGAGGAAAGGTTGTCAAGGGTGCTTTTAACCTTTCTAAATCCAAACTGAGAAGGAGAAAGAATTTGATTTTTAATTTACCAATTATTATTTATTTATTTTCAATGATACCAGTGTAAGGTTCGGGGTTCGAATCTTAGCGGTGGCAAATATTTTTCTCAATGGATTAATGGATTTATTCCCATAGTTAATTAGGTATGTGTGGTCGATTAAAGATTAACCATTGTCGATTTCGATTAACCATTTTTTAACCCAAAATCTTCTTTTACGAATCGGATTATTGTCTTTTGTCAATAAAGCCAACGCTAACCCAATCTGTTGAAATTTCGAAAGTGACGAAGCCATGACACGTTTGCGTACAATTCGAGCACTACGAATAAGTGCTTACAGCGCGAAAGCTAGTTAATTAGGTGAAAAATTAGTTTTATTTTTACTGAAATAAAAACTTATTTTAAAAAAGTCGCAGGAGGCGACAATGTTGAAGCAAGAGACCCGGCTTAAGCATTTCGCAAATTCATTTCGAAAGTGACCGAGTTCGGGAGCGCTGTGAATACGTGTTCACAGAGCAAAAGAAACCAACTTACTGCAAATAGCATGGTCTGGAGGCAAACTCAAACCTGCGATTTTTAGCCAGCTGCTAACAGCCCGATATGTCGGGCTGTTCGCAGCATGGTGTGTAGACCACTTTAAGCGACCTACGCGATACGAATTTTAAACCAACCTACGCGATACGAAGTTTACGCAGTTGCAACTCGAACGCGACTGATATTTAAATAATTACACAATTTGGCTTTCGAGATTAAACAAAACTCGCAGTGTAAATACATGATATCGTTAATTGTTTTTTTTTTAATTGAAATACGTACGCCAACGGTGTTTAAATTATCGCTAGATAAAGTGACATAAAGTGAACTTGAACTTGAACTTGAAAAACGTATGTCAAACGTCAAACGGTGTTATTGTGTTTGCTCGGCTAGGCGATAATGATTATAAACTTAATTCAATAATTAACCAATTAAATAAAAACTTCAAATGATTTCAAGAGATGTCTCAAAAAATATATTCACTATTTGAAATTTTTCAAGAAGAAATTAAAAGTCAAATTACGCACATAGATAAAAACATTAGTGAAATAAAGCAAGTAACAAAAAAGTGGAGAATTCATTAACAAATGTTACACCATCAAACAGTTATCAACCGCTTTTGACTCATGGAACCGAAACAAATCAACTTCCCTTAGTGGAAACATAGGAACATTTCCTTTCATCAATCCGCAGATCGCCCAATACAGCCGCAAGAAACCGTATCTAAAGTACTCATTTTTGGGGACGAGGGTGGAAGGCAAATGAGAAGAAGTCTTGAAAAAAATTCAAAATGCCAAAAAATATAATTAGTCACTTATACTACATTGTTAATAACCTTCAAACACTAATGTTATTGTGCACTCGGTGCCGAAAAACAATCATCTGAATGTTTTCAAACTCAACCGCGAAATAAGATCTCACACTGCTCTATTCAAAAATCACTGTCGATTCATCGGGCCAATGTTTTACGACCAAATGAACGAATACAATATCTCGAAATCGATGAGTTTGGCAAGAATAAACATAATGATATAATTAAGCATAACCACCGGAAAATGTACTATAATATGGAGCAGGATATAAACAATATTGAACTCAAATCTACTTACACGCAAACTCCAAAAAACTGGATCCCGATAATTCCGGAAAAATCACCAAATTAAAGGACAAAATGACATCTTATAATAAAAAGAAGAAGTAAATATTCAATCGACGATCGCCAGTCAAATCAAAACATGCTTTTTAAAAACAAAAAACAACATAGACGGGTAGATGACGTAACTCTCTACAAACAGTTGGGGACAAAAAAAAAACAAACTTCAATTTCATTCCTGTGCCTAAATATTAGAAGCCTGAAAGGAAAAGTCGACGAGATCCTGTGCTTATTAAAATCAATTGACTATAAGATCAACATCATACTTATGTCAGAAACTTGGCTCAAAGAAACGGACATACCATTCATCAATATCGAAGGCTACAAACACGAAGCGTCCTGCCGACCTGAGGGCATCGGTGGTGGAGTGTCCATATTTATTGAGGAGAACTTGGAATATGGCTTAATCGACAATATAGTGGATCCAGACAACAACTTTCTCTGGATACAGTTAAACAAACTTAATTTAAACATTGGAGTGATATATAAAAAACCGAACACCAACTTTCAAGATTTTATAGATAAGTTAACCATACAACTAAAAACTCACAAAAGGTCCATAATACTGGGGGATTTTAATATCAATTTACTTGATTCCACAAACACACATACTTGTAAATATACAGAAACTATAAAGTCAAACAATTTCACTATAATGAACAAAGTAAACAAAATACATGCAACACGTATCACAGAAAATACCAACACCATTATTGATCACATAATCTCAGACATAAACCTTTCATATACTATAACAAACTGTGATACCTCAATATCTGATCACAACATACTGATCCTTGACATACTTCACACCTACACTAAAAAAAACTCACAAAAATCCTCCTATGAATATACAAAAATCGATTATGATAAACTAGAGGAGGATATCCGACAAAACGCCTTTACTATAAACAATAATGAGGACTCGGATCTGAACTATGATAATCTTGTAAACTACCTCACAAATAAAATTAATTCCAATAGCACCACTAAAATTATAACAAAAAATATAAATGACCCAGACTGGATAACCAAAGACCTTATAAAATTAATCAATAAAAGAAATAAACTACACCTGAAATTAAAAAGACAACCAAACAACACTTTATTGAATACAGAATTCCTAAAATTAAGAAATAACGTCACTACAGAAAAACGAAACTTAAAACAAAGACACTACAGTGATCTCTTTAAAAAATGCGAAAATAACAGTAAAAAAACCTGGAAGTTGATGAATAATATTCTTAAGAACCAGTCTAATACTTCGAATAATGTTTGTACTAAACTAATAATTAATGACAAAATAATTACTAATAATGTAGAGATATGCGACAACTTTAACAACTTTTTTTGTAACATTGGCTCATCCTTAGCTGACAATATACGTAACAAAGTCGTACACAAACCAGCCAACGAAATAACCTTAGTACATGATAGTAGAGAATCTTTGTATCTTCAACCTACAACAGAATTAGAAATAAGCAAAATATTAAAATCAAATGCGAGTGCCGGTTACGATAAACTCAAATATAAGACAGTGCTAGGTCTCTCTACGGAACCGGTTCCTATATTATCAAAATTAATTAATCAATGTTTTAAAAAGGGAACTTTTCCAGACAGCTGTAAAATTGCCAAGGTGATACCAATTCACAAAGGTGGGTCTAAAACAAATACCTCAAACTACAGACCCATCTCAATCTTACCAATCTTATCTAAAATATTTGAACGTGTAATTTACGAAAGATTAAACAATTTTCTGGTAAAAAAATCATTCTTTTATAAAAAACAATATGGCTTTAGGAAAAAATCGAACACACTTGCGGCAATAAACGACTTAATCAGTAAACTTCGGAGCGGCATTGATTGTAATTATATCTTACAATATGTAATTATATCTTAATTATATCTTACACAGGAAATTATATCTTATCTACACTAGTTGACCTTCAAAAAGCCTTTGATACAGTAAGCCATGATATACTTCTCAAGAAACTTGAGAATATTGGTGTAGTTGGTCCTGCTCTTAATCTATTCAAATCATATCTTAGCAAAAGAAAGCAATTCGTTAGCATTAACAATCATAATAGCAAGCATCTTCCAATAAACTATGGAGTTCCGCAAGGATCCATACTAGGACCACTACTGTTCCAAATTTACATCAATGATATTTCGCAATTAGACATAAATGATGAATTTTTTCTGTATGCGGATGACACTGCAATATTCTACTGGGGTAAAGACCTAAACATCTTACTAGAAAATGCACAAAGTGGCCTAGAAAAAATTTGCAGTTGGCTCCAATCAAATATCCTAACAATGAACATAAAAAAAACAGGATACATGGTTTTAGTGTATAATAACAATAGTACGCGCGTCTCTCAGCGAACACGAACGGTGTAAATCAGTGTGCGATAAATAAATTGTAAAAGTGATTTAAACGAAAAACGCTCAAACTACTTTAAAATGGTGCAGTGTAAGAAATGTAAAAAATATGTTGCTAAAGACAGTGAATTGGTCAAATGCATCGACTGTAATGGAACCTTCCACAAACTATGTACAAACCCCGCTATTAACGTGGGTAATGCATTTATTTGTACAAGCTGTGAAGTACAACGAACAGTAAATGCGAACACAGATAGCGCAACGGCCGGAGGCAGCGGGTCACAAGGCCCGAACCCAGAAATGAAACAAATTCTTAATGAAATAAATAATAAAATAAGCATAATGTATGTCATGAAAAAAGATATGGAGACTCTCACACAGTCAACTGAATTTCTATCCAACAAATATGATTAACTGATATTGCTACATCTAGAATTGGGAAAAAAACTAAAAGAAAACGAAAATAAACTCAACGAAGTTATAAACAAAAACACCTACCTTGAAAAATGTAATAGAGCATTAGAATACAGGATCCAAGAAATTGAACAAAGAGAAAAAAACTACAACATTGAACTATTTGGTATAGAAATGATAAAAGACGAAAATATTGAAACAACTATAAAAACAATTGCAGATAAACTAAATACGAATGGCGAAAATATTGAAAAGGTTTGGAGACTTCCAAATAGAAAGGACTCCAAACCGGCAAATGTAATGGTGAAGTTCACTCGTCAATCTCATCGAGATGAATGGCTGCAAAATAGAAAAAACATATTAACGAACAACGACATTTACAAGAACGGAAACAACGACCGAATATACATAAATGAAAATCTAACAAAAGAAAAAACAGATCTCCTATACATTACAAAACAAAAAATGAAAACAAAATTTAAATACATTTGGGTACAAAATTCCAAAATATTAATAAGAAGTGAAGGTGATGGGAAAATAATCCATATAAGAAATGAGAATGATATAAACAGATACATTTAAATAAAATTTAAAAAATCAAAACACCTTTTGACTCGAAACACTTACTTTATCAGTTACTAAATCCCCGTCATGGAAGATTCTACACAATTCCAAACTCACAAATTTACAAAGTGCTATAATTTGGATAACTGGATAAACGATAAAAACATCAATATGAGGTTTGTGGCTATTCACCTAAATATAAGATCACAAAAAAAAAAATTAATTCATTTATTGCACAAATAAATGACATTCTGCAGTTTATAGATGTAATTTTTCTAACGGAAATAGATATTAAAAACGAAATGATAACTGTGTTCAATATACCAAACTTCATCTCGATTGCAAATACTAGAGAGAATAGAAGAGGAGGGGGATTAATCATGTACTTAAAAAACCATCGTACTTTTAAGAAAACAAACATTTCTTTTAAAAGCTGCGAGACAATATCTGGAGAAATAACCACCGTTCATCAAGATGTCATAAATATACTTGCAGTATATCGCCCGCCGAACAACAACAAGAATATATACTTGAAGGAACTAAAACAAATATTACAATTAACCTCATCTGATTCAAATTACTTGTACTGTGGTGACATTAACTTGAATTTATTGGATACCAAAAATAGTGTAATTACAGAATACCAAAATCTACTCAGTGAAAATGGCTTAGAAAATGTAATAAAGATGTGACCCGGGATGAAATTTTAAACGGTAAAAATGTTTATTCCTGTATCGACCATATTGCAATTCGTAACCGTAATAACACTGTTTTTTCATGTATTGTGACTAACAAAATATCGGACCATTAAATAACAGGAGTTGCGATAGGAAAAGAGGTACTTACAAAGGATTTAAATATAAAAAGGGAAATTATTGATAATAAATTGGTATATTCCAAATAAAATCTAGTAAAATGGGGTAAATTATTACAAACTGAATGTCCCTCAGAACTGTACTATAATTTAAAAAATATTTTTGATAATATCTATGAATCCTCGAAAAAAGAAAAATCATTTAAAAATAATCATAGGCACAACAACCAATGGGTTACTGAAGAAATTAAGAACATGATTAAAAAAAGAGATTATCTTTACCGAAAATGTAAGAATAGCTCTAATAACCCTATATTTCGTTTAGAATACACGCGATATAGAAACAAAACTAATAAATATATTAATATATACATATTAATAAATAGGTTAAACGGCAACCCAAGGAAACTCTGGGACGAAATAAATAACCTAATAGGAAAACCTAAACAAAATCTAGATAAAATAATCCTTTAACATATGGGAAGTCAAGGAGACACAAAATTTGTATGTGATAAATTTGCTACAACATTCGTTAATCAAATAAAAGTCATAAGACATAACTGTACTAAAAAATTCCTAGATCGTAACACGTATACAACTCCTGCTAGTATGTCAATGAGATTTAGACCTGTATCACAAAAAGATGTTAAAAAAATTATTAATGATATGGATGTTAAAAAATCAGAAGGCACTGATCAAATAAGAATTAAAGACCTCAAGTTAATTGCTCATAATATAATCCTAATATTGACTAAATTAATTAACCTTTGTGTAAGTAAAAGTATTATGCCTGACGAACTTAAAACATCCATTATCAGACCTATATATAAATCAGGAAACCACAAAGATTTCACAAACTATCGACCAATAGCGATTCTCTCATGTATTGATAAAATTATTGAAAGAGCTATCTTTAACCAAATACAACTTTTTATAGAAAAAAATAAAATCATAAATCCCGTACAATACGGATTTCAAAAAGAAAAAAGTACTACACAATTACTGTCTAAATTCACTGACCATATAAATTGTCATTTAAATGAAAAATATTATGTTGGTATAATTTTTATAGACTTTAAAAAGGCCTTTGACACATTGGACCACGAAACATTATTAAGGGCAATGGAGGAATGTGGTATTAGAGGTCCTTTAAAAAAATTGATTCAAAATTATCTATTAAATAGAAAAATTAAAGTTAAAATTGTCGGATTTTTTAGTGATGAAATGTTAACAGATACCGGAGTAGCAACAGGGTCGATATCGGGGCCTACATGTTATATAATGCAAGTAAACAGTCTACCAAACGTAATAAAACGTTGTAAATGCTACATGTTTGCAGACGATACTTGCATTATATGTGCTGACAAAGATCCACTAAAAATTGAGGAAATTTTACAAACAGACCTAAATAACATAATTAAATGGTCCCATGACAATGACATTATTATTAACGCAAAAAAAAACAAATATATGCTTATACACTCACCATATGCAAATTGTCAGGAAAAGGAATTGCATATAAAAAGTCATTCATATGATTGTTTGCACACAAAAAAACCAATTCCAGCAGTGTAATTGCCCGAATATAGAAAAAGTGTACCAATATACATACCTTGGTCTTACAATAGATGTCAACTTTAACTGGTCAAATCATATTGAAAATGTATGTAATAGATTAAGATCCATATTAGGAAAATTTTAACACCTAAACATTTTGTTAATAAAAATGTATTATACTGTATATACAACGCATTAGCAGAATCAATTATAGGATACGGAATAAATAGTTACGGATTAACGTACAAAACATACTTAAATAAAATAGAACAATTACAAATCCGTTTCCTAAAATTGATATTATGCAAAAAAAAGTCCAGTTATGTGAAGGTGATTATAAAAAAAATGTTCTCCTTGTGTAATGTCCTCTCTATACACAGTAAGGTAAATTACCAATTAACGCTAGATGAATTCTGGAATACAGAATTCAAAAAACCTGTAAACCACAACTACCCTACTAGGCATAGAGAAGCACAAATGTTTATTATCAATAAATCTCAAAATGTATACGGAGATAGAACAAAAAGGCATAAAATTCCGGAAATATTTAACGCATTACCTGAAAATATCAAAAATGAGACATCTTATTCAAAAATCAAAACAAAAGTTAAATCTTTCTACCTCCGAAGAACATGAAATCAAATAATATAGTTCCGTTCTATTTTTTTTTTCTCACCTTATGTTTGTACTGTGTAAAATATTTTTACTACAACGCAATTCATAAACATTATAATAATTAGTTTGTCGTAATAATTAGTATTTAAGTATTATATTTAGTATTTACTATGTAAAACTGAAAAGTATACTGTATTAAATAATTAGAAAAAAATGAGAGATTTCTTATAATCAAACTGATTAATCAGTTTCGTAAGATTTGTAAAATAAAATATTGTAAAATTAAAACTGAATACACATATTTAAAAAAAAAAAAAAAGCTCAACCCGTAAGATAATTCCTCCTCACGTACCCTTAAAAATTGAAAAGAATGATTTGCAAATCCTGATAAAGGAAAAATATCTTAAGCTGTGCATCGATAAGCATCTAACTTTTAAAAACCATATCCAAGATGTTAAAAAAAAACCACACCCTTAAGACGATAGACTTCGCTTTTCGGCCCATACAAAAAGGACGCCCGGGAAAAAACACTTTTCTACATCGAAAATTGCACAAAATGAATATATATTTTTTTATACTGCCTTCTAGAGGGTGAAAACTATGTCGGTATGTTTTCGAATTTTCGATGCGTATCGTATGAACGTAAACATTCCCTGTCAAACATGTACGATTTATCAAAAAATATTATTCAAGGAAAAAGTGCTGCTAACTCAACTCTCATAAAGAATTATAAAATTATAAAAAGCTACCGACGTAGCTTCTTCTTTCTAAAAAATATATATTTTTTAAAATTTCAATTTCGTGAAAGTTTCAGTGTAGAAAAGTGTATTCTTCATAAACCCCTTTTCGAGCGATTTCTGTAGGTAAATTTGAGCTTTGTCTCATTCGCACATTTCGCATTCGCATGTATTGTAAGTGTGCATGAGCTTATTGTGAGCGGGACAGAATGACAGATGCGGCTGTTCCGCGTGTCGTTCAAAGTCTAGCCTCTTAATCAACGTTTTTAGCCGATTATCTTATGTATTACCAATTAAATTTAAAAAAGTTTATATTATAGTCTCGTACACTCACATTTAAATTACTTAATTGAAATCTGGGGAAATGCGTATGAAACATACATTAATGAATTACAGATAATTCAAAAGAAACTAATCAAAAAAACTATTTCACTACGAATCCATAACATCCACAAAAAAACTACATTTGGAAACCAAACTGTTAACATTAAGAAAACTATACGAATACAATATATGTCTCCTTATATACAAAATAAATAATAAACTCGTTCATACAAACACAGAATTCATTAAAACGTCCCAAGTACACAAACATTTTAAACGACAACACGATAACATACATTTAAACGCTATTCATACTAACTACGGTAAGCAATCTATTAGTTATGAGGGGGGCAATTTATATAATTGCCTTCCAGTTGATATTAAAAACGAAAAAAGTGTGTGTAAATTTAAAAAAAAATTATTCATTTTTATTCACAAAAAACAATGTAGTGAGAGTGAATAATATTGAAAATGAATAAATAGTATTGTAATATATTGTATGATAATATGTTGTATGATAATATAATGTTATGCAAATTGTAGTTAAGTAAGTGAAAATGTTATTTTCTTTTTTTCTGGAATAAAAAAAACTTTAAACTTTAAGTGGTCTACTTAGGACGCACAAAGGTCTCAACTGCTCCCAATCACCTGGAGCTAGTGAGACTATGGAATGACAATTGCGGTTTTTTGATTGGCTGAAGGTAGCGGAGAAGGGAAGACATTGGAAGGGGAAGGTGGATAAGTACCATGCTATTCAAATCTGGTCATCAAATACTGTTAAAGCTATTTCAAGAAAACGTTTCAATTCCGAATGGTGGTCTTTTAACAGGGCAATACTGGGAGCATGTATATTAAACTCTAGAACGTACGAATACTATTTTAATGAATAAATTGGGAAATAACAAATATTCAAATAAAATTACTCGCGCTCGTCGGGATTTGAAGGTGCCAATTAGAGTAGAGATAATTATTATATATAATATTTTTGTATGAACACCGCACAACTGCTCCGGTCTGGAGCCGGAGAGACCATGGCATCCCCAAAATGGGTATGTTGTGAGACTGACGGTAGTGAGGAGGGGAGGAAGATTAAAAATGTGAAGGTGGGGAAGTACCTGGCTATTCAGATCTGGTTACCAAACACGGCTAATGACATTTCAATTTACTTTTCAATTCTGAATGTATGAAATAAAATATTTGAGACGATGAATGAATGTCAACGAAGCAAGGAGTATACGCCAAGACCGAATCGTTTGGCGGTTCATCCTCTCTGCCCACCCGTGCTGTGAAAAGGTGAGATGGTGCAGTAAAATAAATGTGATTTTTATTGCGTAATGGATGAGAGGAATAGCGGTGTAAATGATAATCTGCCTTACCCTAATACCAGAAGATAGATAAATAAAAGTTAAACACTAATATATCATCACATTAATAATATTATAAGGTGAAATACATATCAAAGCTTAAAGCGAGATCAAACCACGGAAGCAAGGTAGAAAAAGAATAACTGGATGAACTGAATAACCAAAGTGCAATAAAGCCGAGGATGATATCTGGTTATGGTTTATATGTAGCACATATATTTTTAAAACGACCTTCCACTTCCTTGCACCTAGAATCCCCTCTGATGAGTTGTTAAATGTGAGTTATTAAATTTACCCATTGAGGAGATGAAAAAATACAGTCGGCACATGAAAAAGGTTTTTCTGCACTGTGAGACATCAAGTGGCGTTTTATTTCTGCCTTTCTAGAACAAGAATATTTGCAGTCGGGACAAGAAAAAGGTTTTTCCACTGTGGGAAATCAAGTGACTTTTTAGTTGTCCCTTGTAGAACATGAATAGTTGCAATCGGGACCAGAAAGGGGTTTTTCTCCACAGTGAGTCTGCAAGTGGGTGGTCAAAAATTTTTTTCGAGAACATGAATAGTTGCACACGGAACACGAAAAGGGTTTTTCTCCACTGTGAGACCGCATGTGAATCGTCAAAGAGCCTTTTCGAGAACATGAATAGTTGCACACGGAACATGAAAAAGGCTTATCTCCACTGTGAATCAGCATGTGGATCGTCAAAGAGCCTTTTCGAGAACATGAATAGTTGCACACGGAACATGAAAAAGGTTTATCTCCACTGTGAATCAGCATGTGGTTCGTCAAAGAGCATTTTCGAGAACATGAATAGTTGCACACGGAACATGAAAAAGGTTTATCTCCGCTGTGAATCATTATGTGGCTTTTCAGATGGCTTTTTTGAGAAAATGAATAGTTGCACACGGAACATGAAAAAGGTTTATCTCAAATGTGATTCAGCATGTGGCATATCAGGTACCTTTTTTGAGAAAATGAATAGTTGCACACGGAACACGAAAAAGGTTTTTCTCCACTGTGAGACCGCATGTGTATCGTCAAAGAGCCTTTTTGAGAACATGAATAGTTGCACACGGAACACGAAAAAGGTTTTTCTCCACTGTGAGACCGCATGTGTATCGTCAAAGAGCCTTTTTGAGAACATGAATAGTTGCACACGGAACATGAAAAAGGTTTATGACCACTGTGAATCATTATGTGGCTTTTCAGATGGGTTTTTTGAGAAAATGAATAGTTGCACACGGAACACGAAAAAGGTTTTTCTCCACTGTGAGAACGCATGTGGATCGTTAAAGAGCCTTTTCGATAACATGAATAGTTGCACACGGAACATGAAAAAGGTTTATCTCCACTGTGAATCATTATGTGGCTTTTCAGATTTTTTTTTTGAGAAAATGAATAGTTGCACACAGAACACGAAAAAGGTTTTTCTCCACTGTGAGACCGCATGTGGATCGTCAAAGGGCCTTTTCGAGAACATGAATAGTTGCACACGGAACATGAAAAAGGTTTATCTCCACTGTGAATCAGCATGTGGATCGTCAAAAAGCCTTTTCGAGAACATGAATAGTTGCACACGGAACATGAAAAAGGTTTATCTCCACTGTGATTCAGCATGTGGCATTTCAGGTACCTTTTTTGAGAAAATGAATAGTTGCACACGGAACACGAAAAAGGTTTTTCTCCACTGTGAGACCGCATGTGTATCGTCAAAGGGCCTTTTCGAGAACATGAATAGTTGCACACGGAACATGAAAAAGGTTTATCTCCACTGTGAATCAGCATGTGGATCGTCAAAAAGCCTTTTCGAGAACATGAATAGTTGCACACGGAACATGAAAAAGGTTTATCTCCACTGTGATTCAGCATGTGGCATTTCAGGTACCTTTTTTGAGAAAATGAATAGTTGCACACGGAACACGAAAAAGGTTTTTCTCCACTGTGAGACCGCATGTGGATCGTCAAAGAGCCTTTTCGAGAACATGAATAGTTGCACACGGAACATGAAAAAGGTTTATCTCCACTGTGAATCAGCATGTGGATCGTCAAAAAGCCTTTTCGAGAACATGAATAGTTGCACACGGAACATGAAAAAGGTTTATCTCCACTGTGATTCAGCATGTGGCATTTCAGGTACCTTTTTTGAGAAAATGAATAGTTGCACACGGAACACGAAAAAGGTTTTTCTCCACTGTGAGACCGCATGTGGATCGTCAAAGAGCCTTTTCGAGAACATGAATAGTTGCACACGGAACATGAAAAAGGTTTATCTCCACTGTGAATCAGCATGTGGATCGTCAAAGAGCCTTTTCGAGAACATGAATAGTTGCACACGGAACATGAAAAAGGTTTATCTCCACTGTGAATCAGCATGTGGGTCGTCAAAGAGCCTTTTCGAGAACATGAATAGTTGCACACGGAACATGAAAAAGGTTTATCTCCACTGTGAATCATTATGTGGCTTTTCAGATGGCTTTTTTGAGAAAATGAATAGTTGCACACGGAACATGAAAAAGGTTTATCTCCACTGTGATTCAGCATGTGGTATTTCAGGTAACTTTTTTGAGAAAATGAATAGTTGCATACGGAACACGAAAAGGGTTTTTCTCCACTGTGAGACCGCATGTGGATGGTCAAAGAGCCTTTTTGAGAACATGAATAGTTGCACACGGAACATGAAAAAGGTTTATATCCACTGTGAATCAGCATGTGGCGTTTCAGGTACGTTTTTTGAGAAAATGAATAGTTGCACACGGAACACGAAAAAGGTTTTTCTCCACTGTGAGACCGCATGTGTATCGTCAAAGATCCTTTTCGAGAACATGAATAGTTGCACACGGAACATGAAAAAGGTTTTTCTCCACTGTGAGACCGCATGTGTCTTTTCAGATGGTCGTTTCGAGAACATGAATAGTTGCACTCAGAACAAGAATAAGGTTTTTCTCCACTGTGAATCAGCTTGTGTTGAACTATAGGTTCAATTTTTTCAATGCGTTCTAGGCATTCTTTTTTAACATCCGACAGGTCTACGTCTATTTCCATATAAGGAAATCCCCCTTCATCTTCTTCTTGGGATCCGAGATCTGCCTTGACGCTAACAGCATCCATATTAATGCTATCTGGAAAAATAAAACATCAAAACGTTCATTGATCGCAGAAAAACCACTTTTAAGTAAAATAAAATATCAGTGATCACAAACCTTTTCAATTATATAAATTCATATAGATTCATGTCAATTTAAAATAACCTTTTACTATGTATCATCATTCATAATTTTAATAATAAACTTTATAATTATCTATATGTATCTTAACTTAACAAAATAACTGATAATACCTTAAATTAACAAAATAGAAACATTCATCATATAGAGACAATGTTGTGCGCCTCTGCCCAAGTTTGTATAAATTCCGTAGCATAAGAATTTCAACTACCAGTCTGAAAATGTCCGTAGTAGGACGAAACCGGTCCTGGTGTAAATAAACAAGTGGAACAAGGTGAAAAAAATTGTTTAATTTCATATCTAATAGTTAATTTAAGAAATGAGAATGACCAAAGATGTCCGCTTAGAAGACCGATGCTTCAAGAAGGAAGAATATTATCATCTTGGATTCATTTAGTACGGAGTTTTGTTGTTAATCGTCAATGGAATGATATCTGGCTTTTATAATTCATTCTTTTTCAAAATAAAATGGTTAATATCGTGCCCCAAATAAGATCAGGTGAAAACTTAAGGAATCGGAAACTTATTGTGAGAACTGGCGACTTCGAGGAAAAGCTATTTGGGGTATTTTGTAGCCAGCATGTATCTAATTTAAAGAGTGTTGTAGTTTTGCAGTTTCGGGAAATAATACAATTATAGGTAAATACCAAATGAACTTTTGTATGACAAGAGAGGAAATTGTGAACAGGCATAATATTTCCTGTCTGTATCACAATGCAAAGCTTATTTAATCCTTTTATGATTTTTATTTATTTAATTATAGGTAGCTATAATGTTATGTATGGTGCCATAATTTGCAATATCAATTTTTTTACATAACATGCAATGCAACTTACTGGCTTTCTGAGTACTCTTTACATATTGCAAACATTTCTTCTTAACATCTGGGAGGTCGAAATCTATATCCGAATAAGGCATTTCACCTCCACCTTGTTCCTGGGATCCTGGTTCGGTCTTGATGGAAATAGTCTCTGTATTTAGTAGATCCATGGCACTTCCGTGTTAACGATTGGTAATTGGTTCAAGCCCAAACAAATATACCTGAAAAAGAACATTGTTATAGCGTAACTCTTATTTGAATGAGCTTAGAATATGTGAAATCGCTTGAATATTCTATCAATACAAAGAAGTCGTATGCATGACACATATTTCGAGACAGTGTCATGACCTTGAAGTTAAGCCATATGAAAAAGGCTGAGAGAATCATCGTCAATCGTCAGACAATTCTATATCTACTTAAATATACATCGCTATTACCGTCTGATTCGCCATTGCGCTTATAACAATCCATCGGTAATCCATGTTAATATATTCTGTGATAATTTTAATGAATACCTTCGAAAATCTAACCTAAAAATAAAATTATAATTTGAGGTTTAACTCATTAAGTTAAAAATTAAAATTAAAGGTAGACGTCCAACTGACAGTTGACATGTTCATCAAATAAAACCGCCACATTCATTCCGTATCGATTGGCATAAGTTAAGCTACGTCGAGTTAAACACAGTGCATTTAAGCATCCCATAGCACAAATTAAAGAACAGTGTTCGCAGATTAATGTGGAATAACGGCCGCTACCAAAATGAATAATGTGATTTATATCAGCATTAGTACTTACCAAAACTTTCACAAGAAAATTGTGATGATTAATTTAATTGCGTGGGTTAAACTGTGTGAGGGATATACTGTAGATTTATAGAGATGAAACAGGATGAAATGGCTGCTAGAGAAGAATTCACGTGTCAAAAAAGACGTATTTTTCATAGATAATCAAGTCATAGAAAACCGTCATTATTATAGATGTTTGTTAAGGTAGATGGTTAGTTTACGACATTTGCATTACAGTAGGTGACCCTTCCTTTGACAGCTAGACCATAGATGTTTGTTAAGGTAGATGGTTAAGCTGAAATCAGACGGTTCACTCGAGGGAAGGTTTCCGCCATGTTTTTTCGGCCTAATCGTCCATTTTGTTTCATTTCATGTTCACACGGCGCTATAGAAATAAGCGTTCACTCGTCCATTCCCACCACAGCGTCGCCGAGCGAGGTCAACCGCGCTGGAATTCGTTTGATTTCCAGCGCGGTCCGGTACCGAATTTTAAGGATAAACATGTCAGATGCATCGATTTTTACGCAATTTTGTTGACACAATTAAATAAAAATAAATAAAGAAAACAGTATAGTTTCGTCTTATAGACCTTTTTATTTTTTATGAGATAATAACACAATTTGATTTTACTTTTTTTATTACGAACATTTTCCTACAAATTAATAATCTTACATATATTAAAAAACATATAAAATACATGGATAATAAGGGAGACCCAAAAATTTATATGAGAGGTGTTCCCAAAAGCGAACAAATTAGCCGAACGAATACCATTTTGACGTTTTGCGTGCGATGTGATAGCGTCCTTTCATGGTCCTTCCCGTCCAGGACGCGAGACAAACTGATTGAGAGTTCACTCGGTGTTCAGACGTTTCACTTTGCTCTCTTCCGCGCGCATGCGCTCGCGAGTGAAGGATGCCGAATGAAAATATCCAACATCGTTGGATCGGTTCAGTTGAAGATTTCATTCGGCAGTGTTCGGCACTTTCGATTCATTTCATGTTCAGACGTGTCATTCCGAGTAAACTAGGCCGAATGAAATGCGGAAATGAGCGATTAGTGAACCGTCTGAATGGCGCTTTAGTTTACGACATTTGCATTACAGTTGGTGTAGCCTACACCTACTAGCGATGGGCACAATCGATGAATAATCGATGATTTACTCGATCTTTTTTACCTTCGAATGATTTCGATTCATTTCCATAGAAAAATCGATTCTCGCTTCTCAATGTCAAATTCATTCGATTGCACAGTCCGAGACAATCGATTTGAGACGTCATCGAAAGTCTTTGCTGTGATTGGTCAGAATTAATCGAAGTGAGATAAGCGTTGTCATTGGTTAGAATTAATCGAAATGTTAAACCGAGACATTCGGGTTTGAAACGTCATCGAACTTGAAATCGATTCTCGCTTCTCGATGTCAGAATCCATTCGAATGCACAGTAAGAGACAATCGGTTTTAAACGTCATCGAACTTGGAATCGATTCTCGCTTCTCAATGTCAGAATTCGAATGCATAGTCTTGAAACGTCATCGAAAGTGATTTTGCTTGACAAACGAAATATTTTATAGGTACATGTTATAAACAACCTGATGTGTGAATTTTAAATTATGAATGAATACTTTTAGGTAACGATTTACGTTTTCAGTATAGTTTATACGTAAAAGATTGCGATGGTGATAGCTTTCAACAATTTAAAAATGTTTATTATGAGGTTATGTATCATCTATTTGGGTATTGTATATTTAATTTAAAATAAAACAATAACTTAGTATATACCATTTTTATATTTAATGACGACCGGGTTTCGCTGTAGTTTCTTCAGGGCAGTAAATAATACTCCAAATAAATAATACCAAAATCAGCAAGTAATATGTTTTCACATGGACATATCCAAATATATTTAATTTATTTGAAATTAACAGGTGTTTCGTAATAAAAATGAAACGATTTCTATAGTAAGAAAACTTTATTTATATATTTAATGATAATATTTATATATTTAATGATAATCTGTTAATAATTGCATACGAAAAGGTGTCCATAACCTACATGTTATTTAGAGGTTATTTTTTTTAACAAAAACGACATAAAATTATTATCTTCGTGTTAAACACAGACACACTGTCAATATTATTAATGGGAATTTGTACCTACCGGCAAAACTAAATATCTTATTAGTAATTTTATTGTTGTGAGATGCCCACATATTTGAAATTCGATCAAACAAAAAGGAATTTGCCAATTTGCCATTGCCAGGAAAGAAAAACGGTGATTGAAATGTTGTTGCAGTACTTACTTACTAATGTTGCGTTATTTAAACATGTTATTTAGAGATTGTTTTTGAACAAAAATGTCATATAATTATAATTATTGACATATTATTAAATATACATAAATATTTTTAATGGAAATTTTTACCGACGGGCTAAACTAAGTAGCTTAACAATAATTGTTATGTTGTGAAATGCATACCAAAAAACAACAAATAAAATTACAACAAAAAATAAGCGTTGCCATACATGATGCACCATAATAATTTTCGGCTTCCTACCCCCGCCCCCTCACAGAAAAAAATCCTGCCCCTGACCGTAGCTATTGCTCCCAAACTCCGAGCAAAAAATCGATTAATCATTCGATTATTGTGATCTCGATTTAAAAAAATCGATCATAAAAAATCGTTTTTTTTTTATCGAGACATCACAGTAATCGAATGATTAATCGATTTTTGCTCGGAGTTTGGGAACAATAGCTACGGTCTGTTTTTTGGTATGCACAACATAAAAATTATTGTTAATAAGCTACTTAGTTTAGCCCGTTGGTAAAAATTTCCATTAAAAATATTTATGTATGTTTAATAATAGGTAGTTACAAATTCCCATTAATAATATTGACAGTGTGTCTGTGTTTAATACGAAGATAATAATTTTAGGTCGCTTTTGTTAAAAAATAACCTCTAAATAACATGTAGGTTATGGACACCTTTTCGTATGCAATTATTAACAGATTATCATTAAGTCAAGTTTTCTTAGTATAGAAATCGTTTCATTTTTATTACAAACTAAGAAACATCTGTTAATTTCAAATGAATTAAATATATTTGGTCATATAAAGCAGATATTATATGAAAACATATTACTTGCTGATTTTAGTAGAGTATTATTTACTGCCCTGAAGAAACTACGGGTTTAGCGAAACCCGGTCGGCATTAAATATAAAAATAGTATATAATAAGTTATTGTTTTATTTTAAATTAAATAAACAATACCAAAATAGATGATACATAACCTTATAAAAAACATTTTTAAATTGTTGAAAGCTATCACCATCGCAATCTTTTACGTATAAACTATACTTAAAACGTAAATCGTTACCTAAAAGTATTCATTCATAATTTGAAATTCACACATCAGGTTGATTATAAATTATAACATGTACCTATAAAATATTTTGTTTGTCAAGCAAAATCACTTTCGATGACGTTTCAAGACTATGCATTCGAATTGATTCTGAGAATCGATTCCAAGTTCGATGACGTTTCAAACCCGATTGTCTCGGTTTAACATTTCGATTAATTCTAACCAATGACAACGCTTATCTCACATCGATTAATTCTGACCAATCACAGCAAAGACTTTCGATGAAAAAAAAAACCAATCACAGCAAAGACTCTCAAACCGATTGTCTCGGACTGTGCATTCGAATGAATTTGACATCGAGGAGCGAGAATCGATTTTTCTATGGAAATGAATCGAAATCATTCGATGGTAAAAAAGATCGAGTAAATCATCGATTATTCATCGATTGTGCCCATCGCTAGTAATTAATGAATGTCAAATTATTAGTCACTCTTGATTACATATACTTTTTCAGCCCTGTGACTTCAAAATTATAAATTCCCGGTAAAATTTCGATCGAACTGGACACGCTTAATACGATTTTTTTTTAAATCTTTAGATCCATTTAAAAAGGGACTCCGAGACGAGCAAGCGGCTTGATAGCCAGCACGTACATTTGTTGTCTAGTGTTTTCTATTATTCTCTATGATTTTAGGCTTGCCGCGGCGCATCAAACCTCACCTTCGAGCCTGGGCACGCCTTCGGTGATTTCGTGGCTGTCGAAAGGGGGTTGAAAGTGAATTTTGTGCCAAATAATGGAATATAGCAAAGACAAAGCATTCTTTATTGTGTTATAATAAATTTTCTATATTAATATTGTAATATAACGTTAATTAGTGAAGTAAGGACAATTATTTTTCTCCATTTCTCAGATGTTTATTTATTTATTTAGGAAAATCAACAGATTATTTACATCAATTAAAATAAAATTATGAATACAAATAAAATCTAAACAGATTTTCACATTACTAAAATTATAATAAAAAAAATAAGTGGGCTGAGATAATATTTACAAAAAATACAACATTGAGAAATTAAATAAAATTTAAAAGATGAACATAAAAAATAACAATTTAAAGGTAACATATAACCTGCTTAATAAAATTCAAATCATAATATTTGGAAATATTTTTTTTTAAACACAAGACCTGTACAATATAACACGTTTTATTATGACAATAGCAGTTTCGTTATTATTAAACAATTAAGAAAATATTAAATTATTAACCCGTACGCGCTTTGGAAATACTACTAATTCGCGAAACGGACGCCACGATTTCGCGCGTAATTTTGGAATTGGCTCGACTTTTACAATAATTTCGATAAAACAGTTATTTGCTAGCATTTTGCCAAAACAAAAACTGTTCTAGAAACTAAATAAAATAATCTTTAAGACGCGTTTATTAGAAATCAATATTTTTGTTTCTAACTAATTGAATTTTAATTTTAAAAATCAATATTAGCATAAAAAAACTTACCCGTGTATTTTCACAAAAAAAAACACTATAAAAATTAAGAAACTGAAAATTTGAAAATAAAATTCCTTTACTTAAAACTCTTTTTAATGAAATAGCCACCTCACATTTATTCATTTCATATAATAATTTTTTTAAATTTGATATCAATCTGGATTGAAACTTGTTTTAGGTTATAAATTTACCATCAGTTGAACCACGTTTTTATTGTACTATATAATAATTTACGAAGAATATTTACAATACACATATGCCTAAGGCATTTATAACTAACTAACTAACTAACTAACTACTAACTAACCATCACGCCGTTTCCCCGCAGGGGTAGGCAGAGAGGACGGACCGCCAAACAACTCGGTCTTGGCACACGCTCCTTGCCTCATTCACATTCATACATCTTCTCATACATACTCTTCTATTATTCTGACTCTTGACATGGCCCGACTCAAGTATCTGATTTACTTGATCGTGCCACGTCTTCCTTGGGCGTCCTCGGCTCCTTATACCGTTCACATTCGCGTCATAAATTCTCTTTACACTCCTTTCTTCATTCATTCGCTCAACATGCCCAAACCATCTAAGCGTCCCTTTCTTAATCTTACTTACTACGCTCACATCAGCCTTGCATTCTTTTCGGATCTCCACATTTTATTTATTTACTTTATATGATAAATGAATGTCACTTCTGTTAATTTATTGCAAAATTTAATATATATTTAAAGAATTTTATGTCACAATGGTCGAAAGTAACGTAAAAAACACTTCACTTTAAAAAACACTTTGTGATAAATACAGACGAAATAACCTCGATATAAATAGAAGATTTGATAGTTAATATAACACGATTGATCAAGCCATTTAAAACAAACTGATTAACTACGATTTACGATAATAAGTTTCAAAATAAGAACGACAATTTTGTAGACGAACCGACGGCCAACTGCCAAATCCGAACTAAAAGAAGGGATGTACGTTTCGTCTTGCGCCACATGAATGAACATGAATCGTTTTTTTCGCGCGAAACGGGGTCGGTAGTTTTTACCCAGCAAAAATTCTATTTGAATTCGTTTTGGGCTAGTTGGAATCTGATCATAACTTTTTTTATAATGAAATATTACAATAATGTTGTTATAAACCGAATAATGTATTTAATAAATAAAAATATTCGGAATGATTTTTGTAAATAATTTCTTCTGGATCATAGCTGTATATTATACATATTTTATTTTTTGCAAGACAAACATTCCCGGGTTACGAATAACCTGACAATATATTTTAAAATCTCCTACTACCACCACAGTAAGCCGAAAATCTTGGTTGAGTCATGATGGAGGACTTCGGAGCTGACAATTAAATGGAAGCTATGAGCCGAGGCATTGAACACACGACGCCTGGGTGGGACTCAAATGCAATGCCAAAATTACATTTTACATACATAGATAAAATTTATTTTTTATGCAGAACATAATTAGAATGAATAATAATCTTATAAATATTAACAATTGCATAATATGTAATAAGATTTTTTTTTATTTAATTTTTTTTTTATTATTTATGAAAGCATAGTTATAATACATCAACAAACAAGTCCTGCTAAGCCAATTGAATTTGCTTGTCAGCAGGTGCTTATAATTTAGTTACATAATTTACATCTTATATCTACAGATAACATTTTTTCATACATTTTTCATACACAATATAATTTATTTTTTTCCGATAGCCAATTTTTCACCATATATTTAACCTTATTCATAGAATTACCTTGCTTTATAGTGTCAGGTAATAAATTAAATATTTTCGGTACGTTGTATTCAAATATATATATATATATATATATCGGAAACACTTGAGGATAATTGCATATCTTCATACATATTTGCTTTGGGAGCAATATTTTTTTATATTGAAATATTGTGTCGACAGAGCAAATTTCATTCCCCACACAATGCAATCTCTGAGAACAGGTGTTGTACATAAAATTAGTGCGAGAAGCAACTACTTTGAATAAAAAATTAGTCTAGTGTTGTGTTTATTGGGCACATTATAATTAATCATTCTCACTAGTGAGTCTAGACCTAGGTCAAGGATGTTTAAATGTTTGTTGATGATTTTAAATAATAATCGAACACAATTTTTTTTTCTGTGAATAAAAATAAATATTATGTACTATGAACTAAGAATAACTATTCTTTTTTGTAGTGGTTTTTCCAAAATAATTATAAAACCATTTAAATGTGATTATTAACCATTAAATGTGAATTTAAATATTCCCGTTTGAGAACAGTAGAGCTAAGATAAATTTAAAAAAAATGGTAATCAAACGACAAGAAAACAAACACGATAAAAATCGTTACATTCATAACTACTAATACAACAACATAACAATAAGAAAATCGATATTCATAACAATAAGACAACAACAAAATAAATAAAACACTAAGATAAATTTTTAAAAAATGGTAATAACACGACAAGAAAACAAACACGATAAAAATCGTTACATTCAAAACTAATAAGACAACAACATAACAACAAGAAAATCGATATTCATAACAATAAGACAAAAACAAAAGACATAAAACACTAAGATAAATAAAAAAAAATGGTAATGAAACGACAAGAAAACAAACACGATAAAAATCGTTACATTCAAAACTAATAAGACAACAACATAACAAGAAAATCGATGTGCATAACAATAAGACAACAACAAAATAGCTAACATAACCATCGGGACGTCCTGTGCGAAGGCTACCAGAATTTTAAAAAAAAGGATGACTTATTCGAGCTATACAAAAAGAAGAAAAAAGTAATGATATTGTACCAACTTAAAACAGATTCGTGTCTCCATCATCTAAGCCTACATGAATGATCACAACAGTAATAAAAAAATGATAATGTTAGCATTTTGTGACAAGTACATACGACACCAAACGCACTTCACAACTAGGCCATGCTTAATCCCAAAAGTTTTGAAACCTATTGCGTTAGGAAAAATAATTGACTTAAAAACGTTAACAAAACTTGCCATCAAAACAAGAAACTTAGAAAAGCGAACCCGCAACAAATGCCAGAATAATAAAAGTCAATTACTTGACTAAACCAAAAAATGTTAATAAAAGCCCGTAACAAAATGAAAAGATTTATTGGTTTTCAGAAATATATAAACATTATGCCGCTAGATTCGGAAAACTAACTATTGAAACCGTGACCATGCTTGATAGGGCCCGTGATCGTTCTAATGTACAAAAGTTAAACAAAGCTACTTGAGAGTTGAAAGTAGGTGAATTGCAGGCAACAGTGCTGAAGATAATTCGACAACGTTGATAAAGAAACACGCATTAGACAGACTAATAAATTCAAATCTCCGCAGTAGCGTATTTTCCTCAAGAGAACCACGACGAGCGGTTGAGTGACGACTACATCGAATTATAATGTGCAAACCAGGTATTGGACCGACTGTGGGTTGAAAATATACGCACAATTAGCCATCCAGATGATAACAATCAACAATAGGTGATCAGTCATGACAAATAGAACAGTAGCACTGTAACCCTAGGCCACACAATATGAGTATTCAGTCAGATTTATTTATATTTGAAAAAACTAATAAGATTCCTTTCTGCGCACACCACGGTCGCCGCAATGAATACACCATACCTGCGAAACTAAACGCAAGTATGATAATATTCAAAACATGGTACCACGCAGAGTGGTACCTCACAGAGTTTACAAATATAACCTGTTCTCTTGTCAACCCTGTTGCGGTCGGTACACCAAATGCACCGAAGGCGCCGTTTTTTATTCGGTGGAGGTTGTTCGTCGTTTGTTTCAGTCTGTGAGTCAGTGGTTGTGAAACTAAATATAGGGAAGTGTTTACCAGGGAAGAGGCGGGAAGGGTTGGAAAACTTGTCGTTACTAGTCGTTACTAGTCGTCTAGCCGGCATCAGACTCTGTGCTAACCGGAGATGCTTGTCCGCCAATTGCGACACAAGCGAAGTCCTGTGTATCAAAGTAGTTTTTGTCGATGCCGACGAATGGCGATACATCACGGTAGAGTTGTGAATACTCACGTTGAGCAGACGCTTGAACATCTTGTGGGTCCATTTAGGGCACCTCTTGCGTTCAACTAAGTAGGGTTCCAGCATCTGATCTTTTTTGTCAATACCTCCCATGTATTTATTGTATTCTCTGACAACTTTCGGCTTGTATTCATTTGTCCTACCCCTGGAAGGTCCAAGTTCCATTTCCGCGCTGTGCACCATGATAGGTCGATATCGTCGTCACCTTTTTCTTATCTTGCCACGATAGTACGGCGACATCACCACCTTGACGACCGAAATAATGTCCGTCCGCCATGTTTATATGACTGAATTCTGGTGGAACATTGGCCCTATTATTGCGCAACGTCCCGACGCAGTCAGTCTTATTTATCTTGAGGAACCTAGCCAGTAGAGGAGAGTTGAACCAATTGTCCACCCAAAGAGTGTAGCCCTTATTCAACAGTGGCTTTACCAGCCTCTGCACCGTACAAGTAGATTTCAAAACCCCGGGCGTCGAATCTAGATCAGTTGTTTTACCTGTATATATGAAGAACGACCACAAATAACTAGTCAGGGAATCACACAGTTCAAAAGTCTTTATTCCGAATCTTGCAGCCTTTGTTTTAATGTATTGCTTCATACCCAATCGACCTTTCCATAATGTTAAGGACTCGTCAATTGAAATATTTTGGCCTGGAACATAAAGTTCTTGAAATTTGGTATTCAAGTGATTTATTATAGGCAATATGCTCGAAAGTTTCTTGTCTTCAGGACTAGTGTACGTACCACCATCGCTGGCGTAGTGCAAACACTTGGCCAACTCGCAGTACCGTTTATAAGACATTAATTTTCAAAATACATTAGTTTTCATCACCCAATGGGTGGAGAAGCATGAATTTATTGTTGGCATGCGAATAATACCTAGCATCATGAAAAACGCGAACAATATTAAAATTTCATGCCTGTCAGTGTTCCTCCATGTAAGGCTTAGACTATCACAACGCCGAGCGTCCATCGCATATCTGTTCGTCTCTGCTGCAATTACATCAAGAATCTCATCAGTCCATATAGCTCGAAATGCGTCATAGAATTATATGACGCGGTAGGCCCTGACATCTGAGGCACAAACGTTTCCCTTTGACCGGCAAATGAACTTATGCCGGCCCAAGAGAACTCTGATGCGTTCTCATCATCGGTCAAAAAATGAGCACCGGTATCCGAAATGGGGTCATCCACTTCGTCACCATCTGCCTCATCTGTTGACCGATTATCAGAACGCAACGGAGCACCTCGCGCTTGGCGAATGCGCGCCTCGCGAGCCATACGGGTAATTTGTGACTGAGATAAAGCCGAGAGCTCGGGAGGTACCTGGTCATTCGTTGCATAAACCTCAGTAGGTAAATTACCGGATACCCAGGTATCTCCCGCTCCAACAGGACGTCCCCTCCAGCTGCGCTTCCGGGCAGAATTTCGGACGTTTCCCCCTTCGGCTCCACGGCCGTTTCCGCGGGCGCCTCTGCTTCCGCGGCCGCGTCGACCTCCCCGTGAACCTCCAGCGGAACAACGAACTCGAACTCTAAAAATAATGGTTGAAGATATAAAAAAATGTTACTTTATCATATTTTGTAAATATTTAATGCAAAATAAAAACAAATAGCTATAAAAAATATATATTAATGTACCTTCTGCGTGGCTGCCACCCGCCTGGCCACCATCGCCACCATTGACGTCTGTGGTAGATTCTGAAAATATAACAAACTGTTAAAATGCAAGTAGGTACATAACTCGATGTACATATATTCAAAAAAATATATAAATGATTTTACGTTCTGCATGGCTGCCTCCCGCCTGGCCACCATCGCCGCCACTGACGTCTGTCGTAGATTCTGAAAATATAACAAACTATTAAAATGCAATTACATAACTCGATAAACATATCTTTAAAAAAAAAAAATATTTTACGTTCTGCATGGCTGCCACCCGCCTGGCCAGCATCGCCGCCACTGACGCCAGTCATCAATTCTGAAAATAAACAAACTTTTAGAATGCAAGTACAAAACTCGATACAAATATTCTCATAAAAAAAACTGTGCTTTATATTACGTATTTATTACTACAATAATTTTAAGTAGAACTCATACCGTCGTCTTCAAAAATGATGGTCATCATTCCTACGTTTGTCGCTTTCTTAAAAAAAGTTTTTGTCTATAAATAAAGCAATTATATTATTATTGTACATTATTCACCGTGTTATATCAAGAGCAGTGTTAAATAAAAATAAATTTTAAAGATACCTCTTCGAAAACATCAACCGGGTTGATAATTTCCTCCTCCAACATCTCCTCTTCTTCCTCGCCACTGCCATAATCGCCATCCGCCTCCAAAAATTCTAAAAATTCGGTCGGTGGCTCCTCCTCCGTAGCGCAATTCCATATTTTCCTAATGTAATTGTAACAATTAATTAGTTTAATATATTATTCTATCACTGTTACTGAATTTTGGTAGCTAAAATATCTTTAAACTAGATGTCTATCTATTAATTCATAACGTCATTTTATTCTCCAATTCATTACGGATATTAAATATTATAACGATAATACATAAAAACAATTTAAAATTTAACAAATATATATATATATATTTGTTAAATTATATATATATATATATATATTTAACAAATATATATTTGTTAAATAAAAACAATTTAAAATTTAACAAATATATAATATATATATATATATTATATTATAAGCAATAATTATTAGCCTGAAACATCCATACAAACTGAAAAAATCTTCCGCCTTACTAAATTATGCCGCGGACAAAACTCGAACTCGTTTAAACATTGCAAATAATAATGTTTTATCCTTTGTGCTATGCAAAAAAACCTTGTCTTATTAACTTTAGTTTATTATCAAAAAAAATAATAATAACTGCATACCCATAATCTTCCAATAAATTAATATCGATTCAATTTTAATTACTAGTTGAGTGACCCCATCACTAATCTAACAATCCGTTGTTTTTGACAGGTACCAAAATATTTCGATACTCTGCTTGATATTTTCGAATAAAACTACGTAAATATATTGAAACGACATTACTGTTTTTCTAGAATATTGATTGCAAATATATGCTACCACTTTTTACTTAAGAATATTCATGAAATACTGGAAATTCAATTAGTAAAAATAGATTTAAAAATGTGTTTCCAACGATTTTATAGCTTTTTAAATTTTCTATATTTAATTATTTCATTATAAATCACCAAAACCTATCAAATGTAATATAAACAGGTATACAATACATAGATTAACAAATAAAAATTTACTTACCTGGACATATCGTAGTATTTTTGGTTAAAATTGAACTTTTTGTGAAACTCTGCTTGCACTGCTTCTGAGTTTGTTTGCTCCCTGAGAAAATAGCGCGAAATGAAACCGTCACTTTGGATCGAGATTGTAAAACATCTATGCAAGATAGCTCTGATATTTAAAAGACAATAAGAAGCATTATTTCGTTCTCTTTCTGGTTAAAAAAGCAGTACATACGTTTGTATGAGAGGAAGAGAGACACATAGCTTTTAAAATGTAAGGTCGCTCTGGGACGTTTTTGATCCTATGAAATTATAACGGCGTTACGTGCAAGCAGACGGGTTGTAATACCAGTAAAAAATCATTTTAAACTCCATGGATATTAAAATTGGGCGGGGTAAATAGAATCGCATAAATAAGTGGTCTAAAAGTGACCTAACTACAATTAAAAAATGACATTGAATGCCGAAACAGCTTTCATAATATAAAAAAAAAACTAAAATACTTGCAGAACTTAATAATAACATTATTGAATTCGGTGTACAATATTTTCTTATACAATCAATGGATTTCTACAAATTTAACGCAAAAACAATAGCTGCCTACTTTCACCACTAATTGTAATGTTTTTTGTCTATGGGTACTTATTTATCTATTCTCGTTTGTCTGTTCCCGAAAAAATATAAATTCGCATCAAGCCCGCCGCCAGCACGTAGTATTGCGCAATGCTTGTGAGAAAGCCGCAAGCAAGCTTTGGAGACGGTCAAAAGGCTTGTCACAAAGTGCCATAGACAAAAAACTACGTGCTTGCCATCAAGCTGCTTGCTCGTGTCGGACTCGCTTATAGCCGGTTCACACGAGGCGATTTTTGTCGGTCAACTCGACAGTTGAAAGCTAATTGACACGTGTGAACACTTTGTCAACAAAGTTATCAACTTTTTTTTTGCTAGCGAAAGTTGATAGCCCGTCTACTTTTGTCGTTCAAGTATGACTATCGCCATTTTGGTTTTACTAATCGTTCGAGTTCTACATCGAATCGTAGCGTCTGAACACATGTTTCAAGTCGTTTATCATTTTTAGTTACTCGCGGGAAAAAGTAAACGTCAGGCGCAGAGGCGGTTCCTTCTTGAGTGCATTTGTGCACTGCACTACTAAAAAATATTGATGTACGTTAGAAGTGTAAATTCGTACATCCACCCATGAAGAATTCCCGCCAATGCATTATAATATCCTTACCAACTGACTTTTCTAGTATATTCCCGCGCTTCCCGCGCATGCGAAAAACAATACAGTATTGTAGTAGGTACCTATGTATAAACGCGTGCATAATTCGTTATGCCCAAGACGCGATGCCACATAAAGTGGTATTTCTATAGGAACTGTCTCTAGACGCTGGAACCGTGAAATGAGCAAGACAGGTAGAGAAACCCTTTGGGAATTGATGTGTTAGAGCAGTGGAGATATATGTCCACCGCGTGCACTAGCGGCGGACATGCGCGCGCAGCAGCATTCTGATCTGAGACAATACTTTAAACATGCGTATTATGGTAGGTACCTACCGAATGTACCAATGGAATGAATTAGTATAACCGAATTTGTAACTAATTAACAATGTTATATTTTAGCACTCCTGGCGAAATTAAGCTATTGGGTCGAAACACGTAGAACGCGGGTAAAGCAGTCGGCGCATGGGCAGCCGACGGCCGACAAGAATGTTTGTATGTAAACGTACTAAAGCGCACACAGTGAAGCCAGATTCAGATGTCCGCAACTCGATACAAAATACCGCCGGCGCGCTCGGGCGCTGTGCGCGGGTAGTCCGAAAGCCGAAACACGCTTTCTACGTGTTTAGACCCATTGGCACTATTGGCAGATTGATGAATTCAGTTTTGACAGCATTGTGTAACGGTTTTCGCGAGTTTTGCTCTGTAAAAATCTTATAAAATGAGTGGTAATGTGATTAACGTCGATTTCATTAAAAATAACCGAAGTTCATTTGAGAATAAAATGTTTTTGAAGAATAAGGGCCCTCCAAAACCATTGCTGAATATAATACAAGTTTGTAAGGTTAAAGAAAAAACTGTAAATAGAGCATTTAAAAAAGAACTTTATGCGAAGGCATCTTGGCTGTGTGGGTGTAATCGTTTAAATTCATTCTTTTGTTTTCCATGTACAATTTTTGGTGGTGATAAACCGTGGAGTGAGAGTGGTGTAAGTGATATTGCTCATTTTACTGAAAAAGTAAATAAACATTCATTGTCCCAAGCACACATAAATAACGTGTTACAATTTAGTTTGTTAGGTCGAGTTGATATACGATTACAACTTGATGTTGGTTTTCGCGAATCTGTAAAACAATTCAATGAGAAAGTTCGCCAAAACAGATTAATTTTGTCCAGAATTATAGACTGTGTTAGATTTTGTGGCGCATTTGAACTTGCTTTAAGTAAATTTAATGAGGCTGAAGATTCTACGAATAGGGGAGTGTTTCGCGGTCTGATAGATTTTGTAGCTGAAATTGATTCGTCTATGAAGGATCATCTGGAAAAAGCAACTGTGTTTAAAGGAGTTTCTAAGACCATTCAAAATGATTTATTAGATGCAATATTACACGTTTGTCACCAGAAAATATTGCAAGAAATTTCGGAAGCCGATTTTTTTTCGATCGAAGCTGATGAAACCACCGATGTGTCTGTATCAACCCAGCTGGTTTTAATTGTACGATACGAAATGAAAGGAGTGATATACGAACGTTTCTGGAAATACCTATCGCCCAGTGACCAAAGTGCATCGGGGTTAAGCCAAGTCATTTTGAACGAAGTAAAGCAGTTCAATAAGGAAAATATTAAACATAAATTTATTGCACAAAGCTATGATGGGGCGAGTGTAATGAGTGGACATCTAAATGGAGTCCAGGCAAAAGTAAGAGAGATCTACCCATATGCACATTTCACACATTGCTATGCACATCAACTCAATTTGATTCTTGAGAAAGCTGTTTCGACAAATATTCACGTGAAGAACTTTTTTGCTCATTTACACAGCTTTCCAAATTTTTTTTCGCGCTCAGCAAAACGCACTGCTATTTTAAATGAAATCGTGTCCAAAAAAATAGAATCTATCCCCCAAACACGATGGAACTACAACATTCGCACTGTTTCTACTATATTCGGTCACAGACTTTCATTAATACAATGCATGGAAAATATAACGAACTCATTGGCAACAGATACGAATACTCTAAATCAAGCTGAAATGCTATTACATTATCTTAACGATGAAGAGTTCAACTTTTGGCTATCTTTTTTTAATGATATATTACCACACTGTGAAGTACTTTTCAAGCAATTGCAGGGGCGATCAATCGATACAATCCAGGTAAAATCGTTCATTGAAAACTTTGAAAAGTGCATTCAAAACGTTAGGAATTCCTTGGATAATAGAGTAGAGCCACCAGCAAAAAGGAAACGACTAGACCGACCATTTTCTGCATTATGTGCCGAAGTTTGTGACCTTATAACAGCCGGAATTATTGACCGTTTCAAATTTACACAGCACTTGCTAGCCGCAAAATTATTTTTCACCGAAATGTTCCCTGTGTACAAAAATTATTTCCCGGAGGAAGAGTTTTCCGTGACTACGAGTGTGTACGATTTTTTGGATAAAGTGAAACTTCGAAACGAATTACGTGTGCTTTATTCCAGAGATGATTTTGCGAATGCTGACGGAGCAATATCAATTTTACAATTATTTTACAAGTGCAACTTAGTGGAGTGTTTTAGTGAAACAGTGAAACTTTTAAAAATAATTTGTACTATTCCAATGACAACTGTTGAGTGCGAACGGTGTTTTTCTACACTGAAACGTGTAAAAACATTTCTGAGGAACACTATGTCCCAAGATCGGCTCAATGCTTTGTCAATGATGAGCATCGAAAAAAGTTTGATTTCTTCCATACCAGACTTTAATAATCGTGTCATTGAATTATTTCCTCAAATGAAAGAGCGACGAATGGATTTTCTATACAAATGAATGTTTGTACTAGGTATGTAGATTACTTTATTTTCCCGTATTGATGTTACCATTTTTTGATGAAATGCACTGCTGGCATATTTTGTCACGGGCCGCCACTGGTCAGGCGTTTCATTTATTCGGTACTAATTCCTACCGTCATGGAATCCGTTTCAACCAAAAAATATCTGAAATGGTCGGACGATTTAATGTTCAGATTTATGGATCTGTACCAAAGGAGGCGTCTACTAATATCTACAGGAATTTCAAAAACTGAACAAAGCGGACTAATATCTATGAGAATCCATGTGTTGACTAATATCTATAGGAGGTATGTTGGAACAATATCTATGGGAACCAAAGTGAGGACGAATATCTACAGCTCAAACTGCTGACTAATATCTACGGAACAGATGATGTAGACGAATATCTACAGTACTGGCAGAGGTTGGATTTGCAATTATGTATAGCATAGTGGCATAACGTAATATTGCGTTTGCAGTTTAAAGAACTTTCTTTTGTATCACAAACCATGTTATACAAACCTAGCGTAGCCGCTAAACAACTTGAAAACTGGGATGTTTTTCTTGCCTTGACGCGAGCAGGCGCTACGTAGGGGGCACTTTCTTTTGGATCACAAACCATGTTACACAAACCTGGCGTAGCCGCTAAACTACTTGAAAACTAGGATGTTTTTCTTGCCTTGACGCGAGCAGGCGCTACGAAGGGGGCACTTTCTTTTGTATCACAAACCATGTTACACAAACCTAGCGTAGCCGCTAAACAACTTGAAAACTGGGATGTTTTTCTTGCCTTGACGCGAGCAGGCGCTACGTAGGGGGCACTTTCTTTTGGATCACAAACCATGTTACACAAACCTGGCGTAGCCGCTAAACTACTTGAAAACTAGGATGTTTTTCTTGCCTTGACGCGAGCAGGCGCTACGAAGGGGGCACTTTCTTTTGTATCACAAACCATGTTACACAATCCTAGCGTAGCCGCTAAACTACTTGAATACTGGGATGTTTTTCTTGCCTTGACGCGAGCAGGCGCTACGCCAATTTCAACATTACAGCAAAATACGTAATATTATGCAAAATCTTCATGTACGTACTTTAAACTTTTAAGCCTTTACGTAATTGAAGTAATTTATGCTTTTCCGTACAACCTCTTGCTCAGCTACCCTCTGTAGATATTAGTCCCACCTACGCTCCATAGATATTCGTCACCACTAGGACCCTCGTAGATATTAATCCGACCTTAGCTCTGTAGATATTAGTCTTCACTCTGAAGGTCATAGATATTTGTCCAACATATGAGCTGTAGATATTCGTCCGACATACAGGCTGTAGATATTAGTACCTGGAGTCGTACCAAAGCCATCGCTGTCTTTCGGATCAAAAACAAAAAGTATACATTTTGCTGTAATTTAAAACTAGAAAAAACAAAAACTCAAATACTCGAGAACATTGATAAAAAAATGTCAGAATTTCAAAAAACAATCGAATTTGTATGTCAAAAATATGATGACATAATTTCTCGCTTAGACTCCATGAAGGAAGTTAAAGGAGAAGTTGAAAACTTAAAAACTGATTTAGCAGGTAAAAGTAAAATTATTAAACATCTAGAAACAAGACTGGGTTGCTTAGAACAATCGAACCTGGATGACTGTATTGAAATCACAGGAATTGAGGAGAATACCAATGAACATCCCAAAATAACAGCCATTAAACTAATAGAAAATGCCAACATCAAAATAAGTTCGGAGGATATCACTTCGGCAATAAGACAATATGACAGAAGACCAGGTCATCCGAAAAAAATTAGAAATCCGGAAACAAGATTAAAATTATTAGAAAACAAAAAGATCATTTCGAACCGCGACAAAATGATATTCCTAGGAGAATCTCTTTCTCCTTATTTTAAGGAACTACTTTGGAAGGCCAAAATAAAGGGGAAGGAATTAAAATATAAATACATCTGGTTTAAAAATGGATCCATTCTAATGAAAGAAGACGAAGGCAAAAAAATCAGGGAGATAAAACACGAAGATGACCTAAATAGAATGTCATAGAAGTCAAATAGTATAAGGCACCGAAGATAATTGCGTCATTAAAATGGATATCGATTTAGGAAAATACATTGATTTAAATGAAATTACCGAACCTAATTTAATTATTAAAGATTCATTAACCTGCAAAAATTTTTTAAAACATTCCAAGTTTTCTTTACTTTGTTTGAACGTTAGAAGTTTAAATAAAAACTTTGATGAAACCATAACTATGCTCGATTGTATTGAACATCATCCTGAGGTACTAGTTTTTACAGAGGCTTGGCTGAAAAAAATGACCAATATACCTAATATCCCTGGATACACAGTCTACAACACAAATAATAATTATTTGCAAAACGATGGTGTAGTTGCCTATGTAAAACAAAATGTTCAGGCAACTGTTGAGGAAGTTGTTTTCCCTGGCGCAAACTGCTTAAGGATGCAGATATCGAGTACCTTGTGTGTAATAGCTGTTTATAGATCTCCGTCTCAGGCTCATATAGATAATTTCCTTGAATCACTGAGTGCTCTACTTGACTCTACGTCTTTACTAAATAAGGAGATCATTTTATGTGGGGACATAAATATTAACACTTTGGATTTGAGCGATATGAAAACTCAAAAATACCTCTCTCTTTTGGCTTTTCATGGTTTGAAGCCAATCATAATTTCGCCTACTAGAGTTTCTCCTACCACTTCAAGCTGCCTCGATCATATTATGGTAAAATCTAAATTTGAACCACAGGGAGCTGTCTTCACTACTGACATAACAGATCATGATGTGATATTGCTGAGATTTATGAGCTTCACAATAAAGAAAATAGCGAAGGATAATGAAAAAATAAAAACCGTCATCGATAACAATCTTTTGAAGGTAAAATTAAAGGAGGAATCATGGCAGTCAGTCCTGTCATCGCAAGATGTAAATTCAGCTGCTGAAAATTTCATAAAATGTTTAAAAATGCACGTGGAAAGTTGTTCGTCGGTACGAAACGTAAAACATAACATGAAATATTTAAAACCTTGGATAAATGATGGAATTATTAAATGTCTCAGAACCCGTGACAAATTGCACAATAAATGTCGAGGCGATTTAAATAACATTCAACTGCTGGATTATTACAAAAGATATAGAAACTGGTGTACAAAAATTATAAAATATACAAAGCAAACATATTACGGAAGGAAACTGGATAACGTCAATGTAAATACCAAGCAACAGTGGAAGATTATAACCCTTCCCTTACTGTACTGAAAAAATCCGCGCGTTCCGGTGCTGTGTAATCACTACACAAGTAGAAATAGTCGATTTAAAAGCGGAAAAAAATGAATATTCATAGCAAATCGCTATATTTAATTATAGTTGAAGTCAAAAATTAAAATAATTGATATTTAATTGCTGAAAACATGACAAAAACATCGGTAGCTCAAACAAACGATGCTCATACAACGTGCGAGGGGACCACTCCAAATGAATGCCAAGAGGCGACTTGAGGCGACTGATATTGGTCCGCGCCCTCCGCGGTGGACAGTCGGCGCACATATATCCAGGGATATCAAACCTTTTAAAATATTTGTTTTATGAAATAGAAAGACAGTATGTGTACTGAAATAATATTTTGATGAACAATCATCAATTTATTATTATTATTAATCAAATCAATATCAAACATTAATAATTTTATAATAATATTAAGTAAGAACAATAAACAAAATTAAGAAAGTTAACAGAAAAAATTAGTATGTAAAAAACTTAACAAGAGAATTACAGAAATTCGAAGAACAAATAAATTTGAAAATTAAACTTTTTCACAATTGCTGCAACAAATGTATTTTTTTTCTTTCCTGTGGCTTGTACACACAGATTTTTGGCAAATGTAACAAACTATTGTACTTCTCTTTTTTGAATTGTACGGGCAGAATTTGCACGTTTTAGACGGTGCTCGGGATACTGCTTTGCCTGTTGATTCACTAGATTGATTTGGGATGTTTTCATTTGTATTAGCAGTTTCGGTTGACATTTGCTGATAATATGATAAAACCGTGTTAAAAGCCTCTTGCTGTTGTTTGTGGAATTTGATCCCACTATTTTTTTTTTTTTAAATATTTGGTTTAGCCAATTCTAAGCTTAGTTCTCTTATAAAGCATTTTCTTTTGCTTCTGTTATTTTTTTTCCACGCCGGATATTTTTCAATCCACAATAAGTATGTATTGAGTGCTGCGATGTCTATCATTTCCATGAACAAGCGAAACGGCCATCTTCTTGTCGACCTTACGCAAGAGTACTCAGCGGTCATTTTATCACCTGTATCAACGGCGCCTTTTGTCTTATTGTAATGAAGAATGATTTCTGGTTTTTTATCCTCGGTTTGGCTGATTTCATTGCCCAGAAACTGAGTAGATAGCAGCAAAACCGCTTTATTTTGCTGAGGCACATACGACACCAATGTTTTATTTGGAGAAAAACCAAACAGGCTACTAAGCAATGGCCTTTCTTTTGATGGTAAAAACTCCTTGGGTATTTCCCTATTATTTTTTCTTAACGTGCCGGTTATAGTCAGATTTTTAGACAGAAGATTGTCTGCTAATGGGACTGATGTAAAAAAGTTATCGGTAGTTACGCCCCTGTTTGTGCCATATTGAGGTTCCAACAATTCCAGTACAACACGATTGCCTTGATTTACTTCTCGTTTATTGTTTATCATACCAGAGTATATTTGCATGTTACATATGTACGCTGTTTTAGCATCCGCTGCCACCCATATTTTTATGCCATACCTGGCTGGCTTCGACTTCATGTACACCCGAAATGGGCAATTGCCTCTATACGCCGCTAAACGCTCATCCACGGTTATGTCAGTCGATGGAGAGTAATTTGACTTACAAGCATCTACTAATTTATCGTATATTGATTTTATAGGCTCTAGCTTGTCTAAAGACGCTTCATATCTCTCTCGCCTTGTCTCCCTATTATCAAAACGGATCTGACTATAAATATTTATGAATCTGTCTCGAGACATAGCTGCCGTGAAAAATGGCTGAGAAAATGGTTCTTCTCTTGTCCACAACTCATTCAAACTCAGTTTTCGGGTACGGTTTCTGCCGGAAGCAAGCATTATACCAATGAAAGCATATAATTCCTCTTCAGATAACTGCTCGATCATATTTTCGGGTAAACGTCCCAACTGACGATTTGTTTCTTGACATATTTCTCTCACCATATCCGCGCTTATAAATAAAGCAAACATTTCTCCTATTGTGTTTGCAAGTTGGCTGCCATTTTTTAGGCCTGAAGTTTCGGTGACAATATTGCATTGCCGACGTCTCGATGACGGTGGTGGCAATAAACTCCATTCAAATCCGTGTTTTGATACGAGTTTTTCTCCTTCATCTTCATTTTCACTAGCCGAATTAGAGTCAGATTCTTCTAAATGTTCAACAAAATCTTCCGTGTCTGTTATGTCATCGTTAACTTCAAACTCCATATCACTATCAAATTCTAGTTTTTGCGCTATCTCTTCAGTTGTTAAATTTTTTCCTGCCATTCTTCCTAAAATTTGAAGGGAAGGTTAAATATACCAAATACTCGTACATTGTGTAACAAAGCAATTAAAATCAAATTCATAGAATTATAATTACTTACCTTAAATAATATTCACGAATAAATCGCTGATCAATGGATGCGTACCCACACGGAGAAACAACGTAAAACTGAAAAATAAATTAATATGAAATACACTTCTATAAGAATACGTATAATAACATGATGGCAATATAGTATTCACAAACGTATAAAATAGTACAAAATCAAATGCTAGTTCTTGGGCTATCTCTTTTGTTATTTTTTTTCTGCTATTCTTCCTAAAATTTGAGGGAATGTTAAATATACCAAACACTCGTATGTTGTATAACAAAGTAATTAAAATCAAATTCATAGAATTATAATTACTTACCGTAAATAATATTCACAAATATATCGCTGATCAATGGAAGCGTACCCACACGGAGGAACAACGTAAAACTGAAAAATAAATGAATATGAAATACACTTTTATAAGAATTGGTATAACAATATAATGGCAATATAGTATTCACAAACGTATAAAATAGCACATACCTAAGAATAGGTTTTTTGCTTATTATCGAACGAAATTATTAAATCGCTTTAGTACCCCTGCACAACTTTGTCACAGCACTCAACGCACCGAAGGAACAAACACGACTGAAGACTGACTAGTAGCTACACGGTTCTTTTTTTCGCGCTCACTCCTAGCGAAGTGGGTGAGAGTGAGACGTGCATAGTGTCGCACTAGCCGCACACTTCACGCATTTGTACCTCTCACATCTTATGCCAGAAGTTTGATTGTATTGGTGAATTTATTTTCGATTCTCACAAAATACCTCTGATGTGCCCGAAAGGTACTGATTATTATTTTTTATTATTTTTTATTTAATAGGTAAATGTATAACGGAGGATTACCTAAAATCTGAACCCAGAATTTTCCATATTTATGGAGATATTAAAGGTGCAAGAAGCAATGTGTAGTAGATACACATCGCAGGCAAGGGAGGGATAAAGGAGGCAGTAAATATACAAAAGGAGCAAGTGTCAAAAAATTAAAAATCAACAACAACATTATCTCAATGGAAGAGAATCCAAGTGTAATCACTAATCACGTAAATAACTTCTTCAGTGATATTGGTCCTAGATTCGCAAAAAAATTGTGCAGTGCAAATAAAACTAGCGAAATGTGTCTTGTTAACAATTATATACCTTGTACTCAATTTACAGGAGATAGCTTTGAATTTAAAAGTACTAGCATTTATGAAGTTTCAAAAGTGATAAATGAATTAAAACTGTCTTTTTCTTGTGGTATTGATGACTTAAGTATCATGGTATATAAGCAACATGTTTGTGTGCTGGCGGGACCCATATCGCATATTGTTAACATTAGTTTTAAAAGTGGCATATTTCCTTCTCATTGTAAGAATGCTAAGGTTATACCTCTTTTCAAAGGTGGAGATCAACTAGATGTTAACAATTACAGACCCATATCTTTGCCCAATGCTCTCTCAAAAGTGATAGAAAGATTAGCTAAGTCAAGATTAGTTTCATTTTTAGAAAAATATAAAATACTTTCTGACAATCAATTCGGTTTTAGAGCAAATAAAGGTACAAATGATGCTGTTTTAAAGGTATTGACCAAAGTTATAAGCGCGCTGGACTATGGCAACAAAGCTATAGCGGTGTTTTTGGACTTATCAAAAGCATTTGATACTGTTTCCCATGAATTCCTACTTAAAAAACTATCTTCTTTAGGTATTAATAATGCAGCAATGGACTGGTTCAGATCTTACCTTAGTGACAGAACACAACAGGTAGAAATAAATCAAATTTTAAGCAAGGGTAAATCAATCTCCTTTGGAATCCCGCAAGGTAGTGTGCTTGGGCCAATATTGTTTCTTATTTTTATAAATGATTTGTGTAGTCTGAATATTCGTGGATATATTGTTAGTTTTGCAGATGACACTGCCTTAATATTTGATGGTAAAACTTGGGATGAAACATTTGACAAATGTAATACAGGTTTAAGAGTAGTAAATAGTTGGTTGAATAATAATATCTTAACTTTGAACACACAAAAAACCAAATATATCACTTTTAGTATTTCAAGTAAAAGTCAGCCTTCTGCCACTCATAACTTGATTATTCACAATTGTTTGCAAACATGTAACTGCAGCCCTTTAGAAAATGTAGTCAACATCAAGTACCTCGGTGTAAAAATAGATACATTTTTGAGATGGAACGATCATGTTAATATGTTAGTGAATAATACTAGGAGACTTACCTATATCTTTAAAGAACTGAGACATATACTAGACAAAGAAAAGCTAAAAACAGTTTATTTTGCAATAATCCAGTCTCTGCTTTCTTATAATATATTGTGCTGGGGATCCTGCCCAAAGACTTATATGCAACCACTTAATATTGCCCAAAAACTAATCCTTAAAGTTATGTTTAACAAAAAATTTACATATCCAACTCATTTACTTTTTAAGGAATGTAACGTCATGAATATAAAACAGTTGTTTATTACACAAACACTTTGTAGATTTTTTAAAAATATTAACATTGCAGAAAGAACGCAGCAAATTCGTTCTACGAGAATTGGCTCTGGTCTGAACTTTATGCCAATTCAAACTAAATCTTCCTTTGCTCAAAGAAACTATTTTTACCAGGCTCCACTCTTATTTAATAGCCTTCCAGAATATGTCAAGTCATCTAATTCCTTGTATACTTTTAAAAAGAATCTCAAATTATTTTTATTTGCCGAGGATTGCCAATTAATTTTTTCATCTTTGTCCTTCATAAATTAAAAGTATATTCTATTATCTAAATCATTTTTTCATCTTTGTCGTGCTAAATTAATAGCATAATATATTATATACATATATTTATTATTTATCTTAGTCCTTCAAAATTCAAATGAACTATGGTCACCCTACTTTGTTTACATTGTAATGTGCCAAGACTGCCAAGGGCCTTTAGCTTGTCCATTATCTGTGTAACAATATTGTTTTTTGAAGTATCATTTTTATTTTACCTATATTATTTGTGTTTTTTGAAGTATTATTTTTGTTTCCTTTTTCCTTTTGTGTTATTTTGTTACTTGTAAATAATTGTTAACCTCAACACAGGCTTGTCCTAGTGAGGTTAAAAATTGTATTGTAAACTGAAAACTAAAATGTGAAGAAGAAACAATAAACAATAAACAAAAAACAATACAAAAATAGAATATTATTTTTGAAATATAAATAATATTATTTTGAAAAAAATTGTGTTGGATGCGCCTAATTCACTCCTTCTCATGATCCATTTTCTCACCCAAGTACGACGTTTTTCATGTTTTTTCATAATCTCCAGCTCCTCTCACAGAACATCAGAAATTAGATATACGCACGCACTAACAATTTCAGTTGACGCCATTTTGAATGTCAAAATCGGTTCAACCTAAATTGAAACGTGTGAACAAAATGTTGCTCAACTTTTTTCGTAAAATAAACGTGGGTCAACAAAAATCGAAACGTCAGAACGCCCCATTAATTACTATAAAAGACAACTTTTTGCATTCGGGGAAATGGAAAATATTGCAATTAAAATTTCAATTGCGTGAAGTGAAAATTTACTGCGTACGAGAGCCGATATTTAGCGGCCAGCTGTCATTTTGTTATATTGGTATTCCCGACACTGAAGAACAATGCGGAAATTCATGCGGAAACAAATTGGGGCGCGCGTTTTTAAATATATATAACTTCAAAAGTATTTTTTTAATGTAAAAAAAACTTTAAGCCATTTTTCGTTTTATTTTATTTCCGGCACGAGTGCGATTTCCGTGGCTCCGCCATTATTTGACATTGGATTTCTGTAAATCAACCCAAAATAAGTCGAAAACGAATAAAATTTTTCGATATCTAGCTTCGTTTTCGAGATATCGACACTTTTAAGTTTTAACCCTGCAGTGGTTGCGCTCTAAAAAGTAACGTAAGTGGTCACGCGGATTACACCTGTAGGCCATTTTGAAACTAAAAAAACTAAGTGAAATCATTATGATTTATTAAGTATTAATTATAATCTTAGTATTTTTTATTAGAAATAAGCAACAGATAATAAAAATATGATCCGTGTTTTTTATAATCAACCAAAACATAAATTACCTCTTATTTGGTAATAAAAATCACATCTCTCACCTCTATTGAGATTAAAAATATTATATAAGCAAACCCAATAATCTAATTGCTGATTTCTGAGCAGGACAAATATATAATTTATTTTATTTTATTTTTTATTATTTATTGGCTCGCCAACAGAATACATCACAAAATTTTTACAGTAATTTACATTTATACATGGTTGTAATGATGTTTCTAATTATAGGTGCGCACAACATTCACATCAATACTCTAAATGTAATAATGATTGGTTAGTAACAATAGTGATAAGTTTAATTTCAAATATGTATATAAAAATAAGGAGGATCGAAATCAGTTATTAGGAAGAAAAATGCATACATACTTATAAATATAATATACATACATATATACAGACAAATACTAGACAGACATACACACACAAATATTCACACATAATCATAAATGCATATATGTGCACACTGTACTCATATATGTATTTGCATACATGTACTTTCACTTGGACATACAAATACATTTCTCGTGGAGCCAATGCACAAGTAGTAATTGTTAAAGAAATTAAAATAATAAAATGGCTCAAGTAAGGAGATCATCTGGTAAATGTATGTGTAAGTTCCTTCTGAAGGTATTAATTGAGTTTGAAAATATATCTAAGTCTTGAAGATTGCAGTACCTACTATACAATCGAGTCATTCTCGATGTTGGTTTAAAAGAACTTTTATTACTACGACAAGTGACGATCCAAAAAGTCACCGGGTTTATTGTGGATTTCGGCCTTATATTAAGATTAATTAAAGATGAATCATACACATTGTTAATGATTTTAAACGATTTTTTGAGAGATTATATCTGATACATTTCTTTTTTTGGCGAGTGAGACTTCTCTAAAGTGAGTAAGTCTTTCAGCATAGTTACCGAGATTGCGATGTATTCCAGATTTGTAAGCTAGAATTCTTAAGTATTTTTTTTGAACGGACTCCACTTTGTTGCTATGAATTGCATAGTGTGGTGACCAAATCACAGAGCCGTACTCTAAGATGCTTCTTACATATGAGTAGTAGGAGATTCTGAAGCTACTGATGTTCTTGAACGATTTCGTGATTCTAGTGATGAAACCGAGCATTCTATTAACCTGATTGACAATGTGTTGGTTATGGTTTCTGAATGTTAGATTCTAGTCCAGCAAGATTCCCAGATCTCTAATGTAGTCTACTCGTTTTAGGATTTCATCACAGATCGTGTAAGGGAAATCAATTTTACGGACATTTCTCGTGAACGAGATGATATTACATTTGCTAATATTTAATTCCATGGCATTACCTATACACCATTGAGACAACGTGAGTAGGTATTTTTTCAAAGTTTCGCAGTCTTGTGAATTCAGGGGGTGAAATGTTTTTAAATCGTCCGCATATAATAAACATTTAGAAAATAGTTGTGCTATTAGATCATTTATGTATATAATAAAGAGAAGTGGCCCTAAATGGGATCCTTGAGGAACACCAGATGTGACTAGTTTGGGAGAGGACTCAAAACTATTAACTTGTACATATTGAAAGTGCGAAATATAAGATATAATCCATCTCAGGAGATTGCCGTGGAAACCTGTTCTTTTAAGTTTTTGGGTCAGAAGAGGATGACTGACTTTATCGAAAGCCTTTCCGAAATCAGTATAGACTGCATCTATTTGTGTTCTTTTGTCAAAATTGGTACTTAAAAAATCGACATATTCAATTAAATTTGTGGTAGTGGATCTATTGCATACGAATCCATGCCGAACAGAACTAAAATATGTTTAAAATGTGTAAAAATGCTTTTATGCATTGGATTCGAAAATTTTCCCAAAACATGAGACTATACTGATTGGACGATAATTAGAGAGGTCGCTTTTATTCCCAGATTTGAAAACAGGAGTGATACGTGCAATTTTCCAAAGAACAGGAAAAACGCCTTCTTTAAGACTAACTAACTAACTAACTAACCATCACGCCGTTTCCCCGCAGGGGTAGGCAGAGAGGACGGACCGCCAAACAACTCGGTCTTGGCATACACTCCTCGCCTCATTCACATTCATACATCTTATCATACATGCTCTTCTATTATTCTGACTCTTGACATGGCCCGACTCAAGTATCTGATTCACTTGATCGTGCCATGTCTTCCTCGGGCGTCCTCGACTTCTTCTACCATTCACATTAGTATCATATATTCTCTTGACACTCCTTTCTTCGTTCATTCGCTCTATATGTCCAAACCATCTAAGCGTCCCTTTTTTAATCTTACTTATGACGCTCACATCGGCCTTGCATTCTTTTCGGATCTCAACATTCCTCACACGATCATACATGGTTTTACCACACATACGCCTCAGGGATCTCATTTCTACAGCATTCAGTCTACTTTCATCCTTTTTCTGCCAGTTCCATGCTTCACTGCCATACATCAGGGTAGGTACCAGCACTCCATTGTGAACTGCTAGCTTCGCTTCTTTGGACAGCTTTTTGTTGGCGCCAACAGCATTCAGTCCACCATTAATAGAGTTACCTGCATTTACCCTTCTTTCAATATCCCTATCAGCCTTCCCATCTCTCGTAAACATACTTCCCAAATACACAAACTCATCAACTTGCTCTAAGTACTCATCATTCACAACTATGTTGCACACTGTTTTCGTACTCTCTCTTTCAAAAACCATTACTTTTGACTTACTTACATTCATCATCAACTCATTCTTCATACATACTTCGTTCATCCTAGATACGAGTGACTGCAGATCTTCTATGCTGTTAGAAATCAGCACCGCATCATCAGCATACAACAGACAACATACTTTCAGACCATTCAATTTCGCGCCCAATCCCGCCTCTTTCAATTCTTGCATACAATTGTCCATGTATAGATTGAATAACCACGGTGACATTACGCAGCCTTGTTTAACACCTTTTATGATGTCAAACCACCCCGTAAAACCTCCGTTTACCCTAATGCATGCAACGCTTCCCTCATACAGAGACGCGATTGCCTGTATGAGATTTGTATTCACTCCATACTTGGACAACACCTTCCATAGCTTTTTCCTGTCGACGCGGTCGTATGCTTTTTGTAGATCTACAAAAGCACAGAAAAGTTTCTGGTTTTTTGCCAGAAACTTCTCAGTGAGCATCCGCAATGAGAAAATCTGGTCCATGCACCCCCGTCCACTCATAAAAGCACCTTGCACATCCCATATTTTATCTTTGGTTTCCATTCTTACCCTTTCAATCAATATTCTACCATACAGCTTGCCGACTGAACTGAGCAGGCTAATAGCCCTATGATTCCCACATTCCATGCGCGACCCTTTACCTTTGTATAACGGCATGATTACAGCTCTTCTCCAATCTAATGGTGTGTAACCCTCCTCTACACACTGGTTAAAAAGTTTGCACAACCATGTGAGAATTATACGGCTATCTCCTTTAAAGTATTCGGCAGCGATATTGTCGAAACCAACAGCCTTACCATTCTTCATACATTTAATCGAACTTTTTATTTCATCCATGCTGATTCTGGTAACATTCACTCCGTCGTCGTTCATACCTGATTCGCTACTGGAATCACCGTCACCCAGGTCGCTTTCGAAGACTTCCTCAAAATATTTCATCCATCTTTCTTTTATTTCTTCCTCATTCGTCAACATTTTTCCATCTTTTGATTTTATCACTTTCATGCTTCCGTTGTCTGTACCACTCCGGGATCTTTTGACCTCCTTCCAAAACAGTTTAATATTTTCTTGGAAGTGGTTGTTCATTTTAATTCCCTCTTCCTCTTCCAGGCGTTTCTTTCGTTCTTTCACTCCAACACTTACTCTTTTCTTGCATCTCTTATATACTTCTTTCGCTCGGTCTCTTTCTTCACTAGAAGCACTACCAGACGCTATCAAACACAACCATGCTTTCTTCTTCTCTGAGACCAGTGCTTTGATCTCGTCATCCCACCAAGCATCACCTTTCTTCCTACCTTGCGTACTTATTCCACACACGTCTCTAGCAGATTCACAAAGACTTAACTTTATGTGGTTCCATGTTTCATCTATGCTTAGACCGTCCATTTCCTTCTCATTCAGTCTCATCTCTGCACAATTCTCATACTTACTTCTGATAATATCGTTTTGTAGTTTTTCTACTTTGACTCTTGTTGGAGTCGTTACCGTTTTCACTTTAGAGCGCCAGCCACGGAAGAGGTTTACTCTCGACACTACCAGAAAGTGGTCAGTTTCAACCTCAGCCCCTCTAAAAACTCTTGTGTCCTCGGTAACGGTTCTCAACCTAGAGTCAATTACTACAAAGTCAATTATTGATCTCTCATTTCCTCTTTCCCACGTATATTGGTGGATACCTTTATGATCGAAGAGAGTATTCGACACAAACAGGTTCCACTCTAAACATACTTCAAGTATTCTGTTCCCATTGTCATTCGTTCTTTTATCCCCAAACATACCTAAGGCTGAATCAAATCCGTCACGTCTGATTCCCACCCATCCATTCAAGTCACCCGCCATTATAATCCTTTCATTCAATTTTTTCTGTCTCATTACATCATTCACTCCAGTCCAAAAATCATCTTTCACTTCGTCGCTTTCAGAATTGACAGGGGCATAGCAAATAAGAAGAAACACCCTTGTCAAACCAATTTTAAATCTGATCCACATTATTCTCGGACTTACACATTCATACTGTAACATACATTCAACCATTCTGGAAGACAGTAGCGCTGCAACGCCCTGGCAAGCCCTCTCTGTATCTGGTTTCCCAGACCAGATGACGAACCTATCATCATGCTGCATTGTACCGCTCTCTTTTTTCATACTCTCTGTCACACAAAGTACATCCAAACATTTGCTTTTCATTGTATCACACAATTCATTCATCTTTCTTTCCATTCCTCCTCTGATATTCCACGTACCAATTCGACATTGTTCGCGTTCCGTCCTCCTCTTTGCGCTACCGAAGGGATGGCGATGTGATGGATAGCGAACCTCATCGACACCTATGTCGGCCATTCCCTAGGATAAACAAGAGATTTAGCACAATTTGATATAAATAATGGTGGAAAGGCATCTGAAAAAAGTGTATGTAATCAAGAGTGACTAATAATTTGACATTCATTAATTACGGTTTTCTATGACTTGATTATCTATGAAAAATACTGATGATTAATTTAATTGCGTGGGTTAAACAGTGTGAGGGACATACTGTAGATTTATAGAGAGGAAACAAGATGATATGTCTGCTAGAGAAGAATTCACGTGTCAAAAAAGACGTATTTTTCTGAAAAATACGTCTTTTTTGACACGTGAATTCTTCTCTAGCAGACATATCATCTTGTTTCCTCTCTATAAATCTACAGTATGTCCCTCACACTGTTTAACCCACGCAATTAAATTAATCATCACAATTTTCTTGTGAAAGTTTTGGTAAGTACTAATGCTGATATAAATCACATTATTCATTTTGGTAGCGGCCGTTATTCCAAATTAAACTGCGAACACTGTTCTTTAATTTGTGCTATGGGATGCTTAAATGCGCTGTGTTTAACGCGACGTAGCTTAACTTACGCCAATCGATACGGAATGCGTGTGGCGGTTTTGTTTGATGAACATGTCAACTGTCAGTTGGACGTCTACCTTTAATTTTTATTTTTAACTTAATGAGTTAAACCTCAAATTATAATTTTATTGTGAGGTTAGAATTTCGAAGGTATTCATTAAAGTTTTCACAGAATATATTAACATGGATTACCGATGGATTTTTATAAGCGCAATGGCGAATCAGACGGTAGTAGCAATTTATCTTTAAGTCAATATAGAATTGTCTGACGATTGACGATGATTCTCTCAGCCTTTTTCATATGGCTTAACTTCAAGGTCATGACACTGTCTCGAAATATGTGTCATGCATACGACTTCTTTGTATTGATAGAATATTCAAGCGATTCCAAATATTCTAAGCTCATTCAAATAAGAGTTACGCTATAACAATGTTCTTTTTCAGGTATATTTGTTTGGGCTTGAACCAATTACCAATCGTTAACACAGAAGTGCCATGGATCTACTAAATACAGAGACTATTTCCATCAAGACGGAACCAGGATCCCAGGAACGAGGTGGAGGTGAAATGCCTTATTCGGATATAGATTTCGACCTCCCAGATGTTAAGAAGAAATGTTTGCAATATGTAAAGAGTACTCAGAAAGCCAGTAAGTTGCATTGCATGTTATGTAAAAAAATTGATGATCGGAATCCAAGTTGGCTTTGCATTGTGATTCAGACAGGAAATATTATGCCTGTTCACAATTTCCTCTCTTGTCACGCATAAGTTCATTTGGTATTTACCTAAAATTGTATTATTCCCCGAAACTGCAAAACTACAACATTGTTTAAATTAGGTACATGCTTTCTCACAAAATACCCCAAAAATTGGGGTATTTTGTGAAGCAGAAGGTAGAGGGGAGGGAAGGGTGGAAAATACCTGGTCATTCAGACCTGTGCACCCAACACGGCCATTGCCATTTCAATCAACGTTTCAATTGTAGATTGTATCCATGCTCCCTGTATAATATCCTGTGATTATTCTCTACTCTGGAACGTGCCGCAAGAATATTATGTATTATTTTGTAGGAATAAATTATTAACTAATATAAATACATCAAATAATTGCTTTTTTACGTACGTCGGAATTTGTACCAGCGACATTAGGATTGCTAGTCGAGAGCCTTTCCTCGAAGTCGCCAGTACTCACAATAAGTTTCCGATTCCTCAAGTTTTCACCTGATCTTATTTGGCGCACGATATTAACTATTTTATTTTGAAAAAGCATAAATATTAAAGGCAGATATCATTCCATTGACGATTAACAACAAAACTCCGTACTAAATGAATCCAAGATGATAAGATTCATCCTTCTTAAAGCATCGGTCTTCTAAGCGGACATCTTTGGTCATTCTTATTTCTTAAATTAACCCCGAAGTCTCTTATGCAAATTCTCGATTTTGCATTACGCATTATCAATTTTCTTCGAGGTAAAATAATTGAATTTCAATTTTTAAAATAAAAAAAATTATGTGGTTTTTCTGCGATCAATGAACGTTTTGATGTTTTATTTTTCCAGGTAGCATTAATATGGATGCTGTTAGCGTCAAGGCAGATCTTGGATCCCAAGAAGAAGATGAAGGGGGATTTCCTTATATGGAAATAGACATAGACCTGTCGGATGTTAAAAAAGAATGCCTCGAACGCATTGAAAGAATTGAACCCATAGTTCAACACAAGCTGACTCACAGTGGAGAAAAATCTTTTTCTTGTTCTGTGTGCAACTATTCATGTTCTCAAAAATGCTATTTGACGATCCACATGCGGTCTCACAGTGGAGAAAAACCGTTTTCATGTTCCGTGTGCAACTATTCATGTTCTCAAAAAGGCAATTTGGCGATCCACATGCTGACTCACAGTGGAGAAAAATCTTTTTCTTGTTCTGAGTGCAACTTTTCATTTTCTCAAAAAAGCCATCTGAAAAGCCATATAATGATTCACAGTGGAGATAAACCTTTTTCATGTTCCGTGTGCAACTATTCATGTTCTCGAAAAAGCTATTTGACAATCCACATGCTGATTCACAGTGGAGATAAACCTTTTTCATGTTCCGTGTGCAACTATTCATGTTCTCAAAAAGGCTCTTTGAAATGCCACATGCTGATTCACAGTGGGGAAAAACCTTTTTCGTGTTCCGTGTGCAACTATTCATTTTCTCAAAAAAGGTACCTGAATTGCCACATGCTGATTCACAGTGGAGATAAACCTTTTTCGTGTTCCGTGTGCAACTATTCATGTTCTCAAAAAAGCTCTTTGAAATGCCACATGCTGATTCACAGTGGGGAAAAACCTTTTTCGTGTTCCGTGTGCAACTATTCTTTTTCTCAAAAAAGGTACCTGAATTGCCACATGCTGATTCACAGTGGAGATAAACCTTTTTCATGTTCCGTGTGCAACTATTCATGTTCTCAAAAAGGCTCTTTGACGATCCACATGCGGTCTCACAGTGGAGAAAAACCTTTTTCGTGTTCCATGTGCAACTATTCATTTTCTCAAAAAAACCATCTGAAAAGCCACATAATGATTCACAGTGGAGATAAACCTTTTTCATGTTCCGTGTGCAACTATTCATGTTCTCGAAAAGACTCTTTGACGATCCACATGCTAATTCACAGTGGAGATATACCTTTTTCATGTTCCGTGTGCAACTATTCATGTTCTCAAAAAGGCTCTTTGACGATCCACTTGCGGTCTCACAGTGGAGAAAAACCTTTTTCGTGTTCCGTGTGCAACTATTCATTTTCTCAAAAAAACCATCTGAAAAACCACATAATGATTCACAGTGGAGATAAACCTTTTTCATGTTCCCTGTGCAACTATTCATCTTCTCGAAAAGGCTCTTTGACGATTCACATGCGGTCTCACAGTGGAGAAAAACCCTTTTCGTGTTCCGTGTGCAAGTATTCATGTTCTCGAAAAATCTCTTTGACCACACACTTGCAGACTCACAGTGGAGAAAAACCCATTTATGGTCCCGATTGCAACTATTCATGTTCTACAAGGGACAACTAAAAGTCACTTGATTTCCCACAGTGGAGAAACCTTTTTCTTGTCCCGACTGCAAATATTCTTGTTCTAGAAAGGCAGAAATAAAACGCCACTTGATGTCTCACAGTGCAGAAAAACCTTTTTCATGTGCCGACTGTAACTTATCATCTCCTCAATGGGTAAATTTAATAACTCACATTCGCAAAACTCATCATCATTCTAGGTGCGAGGAAGTGGTAGGTCATTTTAATATTATATGTGCTACATATAAACAATAACCAGAGATCATCCTCGGCTTTATTGCACTTTGGTTATTCAGTTCATCCAGTTATTCTTTTTCTACCTTGCTTCCGTGGTTTGATCTCGCTTTAAGCTTCGATATGTATTTCACCTTATAATATTTTTAATGTGATGATAAATTAGTGTTTAACTTTTATTTATCTATCTTCTGGTATTAGGGTAAGGCAGATTATCATTTACACCGCTATTCCTCTCATCCACTACGCAATAAAAATCACATTTATTTTACTGCACCATCTCACCTTTTCACAGCACGGGTGGGCAGAGAGGATGAACCGCCAAACGATTCGGTCTTGGCGTACACTCCTTGCTTCATTGACGTTCATTCATCGTCTCATATATTCTATTTCATACATTCAGAATTGAAAAGTTAATTGAAATGTCATTAGCCGTGTTTGGTAACCAGCTCTGAATAGCCAGGTACTTCCCCACCTTCACATTTTTAATCTCCCTCCCCTCCTCACTACCTTCAGTCGCACAACATACAAAAATATTATATATAATAATTATTTCTACTCTAATTGGCACCTTCAAATCCCGACGAGCGCGAGTAATTTTATTTGAATAATTGTTATTTCCCAATTTATTCATTAAAATAGTATTCGTACGTTCTAGAGTTTAATATACATGCTCCCAGTATTGCCCTGTTAAAAGACCACCATTCGGAATTGAAACGTTTTCTTGAAATAGCTTTAACAGTATTTGATGACCAGATTTGAACAGCATGGTACTTCTCCACCTTCCCCTTCCAATGTCTTCCCCTCTCCGCTACCTTCAGCCAATCAAAAAACCGCAATTATCATTCCATAGTCTCACTAGCTCCAGGCGATTGGGAGCAGTTGAGACCTTTGTGCGGCATTAACATACAAAACTCTTGCTCTTTAAACTCACTTTGGATTTGTTTTATTTTGTATTTTGTCTTATATTTGCCCCTCACTTATCTATATATTTGCCCATTCGCTATTTTGTTTGTAAGTAAGTATTAATTTTACCCTAAAATACTTAGAGAATAGCAAATATAAATTATGCGATAATATAAATTTAAAACGAATTGTTGTAAATAAAAACATTTAAAAAATACAACTTTTTTTTTCTTTTCTAAAGCTCAAATGTACGAAGCAGCCGACGAATTAGAAGTATGAAATGTGAGAGCTAGAAATATAATCATTAAAAAAGCAAATTTGTGTCCGAAAGCATCGTAGAATCAGCTTCACCGAATTTTTCATGATATTGAGGAAATCTTCGAAATCCAGAGTCGATAAGATGCTTGTTGAAAACTCTATCAACGTTTTCCGCATTGGCCTGGTAAAACCTAACAGAATCCGACCAATGAAAAAAATTAATTATTATTATTCCGTTGAAATCTGATTAACGTTTAATTAGAAAAAACTATCCCCGACAAACACCAAACTGTTTCGTAACGCTGAATTTAGCTTTATAATATTTTTTCTTATTTATTTTTATTCTTGAACATATATTTTACGAATGATTCAATAGTGGTACAAATAATTGTTAATATTCAGTAACTGACCCTACAAACATCATAAAAATTACCTTATTTGAATGCCATCAACATACATCATCAATCATTCTGCAAACTAGAAGTATAACGTACATACTTCTAATATTGCACAGCGCCTTTGAGGTGATTTTTCACAAAAACGGCGCTCTACAAATTAATTATTATTATTATTATTTTCTCCTATTACAGATGGTAAAAGAAATCCAATTTAAATTAATTGATTGAAAATTGTGAGTCTTAACTTTATTTATTACGTCTTATATGAATCATCATGTGTTATAATACCTTTTAATCAATTCGACTGTCCTAGAACGGGAGACCTACCTAGTTGGAAAGTCAAAATGTCAAAAAAATGTATATCTATTGTTTTTTTTTTAATAATTATTTCTGGCTTTCACCCTTTAAGGGTGTTCTAGGCCATCGTTTAAAATTATGGAGAAGTGAAAGGCGAATTTAAATATTAATTTTATTTAAATGGAGAAATTTCAAAATAATAATGAAGATTGGAGTCGAGTTCAGACTTAGAAGAGATGGGATATTGAATGGAGGCGAGGCAATTTTTGATAAGATCTGATAGAAGAGAGGATACCTGTTTAGAGAGGGACAGCCAAAAAATATGTGATCTAAAGTTCCCACTTCTAGACCACAGAATATACAATCTGGGGAGTCAAGGACGTGAATTTTAAAAAGGTGAGAAGGATCAGAACAATGTCCGATTCTCATTCGAATAAGTGAGGAAATTTCGTTTTTGGAAAAATTGGGGAATTGTTGAAACCATGGTTTTGATGGGATAGTCCTTTGAATTGAGGCATAGAAGGCTCCCTTGGATTGACTAGCAATGTGCCAATACTCTGCCCAAATATTGCGGGATCTGTCTTTGATGATATAAAAAATGTCAGATAGGGGAATGTGGTTTACGAGGGTAACAACATGGTTGGACGCTCCTTGTTTTGCCAAGACATCCGCAATATCATTACCCATTATGCCAACATGTCCAGGAATCCAAATCAGGGTTTTGGTTTTTCCAGAGCTTTAAATGGGGGCTATCAGCAGTTGAATAAGACATACAAAGTGATCATCAGGATGAAGAAGAGTACTGGATTTATGTTTTTGAAGGGAACTGAAAGAGTCAGAGAGAACAAGGGAATGTTCAACATTATTTTTGATTATATATTTGAGAGATTCTATTATTGCAATGCACTCGGCTGAAAATATTGTAAATTGACTTGAAATTGAATGAAAAATTCTGTCATTAGAATTATTGTGGTAAACGTTGATATCTCTACCGCAGTTAGGAGAGTCGGGAGATTTGGATCCATTAGTAAATAAAAGAGAAAAGTTGGGCCATTTAGATGAAATGATGTCATTGAACATGTTATTGACAGTACGGGCTGAGAGATTGGAATGACTTTTAAGGATGCCGATCCCTTCTAAAATTGTTGGGGATTGGGTGATGTGACTATATTTTAATTTGTATAACGGAAGATCATTTTGGATAATTTGAAGCTCTGAGAGAGACTGAAAATTTTTACAGATGGAAGGAAGAGGTTTAGTTCGAGCTCTGGTTGTAGATGAATGTGTTGAGTCAATGAACAACGATACTCTAGGTATAACCTCGACGGTCCCGAAGAACAATTTCGGATCTGCAAAATCGTAGTTTTGCAGGAGAGCTGTTTAAAGTTTCGTTTCTGCATTTTTACTGTTTTTGAGAGAAACAAATGTCAGATTGATCTGATATTTTGCATTAACCCATATTTATTTAGTTGGAAAAATACATTATGCCAGCTTATTGCAAAATTCTTGTAGTTTTTGAGAAAAATCACTTCCGACGTTTTTTTACGGTCAAGGAGTTGTCGGATTTTTGCATACGACATTGTTCTATGGACATAGCTTGAAACATGTGTGTCGAATATTAATATCCTACTTTATTCTTTAAAACTCAAACAAAAGTTTTTGTCGTATTTACGACCTACTTTAATTTTTTTTTTGTTTGAGGTATTACCAAAAAAAAAAATCTAATTATTTTTAGTAATAATTATATAAAGTGACCTCTTTTTTTAATATAAATAATATATAAGAATTGAACATTATATAAATTAAAAAAAAAAAAAAAAAAAAAAAAAAACACGGAAAGTATGGTATTTAATTTACTATTTGTTTTTAATACAGCAGAACTGGAAGGATAGTTCAAGTCTGCCATATATAAGTGCGACTATCACATTTTAAAGAAAAAAAATATAAGAAAAATGAAAAACCAAACAGGTTAGTACATAATCATAAGTTATGATTCATAACATAAAATTAAAACATCCGTAGTATAAGTTATTTTTAATCCAGCAAAACTTGGAGGATAGTTAAATCCTAGTCTGCCATATTATATGAGATACACAAGTACGAGAATCAATCACATTATAGAGAAAATATATAACAAAAATTAAAAACGCAACAGGTTATTACCTAATCACAACGTATACAATTAAAACATAAATAGTCTTATTTGCAAAGGGGTATATGAAGTTCGAGTCAATAGAATGAAAATGTCTGTGGCATAAACGATGATGGTCTGAAACTCTTTTCTGAAGTCATATTTATACTCCAACTGATTGGAATTATCTCCTGCTTGACGCAGATCCATGTGATTTTTTTTTTATTTTGGGTATCTTTGGTACAATTTGTATTCTTTAACAGTATTTTAATGTCGTAAAAGTTATCTTGTGACATATCTTGAACTTCGTAGGGATTTTCATGAATTTTTGTCCAACTTACGAGAATCTTTCATTCATCTGGACCATAAATCGCCCTAGGAGAATAATTTTTTTATGAAAACGATTGTATAATATATTGTACATTCAAAATATAACAAAATAAATATTCTCTAGATTATTAAAAATGTTTTAATAACTCAGTTACGGGGCATAAGTCATTCCTATATCTACCTACGTTTAATTGTCGTGAAAACAAGCTTATGTGCCCCAGCGGTTAAGGTTAAACATTTAATTATATTTTTTTTATAAATCCTACAAATATGTGATAATAGACAAAAGAAAGGGGAAATCATTGGCTACATAGAACTATAATCAGTTTGTATGTCTCAATATTCAAATTCGGAGGTATGATTTTTTTAATGTGGGCGGAAAAAATTTCCTTTAGCAATCTGATAAAAAATATTTTAATTGCTCTGCCGCTCCAGTGGTTAACAAGTGCACGGGAGACATACATCATCATACTCATGTTCTAAACTTTAGTTTAATTTATTAATTATTTTTCGTTCATTTCCCGATCTTTACGACTATACTAAATAATATTCTGATCTGGTGGACTCAGTAAGAGTTCGGTACAATAATCTAGATTTATGGTAAAAGCACTAGACAAGTTACCCAATTACAGCAGACCGCTCCGGGTGCCCAGTGGCCAAGGAGCCAAGAAGCCGCTGCGCAGATAAAACCTAACACAGCGCCCTTGAGGTTCTTCCTAGAGCCAGGCGCCGTTTGGCTCAGGGCCGACCTTGCGCCCGAACCCTTATCAAAAAGGGATCTACAAGGCTTATACGTCTCAGAACACAACATCAAAAAACCAGTAACACATTACCTATCCCGACGTCATATATTTTACAAAAAGCTCCAACTTAATACGTATCTCAGTCGATCACAAAGCTCTTTAGTCACTTTCCTTATTTATACCCGTCTCATCATCATGCTTCTGATATTCGATCACATTCATTCATGTATAGAAATAAATAAATGTATTAAGAAAATGAAGATAATGTTGGTAGATCTCAGTCTAAGTATGATACAGTTAAATATTATCGAATCGGATAGGGACACATTAGGTCGGTGGTCAGAGCAGCAGCCCGGAAAGCCGAAGGTCCTGGGTTCGAGACCCAGATGTGACCCGATCTTTTTCTGATTTTTCTGTTTCAGATTTTCGATTGAGTTTCGCTAATATTGCCTTCATTAATTAAAATATAACAATTTGAGTTTTGACTCATTAAATTAAAAATAAATATATTTAGTTCCTATTGTAACTTCTTAACCAATATCACGCATATCGTTTATAAACTATGTTTTTTCTCGATAATAAGCAAAGAAAAATTTGGACGTATTGCTTCAAAAACTTTACCAAATCATTAAATTTTTAAAGTAAATTTTCACGTTCTTTGTAAGTTCTGTTATTTTATCATCTTAGGCCAGTTGCTTCTTAACACTGAAATAATCACAGAACTTGAATAGAACTTTCACAGAAGCCAACATTAACTTCAAACATTTGATGACAAACATCTTAAGCGTACTCCGAAAGCATGATAACTTTTTTCAGCATTAAGTTTGATGCATAACTGAGTATTTTGCAATATCTTCAGGTATGTTCTAAATAAAGTAAACCCAGACAATATCTAGGAAACAAAAATGTATTTAGGTAGAAGCTTCCACACATACAGAAATTTTGTATCCAAAAAAGAAATAAATTAATCGAGGATATAATAGATTCAATTTTATTAAACCCTTGAGTGAGTTCACTACAAAGACTTTATTTTAGGTAAAGTAACAAAAACAAAGAAACAATATAAATTTATTTATTTTATTTTGGGCAAATCAACAGTTTACAATGTTGTTCATTTATACATGTGTAATTCATCTTACTTAGAAATCAATTAAAAATTTACTCATTATACTAATGCTATTAATGGCTTTTTCGGAAACTATAGAACATATTATATCAGGATGTTCTATGTTAGCGCCGTCTCAGTATACATTTAGGCACAATCAGGTTTTAAAAATAATTCACCAAAGTTTGGTAATTAAAGATTACTTGATTGACTGTCATAATATAGTACCATATTATGAATACGAACCAAATTCATTTTTAGAAAATAATTTCTTTATAATTTACTATGATAAAACTATACTAACAGACAGACCAATTAGTCATAATAGACCAGATATAGTTTTACATGACAAAATTAAAAAAAATAACTTATATTATTGATGTAGCTATTCCAAATTCCTGTAATATTCAAAAATCTGTTTCTGAAAAAATAAGAAAGTATACATATATATATAAGATTTAGGAAATGAAATTAAAAGAATTTGGCATTCTCAGACTATAAAAATATTACCTTTGTTATTTCGGCTACTGGCATTATACCTAGCTCTCTTATTAAAAATTTAGGTAAAATTAGATTTGTCAAAGAATTTGTATATAAAAATGCAAAAATCTGTCATTTTAAATACATGTAGAATTACGAAAGATTTTTTAATATTTATATTGAGGGATCAGTAGGATTTATCGGTCAAATTAGGAATTCCACTGAGCCGAACCCTCGGATATGAAAATATCTGAGACGGCGAATTATATTCCCATTTAATAGTTTGGTAGATTAACGTGTTGTTCTTGTATTGTTTTGAATTAATTATACTTATATAATACACTTGCATAACGTGGATTTACAGATGATCATTTATATGAAAAGTTATGTATCTTATCTTATATATATTATCCCATAGGAAAAACTAAACCCGGACCTGAAAATCTGGTGCGTAAAAAAAATGTATCTAAAAAATTAAGACCATACTTCTAACGACTAAAAAATATTACGTTATTATAACAAGAGAGAAATTATCAATTAATTATCAACATTATCAATTATGTATCTAAAAATTTAAGACCATACTTATAACAACTAAAAAATATTACGTTGTTATAACAGGAGAGAGATTATCAATTAATTATCAACATATATAACTAAACTTGCGTGATCAACACGGCGCTTTATCTCTGACTGTATTCGAAGTAAAGAAAATCTTTATAGCTCCTTCACCTTAAAAACATTCCATCTGCATTCCTGGTTTCTTATTTTCGCAGATGAACTAAAAGTATTCTTAGAAATACTAACCCAAGAAGTCTGTAATGGACTCCAGTCAGATATTGATAGAATTATTGACTGGAGTAAAAGGAAACGGATTGAGTTCTATGTATCTAAATGTTTAATTTTGTCATTCACTGGGGCGTGTCATACCTGGCATTACCGGTATACGATGGACGCCCGTGTTTAAAACGAGTCTCCACCATGAAGGATCTTGGAATCATGTTTGATAGTGGTCTGACATATTGCGATGGTTTGTAGCACTTCATTGAGAATGCTGGGCTTTGTTCTGCGCACTGCAAGGAAGTGTGTCGGTAATTTGGAGTTCACACGAAGTAACATATTCCCCATGTTAGAGAGAGTATAGAAGAAATTTCTGAGATTTCTCTTCATCGGAGAGGATGGTTATTATCCATGGCTCTATCCTACGGCTTTCTTGTTTTTCATTATGTATGAGTGAGAAAGTATTCGAGCTCGTGCGGTTATGTAATGCCATGTTCTAAAGTCTCTGGTACTTAATTGTTTGGTGTCGGTTTTCTCCTTATTGTATTTTATGCTTATAATGTCCACTCAGATTAAACCTTATTTCTGAACCTGTTTTATATTATGTTTTAGTTTTAATGATCTTGTTTTAATGTTCTTGTTTTATCCTGTGCTATAACAGCATTGCAAATGTTAATTTTGTTCTCTTGTCTTTGGTTTGTATACTAGATTACTGTATTTTATTTATTTGAAATTATTTTATCAATATTTTGTAAGGACTCATAGGGAGCACTGTACGATTATTTTAATTTTTGTTATACTTAATCGCACTTGAAGTGAAATGACACAAAACTGCGCTATACCAATATTACGGTATCATCCCGGTACAAGGATATTTATATCGATAATTCTCAAATTTGAGAGCCAATTAAAAAAAAAAAGAAAATCATGTCACAGTAGCTCAAAGGTAGAGTGTTGAATGCCCTAAGTAGAACATAAATAGTTGCAGTCGGGACATGAAAAAGGTTTGTCTCCATATTACTCCATATTTTAAGCGCCCTTGAGGTGATTTTCTCACGAAAATGGCGTTATAAAAATCATCCAAACATTATTATTATAATATAAAGATGAACTTTCGAGAATATGGACACTTACATAGTGAACATGAAAAGGGGTTCCCTCAAATATGCTTTCTTAGAGAGTGATTTTTTAAAACTTTCTTTGTAGAACATGAATAGTTGCAATCAGGATACGAGAAAGGTTTTTCTCCACTATGGGTGTTGTAAGACTCCCCTTTGTAGAACATGAATAGTTGCAGTTGGGACATGATAAGGTTTTTTTTCCACTGTGTGAAAAGATGTGAATTTTAAGACTCCCTTTTGTAGAATATAATTAGTTGCAATCAGGACAAAAAAAGGTTTTTCTCTACTATGCGAGAACATGTGAATTTTAAGGCTCCTCTTTGTAGAACATGAATATGAGCAATCGCGACACGAAAAGGGTTTTTCTCCACTATGGGTGAACATGTGAATTTTAAGTCTCCCCTTTGTAGAACATGAATAGTTGCAGTCGTAACATGAATAAGGTTTTTCTCCACTATGGGTAAACGTGTGACATTTTAGTTGTCCTTTTGTAGAACACGAATAATTGCAGTCGCAGCATGAAAAGGGTTTTTCTCCACTGTGGGTAAACAAGTGAATTTTAAGACTTCCCATTGTAGAATACGAAAAGTTGCAGTCAGAACAAGAAAAAGGTTTTTCTCCACTGTGTGTAAACATGTGAATTTTAAGAATTATTTTTGTAGAACATGAATATAAGCATTCGGGACATGAAAAAGGTTTTTTCCGCTATGGGTAAACATGTGACATTTTGGTTGTCGCTTTCTAGAACACGAATAGTTGCAGTCGGGACATGAAAAAGGTTTTTCTCCACTGTGGGTAAACAAGTGACATTTTAAATCACTCTTTGTAGAACATGAATAGTTGCAGTCGGGACATGAAAAAGGTTTTTCTCCACTGTGGGTAAACATGTGCTGTTTTAGATTTGATTTCAAAGAACAGGAATACGAGCAATTGGGACATGAAAAAGGTTTTTCTCCACTATGGGTGAATATGTGAATTTTAAGTCTCCCCTTTGTAGAACATGAATAGTTGCAGTCGAAACATGAAAAAGGTTTTTCACCACATTGAGTAAGCATGTGACGTTTAAGATATCCCTTCTTATAACAAGAAAAGTTGCAAACGGGACATAAAAAAGTTTTTACTCCAGTGTGTTTGCGCAAGTGCAGTTCTAAAGATGACTTACGATAGCAGGAATAGTTACAATAGAGACAAGAGAATGGTGTTTTCCCAGGATGCGTCTTCAGTTTCGATAATAGATCTGAAAAAGATAACGTATAAAGCATGATAAGAAAATTTCAGTAAGCACCAAAAAAAACGTATTATATTATATGTAACGTATTATAGTATTGTTAACTATCAAACAAAAATCTGTATTACCTGCAGCCTGGGCAATTCTGTCAGATCGCTCTATGCATTCCTTTTTAACACCCGGAAGGTCAATGTCGATCGCCATATAAGGAATTCCAACTCCAAAATCTTCTACGGGTCCAGCTTCTGCCTTTATGGTGACAGACTCTTTCAGCAACTGGAAAAGCAACAAAACATACGTTCATTTATTTGCAAAGAAGAAAAACCGACTTTATTCAAAAAAGCAGTGTTATTAGTGGCTTTAAAAAACACATTGTTTCATTAAAAAAAAATTGAATCATAATATTTACTATTTTTAATTGATAAAATAATGTTAAAACAAGATTTTTTTATACATAGCACAAATGGTAACAATTATTATAAGCAATAATTATTAATAATTATTGAAAAAAACCCTCCCGAGAAAAGATACGTGTCGCCGACGGGACTCGAACCCGCACCCCTTCGATTGCCGGTCGAGAGCTCTACTATTAAGCTACGGCGCCTCATCTGTTACCCGCCAAATGATTCAATATATACTCGTGTTTCATTCAACAATTACCGCTTATTACATTTTTTTTACCTGCAAACAACCAACTTTATTTTTATATGGGAAAGGCATGTAAGTGCTAACTCTCTCACTAGATGGCGTCGAGACATATTATGTCTACCTTTTTTTTTGGTGAAATAATTTAGCTCATCAAATAATGATTATTTTTAGTTGATAAACTAATGTTTAAGACAAGATTTTTTTATGCATAGCACAAAGGATAACAATTATTATAAGCAATAATTATTAACCTGGACGCGAAGTCAGTACCTCTCACAAACATCCGTGACTACGTTTTTTTACGCACACACCCATATTTTTTACAGTTTCGCAAAGTTTCGCAATCATTGGTTGTCTCTACGTTTATACGTCTCGTTCTCGGCCGACGCCGGGCGTCTCTCCTTGTGTTTTGACAGTTCTCGTTGAATTTGGTAATCTCTACGTCCCATGTGTGAGTCTGAGACGCATTCATTTCCTGATTCACAAAACAGCTCAACAGACCTCCGGCTTGGAATCCTTACTAACGTTTTGAGTTGACACATCGCCGAATGACATTTTTCTTGAAGTTAATTAAAACGAATTTAATTGTTTTAAAGTGGTTTTAAGGTAAGTAATATGATTTATTTCGAATTAACGACATATCAACCGGGTTGGTAGATGTTTTTACCTAAATCGCCGCACTTTTAGGCACAGAATATTGTAATTGCACTTCGTTCCAGCAATTACTATAAGAAACCACTTTTTAAATGCACAAAATAGTTCTTAGTTTGGGTTATTTCAGTATTTTGTGCGTATTTCGATAGAAACGAAACTTTCGCAGTAGACCAACCCGGCAAAGACTCGTTTTTTAAGAAAATTTTAGCTTGAATAAAAATGGAATTTTGTGACATAACCTCTCCTTAGAAAATAGTTGTTTGTTTTAGGAAGTTAAGGAAATATTTTCCTTTATTATATTATTATGTACCAAAAGGGTGCGGGTCTGCTAATAATTTATGAATATTATTTTAGCCACAGCCAATCTTCAATGGACAATTATTTGCGTCTACATTTTTTAAATAGAGTTCTGCGCAGGGAAGAGCTGAGAAATGAGTCAGTCCAAAGACGACAGTTAAGGGATCTGTCAAACCCTTTGACTATTCCTGTCACATTATTTGTGGCAAACTACAGGCTGTCCCAGGACCTATACAGAGCTTTGTGTGAGGAGTTGCGGCCAATAGTCCCTGTACGTAGACGAACAACCGCAGTGCCCTTGGAACTCAAAGTGAATATGAAATTATTTAATTTTTCACTAGTCTTAGTGATCTCAGAACGAGCAGCATAATACCAGCATTATCCAAAGTACTCGAAAAAGTTGTGTTTGACCAATAGTCAACACTGAAACTTGCGGGATTATATCTCGTCATCAATCGGGGTTTCGTAAAGGTCACAGCACAACAGCTCTGCAATGCATTACAGACGATATTCTTACCTCCAATGATGCAGGCAAAGCCTCGGTATTAGTTCTTCTAGATTTCTCTACATTTTTTGACTTATTGAGCATTCCATTGCTTGTTTGAAAGTTGCGTTACTTTGGTTTTAACGATGAAACAATAAAATGGTTTCAGAGTTACTTCAAAGATAGAACTCAGCGCACAGTTTACAGGGAAATCAATGGGGCTCTAAAACATTCATCATGTAAAGATAACGCGAGGGGTACCGCAGGGGTTGATACTGGGGCCATTGTTTTTTTCTATATATGCCGCTGACATAATGCAATCTATTAAATACTGTATGTCGCAAATGACACACAATAATATTTATCATTTGACATAAGTAACGCTCATCTGGCGGTGGATATGGTAACGGATGATCTACGTAGAATTTGCACTTGGGCACGGGAGTATTACTTCTCAATCCTCAAAAAACTGTTGCTTTATTAATGGGAACCAAGCAAAAAATATCATGTGTAAGGAATGGAGGACATGTTGTAAAAATACATGAAGCCACCGTTCCCTTTGTTGACGCTGCGCACAACCTTGGAATAATGGTGGACGGTAAATTGAGGTATGAACATGTTAAAAGCAGGTCACAGTGGTGCTACTCGAGGCTTCGTCTGTTGTATAAATGGCATAAGAGATGGCGTTTGCTAAGGTTTTGCTTTGTTGTTGTGTTTTTTTATAAATAGTTTTTATTAACTGGCTTTACGTGATTCCTCTATGAATAAATTGATATCTTAATCCATTTCACTTAACCCTTGATTTACCCGGTGATTTCATACATACATAATTTACCTGGTGGAGTCCCCAGGACTCCCGGAAATAAAATCGAAATTTTAACGTGAAATAAACAGTTATAGTCTTGTTTTCTTTCTGCCTATCTTATTTTTTGATGTATTTGCTATACTTATAATATATTATTTATTTTTAAGGTTCTAACGACACTGTCGTTCCTTGCAACAGGGTCGTATCAAAAAATAGTGGGAAATGACTTTCATTCTAGTCTGTCTCAAAAGTCTGTTATGCTACGGACACACTTGCTCAACGAACGTTCGTTGTATCTCCCTTACTATTATAGTGAGAAGTATGATTTAAATGGTATTGGAAAGATAATACAACAAGCTATATATTCAAATCTAAAAGTAAACTACAAAAAAATAAAATGTACACCTTTTTGAAACCAAACTTTCCGATCAGAATTTGAATAAAAATTATGAAACTTAGTGAATTTTAAAATTTTTTTTTTTACATGAAATGACAAAAGAGTGAGGTTACCATTTTTAAAACTTTTAAAAGTTTTCATCCAAAAATTTTATATTTATAAAATTACATGGTTATTTCCAATAATATAATTTGAAAGCATATTTCATCACCTTTCGAAAACAGTATTTAGTTTTCGGATACGTTAACAAATATTCCATTTATTTGGATTTTATCTCAAAGCGGGAATATTTTTAGCCTCTGACAAAAATCGCCAAATTTTTGAAGGGATAAGAAAATTAAAAGATCGATATGGGTTCGTAATCGGATCACTAGAAGAGCAAACCTTGGAGCAAGTAATCATTTGTTAGTAGAAATGCGAGATGTCAACGGATATAAAAATCATTTACGAATGCTTCCGCAGTATTTGACGAGCTACTCTCTAAAATTGCATACAAAAACGAGATACTCAAATGCGGAATGCTATTCGGAACTGAGATCGGATTGAAATGAGCATGCTCATAAGCCAGCCTGTCCACACATGCTTAGAGGCTTCCCCTTCCATCCGATAATCCAATGAGCATGCTCACAAATCAAACGTCTGTCGATTTGAGAGTATGCTCTTTTGGCTTCAAATGAGCATGCTCATTACTAGCAACGTCACTGACACACATGCTACTAGGTAGCAATTGCTACTAGGTAGCATGCTCTTTGGCTTCAAATGAGCAAGTGTGTCCGTAGCATAAGCCGACACATGAATGAGATCGTGTCGGCTATTAACCAAATCATGGGTCGACATATCAGATTCCCAAGTACCGAGCAACAAAGGAATTCTGTCAAACAAGGGTATGTTCAGATTTATTATATTTTGTTAATTATCTTGATTAAGGCATATTCAGACAACAGGCTAATGTGTAATTATTTTATGTACTCGTAACATTATGTCATATCTCCATCACCTTGTGTCGAGGAATGAACACATCAATCAACATGAATATTATATTAACACACAGGCATAGTCTAAGGCCGATTTAAATATATAATACATAAACTCAGCAGATGATTGTAACAAATTACAAGATATTAATAGAATTAATAAATATTGCATAGAAATTCAATTATTTCTAAACATAGATAAATGTAATGTGATAACATTTTCACGTAAATGTCACCAAATCATCCATACTTACCGTCTAAACCATGTTCCTCTCCAACGAGTAGAAAAAATGAGAGACCTTGGAGTATTACTTGACTCTAAATTACTGAAATCATATTGAAAACGTTTTAGAAAAAGCCTAAAAACAAATGGGCTTCATTCTACGAGTCACAAAACCATTCAATAAACCTTTTACACTTGAACTACTTTATATGGCAAACGTAAGATCCATCTCGAATTTGCACCTGTCATTTGGAATCCTCAATACCAAACTTATATTAACCGAATTGAAAACATTCAACATTATTAAGCGTTAGTTGGCTTGGCCTCTTTCAGCATATCGCTCGCCATACATTCCCATGAAATACGCCATAACAAATAACGCTAGCGCTTTTAACACTGTGTGCGTCACGAGTGTTATGTTCAATAATTTTTTGTAAAACTGTTTCCTAAATAAAATTAAATAAAAAAAAAATATAAAAAAATTACTAGTCATAGAATAGAAGAGGACTATACAAATGCCTTCCATGTAGGTTTGTAGTTACCACTGACTTAGTGCCTTTTGGTTCTAACCCAATTAACTTTGCTCTGTCTTTCGTACACTTACTTGAATTTCATAACGATGATGAAACACAGTGCAGTGTGGTTTTGGAAATTCAGGCAAAAAACGGTCAGTCTTATTACGATTACAGTAATATTAATTTTATAGCATATCGTCTCTATCGAGGTTGAAGGGAGGAACAATAAGAATTACAAAAACAACTAAAATTGTATATGTGGTGTTATATTTTTATATTTATAATATAAACAAGTCTCCACAAAAGTCCATGCTTCTACGCTCTAGGAAAAGCTTTGAAAATCTGTGTAGACACGTTAAGAAAAAAAACGTCCTCCGCAAAGAGATTCAGCGTTAAAAACCTAGGCAATATATTTTACATAAATGCATAATATAACATAACATAATATAACAACATCAATATGTCGGAGGGGCCAAGTATCACGGCATCTGGGAAGATGGCGAAGAACCGCGAGTAGTGAATGATCCTCGTTCATCAGGGCTTTTGAAGTAGGAGTCTCGATTCTCAGCAACAGAGGAAATGACTCAGAAGATGAAGCGAGAACATGAAAGCAAAATAACAAAATAATTAGAAAAGTACAAAAATAAATGCATTCATTATTCACAAACAACAATTATCAAAGAAATAAAAGCAAGTTTTTCTCTGTAACGTATCGTTACTTTATTAATTACATCAAAGGTAAATTGAAGATTTAATACAACCTAGATGTCTATTTGGACAAATTGTATAATTCCTCATTTTAAATTTTAAAAAATGTTTCATTAAATACAATTTAGAACACATACAGTAAAGGAGAGATGTTACAACTAAGTACACGGTTAAATTGCAATCTTAATATATAAAACAAAGTCGGGATAGTTATACCATTTATAACTCAAGAACGGCTGGACCGATTTTTATGATCTTTGATTTGTTGGATTTGTCTCCGTCAAGAATAGCAAAATAAAGAGCTCTGGCATTATGAAATTTGCATAAAAATTGAAACAGGTCAAAGGCGAGTTGTTTGAAAAATGGGTGTATTTTATGGAGTTTAGAGGCAGGGAAAAAAAGGCAGGATGGGCGAAAGGGAATTAAGGAGGGGGCTTGCGGGAGGGAGGGGGAAGGGGAATGCTTGAGGGGGGTCGAGAGAAGAGAGACAGCGGAAGAGGGGAGGGGGAAGGTGAAAGTGGAACACGCGAAGGGAAGGAAACTCGGAGGGGAAGAGGAGGCGGAAGGGGAATGGGTCCTGATAACGTGTCATGTATTATAAAAATACGAGGGGGAAGGGGAATGTGTGACGGGGGTCGAGAGAAGGGTGACAGCGGAAGAGGGGAGGGGGGAGGTGAAAGTGGAACATCATATCATATTCACTCTAATCGAACAAAATGTTGTATTCATACTTATCAATAAAATGAATCTCCCGTTTGGCAAGGGCAGCTCTCAGCTTCTTCTAAAACAATAAAAAAAACTATATTGATAGTTTAGTACCTATGTAAGTCTATTTGTGTCATAAAAATTGTACGTTTTTCAGATTTTATGAGAAATGTCAGTTTCCGGGCATTATTGGATGCATAGATGGAACCCAAATAGCTATAATAAAACCAAAAGACCATGAAGAGACATTTTTCAACCGAAAAGGTTTCCACTCGATGAATGTTCTCATGGTAAATAAATATTTCGTTTATTGAAATACAATCGCCAAATTTGAGTATCTCTAACCATCTATCCAAATTCATTTTCAATAATCACATCCTCTGGTTCTGGCATTTGAGCTTATTTTATCTGCTTGCCCATTGTTTACACCCATACATAAATTATATACTTCTTTGTCATCTACATTATTGAGGCTTCAAACTTACAATGTTGTCAGTTTTGCCTCATCTGTTTTTAAATTGCGAGAGTAATGGAGTACAACGTAAACAGTAATGTGGAGAGTGGCGTTCTTGCTTTTAAACCCCTCATGTAGTTAATTGTCAGACAAAACCGCTGGATAAATAATAATATATTTTAGTTTTAATGTTCTTGTTTAGTCCTGTGTTATAACAGCACTATTATTGTTAATTTTTGTTCTCTTGTCATTGCCTTCTATACTCGTATTCTGTATATTCTTTATTCAAGAGTGATTGACCAGCAGCTGAGAATAAAAGATCCATTATTCCCCGTATCAAATTTTTTAAATTAAAAATTTTATATCGATTTATTTCATTCAAAACTTGCTTTAATATATACCTACATTCAAGTAAGCAATAAACACGCACTAATGATAAATTATTAAATATCGTTTACTTTTTGTAAGTATTTTTTAATAATAAATATTTCTGATTTTTCAATAATGTGTAAACAAAATAAGTGTGTAAATTTTTTTTTAAATATTTTAGTTTGTAAGACCTTAAATAAATAGAAAAACTGAGGTATTTTTGTCACAAAACACCTTCTCAGATTTATTTTTTAATGATTTTAATTAAACTAAAATTTAAATTTTCAAAACTGTCTTGACTAGATTATGTATTGATTTATTTTGTTGTATATGATTTGAAAATTTGTGTTGTTTAATAGTATCTGTCGTTTGAAAATTGAACAAATCTGCTAACGACCAACGGTATATCCTTAGTATATTAAAAATACACTTTGTTCTTCAAAATTTTAAAACTGCGTGTACCAGATAAAATAACAATCAATTTATGTTTTTTTATAAAAAAGAGTCAATACGTCTAGAATTTGATTTAAAACGGACTAATTTCCAGTATTCTCTGGTAATACCCTCTTAAAATTACTTTATCAATATTTTGTAAGGACGTGTATGGAGCACTGTAGGATTATTTTAAATCTTGTTATAGTTAAGCGCACTTGAAGTGAAATATCACAAAACTGCGCTATACAAATGTTACGTTAATATTATTATTATTAAATTACAATAATAGTATAATATGTTGCCATTATAATGTCTAACATAGTACAGCCTTTTCCTTAGGGTCTTCGGACATCTCCCACTTACGGTTCTTCAAGGCACAACTGAGGAACCGGCTTAAGTGCTTAAATTTTATTTTGCAACCCTTGTATAATTTTTTTTAATCATTATGTACTCAATGTAAAAGCCCGCGGGCTTACAAAATAGTAAATAAATTATATCTTACACTTCCGTTTCAACAGCTCAGCTAAAATGTCATCTCTGAATTTCGCATCTTCTTGCCTCTGCGCGGCCAAGCTGGCCAGCATGGCGTCCATGCTGGCGCCCATGCTGGCCAGCATGGCGCCCATGCCAGCCAGCAAGGCCGCACCGAACTCTTCCATCTTCTCAACTTTCTTCTCCTCCAATTTCAATTTATCTCTTTCCAGAAGAAGTTTTTCCCTCTCAATGTTCTCAGTGGCAACAAGGTACCTGTGGTCGAAGGAGATGGCTCTTTTACCAACTGAAAGCAAAATATTTTTATGTAATTTTTTTATAAATATATTTGTTAAATACGATTTTGCTCTTTTTTTTTACTCCACGCAGGAGGTTGGTGAGGAAAATAATTTCCCTGATGCACCGGTGCCGAGGGGTTCAATGTCGCTAGTTCCTCGGAGCATCTTCCATTGTAATATTAGTAGAACAAGGACAGCATTCGCACCTGACGCCTGTGCTCTAAAGATTGCAATCTGTTTGTTAAGTTAAAGAGGAGACGAAGGAGAGGGTCACAAAGACGGCCCAATCGGAAATCCAACTGTGAGATCAATTTAAAGAAATTAAAAATTGATAATTGTTTTGTTAACTTAATCTTTTTATTTAAATTTTCATCAATCTTAATATCATGTCATTAAACGAGTCTACTCTAAAACAATACCAATTTACTTTCATAAATAGAAACACAAGAAATAAGTAACACACATAATAGATCTCAGGGTCAAAAACATACCCATCAAGCAACTACGAGTAGTAGTCATACATACATATTATTTGCAATAATGTCTCACAATGTTGGGAACTTCGACAACGCCATGGACCAACCTTGTGGATGTTCCTCCCCACGATTGATGCATATGTTATGAAGAACTCCACATGCGACTATAACTGCCAATGTGTAATTGAGGTTCAATCGAAGGCCTAATCGGACGGCTTCCTTAGATTAAGGCGTGCTTAAGCTTGTGTAATTGTAAAAGCATAGTTGTGCAATTGAGCAGTGTCTAGCCAAAGTTTTGCCTTAGCACTTGATTAGTAGGATTGAGATTGAATTTTTCGGCGGTTTAGTGCGTAGAAATATAAGCGGTTGCATATTAAAATAAAAAAGCAGTCAGCCCCGCACGGTTAACCGCCCACGCGGCTGACCGGGGGTTCTTAAAATCGGGTAAAATTAACGTTTTTGAAGCTTATTTTAAATTAACGTTGCAGGCAATGGTCCCCGCTCCCCTCTAGCGAGTATTCTAACTCAACTGATATCTTGGGCGTGGGATAAATTCAATAAACAGTCCATTGAAATCATTAAAAACTATTCCAACCGCAGTAGGTAGCACTGAATTGAACAAACAAATGTAGGTATTACTGTTGTATGTGTTCCTAACTGGCTCCAGACTGTTGAGAGCAGTTGGGACTCTTCTCTTATCCAACATAAAACCGCCTTTCCCCCCCTCCTTATAAATCATACATCAACTCTGTTGAAAGTGGTCTGCAGATAACATAAAGGTGTTCTGGTCATACTCGAAATCATTAAGAAAAAACAATTGTATTCCTAAAGTAATGCATCATGACGATATTTCCACAAATGACGGTGAACACACAGCGAAGACATTCTCTAATTATTTTTCATCCGTTTATACAAAGTCGGAACCATCCACTAATGATCCAATGCCAAATATAACTGAACACAATCAAACCAATTTGGGTAAAATACATATTAGTGCAGATGAAATAAAATGTTTTTTGAGTAAAATAGATTCCAATAAAGGTCCCGGACCCGATAATATTCCTCCTTTCTTTGTCAGTTGCTGTGCACACTCTTTATGTTTACCGCTTTTTATTATACGGGTGTTAAGGTACGTACTTGAGTTAATTTAACCAGTGATTCCTGACATTATTTGGAGTAAAAAATGTAAATGAAATTTTGGTCTCCGGTGACTTTTTTTATAACATTTTTTTTTTCAATTTTTTTTTCCTTCAAAATCAAAAAAAATAAATCTTTCACATGACCTTATTGGTCACTCAGCCGAGTTATTGCCCCATTACTTACCCCGCCCCCAACTACCCAACACCTACTATTTTTTTTATGTTTTGTAAAAATAAAAAAAAATAAAACATCAAAAATGTCACCAGAGACCAAAATTTCATATACATTTTTTACTTCAAATAATGTCAGGAATCACGGGTTAAAGTAACTCAAGTACGTACCTTAACACCCTGTATTGTGTCAATTAGACATGGGCAGATTATTCACAGTAGTGAATCGATTCAATCTGATTCCCTTGGCCTTTTGAACTGATTCCTTTCATTCGATCCTTTAATTCATAAAATTCCCCAAAAAAAAAAGAAAAAAAAATATATTGTTTATGTATATAATATTAATAAAATAAAAAAATTAGACACTGATCGACGAAAACCACGACGACGGGGTTTATAATTTTTTTATGTGTGATATTATGACAGCAAAACCGATAGAAAAAATATATTTTTATAAGGCTATCAAATAAATCATCAAATTAAACAGTTTTACTAATTTTATTTTATTTATTTTAAACTTAAAATAGTTCCGCTTCGTGTGATCGAATATAAAGCGCATTCTAAACAATTTACGCAGGGCTCGAAATCGGAAGTTTTCGACCTACGATGTAACTAAATTGACGGCTCGGCCCATTGGGGAATCGCACTGCACTCCCAAACGGATTTGCGGCAGGCATTGAGAATGAATTGTATCTTTTGAGCAGTGTCTTGTGTCTTGCCTTGCAGTGACTTATTAACTCGCGAGCTGCGGACCTAGTCAGAAATGGAACTAACTGACTATGACTGTGAAATTAGAGCGATATGATCTTGACGTCACAACTGAGCGATAAGGAGCGAAATGATCTTGACGTCACAACTGAGATTCTGAATGTAATAAGAGCGAAATGGATCTTGGGATCTTGACGTCACAACTGAAAAAGAAATATTGTTTTGATTCCTGAATAAGTGAAACAGAGATCTCGCTCCGGACAAACTCAGTACCGGTAGACTAGGTACGTCGATCTCGGACCCCAGGAACCAAGAATGAGCGTGATTGTATTTTGGAAATCCCGGTCGTTCATAACTCGCGAACTGTTTCGGCCGTTTTTCGCTTGTATTGGGCCGGGAACTAGACGGATCTACAGATTTTTTTATGAATTACGGCGCGGGGGTGGGATACTTTAAGTGATTTACAATACGTTCGGAGTCACAATACTTCGGCCACTTCGCGGCGCGCATCCTATAGAATAATAATATCTATGAAATATTGTAATATTTAAATCGTTTACGGTACACAACATTCATTGAAATAATTTTACAGTAAAATAAATGCAAATTAAAATTTATTATTTAGGTTGTAAGGAAAGAAGAATTAATTCGTTTTGAAATTGAAAATCAGATCAAGTGTATCACAATAATGAATTAATTCATTTATTTCAGTCATTCAATTTTGCCCACGTCTAGTGCATGCCTCTCGTGATTTGTTTGTCTCTTGCCTCTCATTGTAATATGTGTTACTTGAGGAGCTTGTATAAAATTTATTTTTTTTATTTTATTTTTATTTTTATCACTTATTTTAATTTTTTTTTATTTGTGATTTTTCTGTTTTTCTAATTGTATGTATCTGTATTTATACATATATAACTAATTATATTGTGTCAATTGTCTCTCTTTGCATGCGTCTCGTGATCCTTATGTCTCTTGCCTCTCATTGTAATATGTCTTACTTGAGGAGCTTGTATAAAATTTTGTATTTTTTATTTTATTTTAATTTTTATCACGCATTTTAATTTTCTTTTTGTGATTTTTCTGTTTTTCTAATTGTATGTATCTGTATTTAATTGTATGAAATTGTAGATTTTTTGTAATTGTATGTCTCTATTTGTACAATAACTGAGTTTTTATAACTGGATGTTCTAACGTAAGTGCGAACATCTGTAAAAACCCAGTGTAAATAAATAAATAAAAAATAAATAGTTGATTTTATTTTTATTTCTAGTAAACGTAATCGAATAACATTTAGAGATGTTTAAGGACAATAAGTTTGATTCACAGTATGTGTACAAATTATCAAGGTCGCTTCGTAATTCCACATAATCGGATAAAGACTGTAAAGGTTTAAAATTTTCATGTCATCCGCGTATAACACAAAATGACTATTTTTAAAGCATATATAAATGTAATTTATGTAAATATTAAATTAAAGTGGTCCGAGATGCGACCCCTGGGGCACACCTGAGACGATATCGGTTAAGAAGGATGCAAAACCATTGACAATCGTGATTTGGTGCCGATTACTGATATATAACTTTTGTAAAAGAATATAATGGTTAACACGGTCAAATGCTTTGGAATAGTCCGTATAAATGGCATCTACTTGGCATCGCATATCCATTTGAGCATGTTGAAAATTTATAAAAAACGCATGATTTGAGGTTGTGGAGCGATTTTTCGTGAAGCCTACAAATTTCGTGAAGCCTACTACTTTTATCAAATCACGATTATCAATGGTTTTGCATCCTGCTTAACCGATATCGTCTCAGGTGTGCCCCAGGGGTCGCATCTCGGACCACTTTTATTTAATATTTACATAAATGACATTTATATATGCTTTAAAAATAGTCATTACTTAAGAGTGAGGGTGCGATAGTAGAATATAATTTATCGTAAACAATTTTTTCCAGTACTTTACTTAAAATCGGTAGTTTGGATATAGGTCGATAGTTGGATACATCATTTTTACTGCCATTTTTAAAGATTGGGAAAATTAAGGCTGTTTTTTTTACTTTTCGGGACATGTTCCTTCAGATAGCGATAGTTTGAAAATAACAGAAATAGGGGGAGTCAATTGTTTACTACAATAATTTATAAATATCCCTGGAAGTTGATCATTCCCTGGTCCCTTTTTGACATCAATGGACTTAAGGTATTAAAGGTGATGTCTTCATTGATCTCGATTGAGTTAATGACGCTATTTGAATTTTAAAAATCACTGGTATTGCTTGTATGAGCAGGTTGAACGTTTGAAAATACAGATCCAAAATATTCAGAAAATAAATCAGCTACTCCTTTACTGTTCTTCGAAGTTTTTTATCGTAAATCATATAATCGGGGATGGTAGGAGATTTTCTTTGGGAATTGACATAGGACCATATTTATCGACAATATGCTGTAAACCAGATTCTATCGTAGAAATATAGGTTTTGTACGTCACTAAAGCAAACGTCTTTTGCCTTTTGCGAAGCAAAAAAAATGAGAGATAATCGAGAGGGTTCCGATGACGCTTCCACCCGTACACGTTTTAAATATACTCTGTTATTTCGCAATACTATTGACGTTATTTTTGCAAAAAAAATAAATAAAATAAAATGTAATGTCTGAGAAACTTTCCAAAACGGAGAAGAATTCCGAACACCAGAAATTCAGATTAAACACATTCGTACTTATGTAATACAACTTACTGGTTGTTGGAGAACTAGCCGCATACTTCAAACATTCCTTTTTCACATCCGGGAGGTCGATATCTATATCCGTATAAGACATTTCACCTCCAGCTTCTTCCTGGGACCCTGGTTCCACCTTTATGGAAACGCTCTCTGTGTTGGGAAGGTCCATGGCCTTCTGTGATAGCGTTCCGGTTTAATAAAACGATGGTTAGTGGTCCCAGCTCGAAATAAATTAAACCCGCAATACTCCTATAAAAAATAAACAACATTGGTTTGTGTATTTCAGGGTACAAAGTTTATTAATCTTTGTGATGTGTATTATTGACAATGAGTAAATGCAAAAGATGGTCTGTAATATAATTATTGTTTTGGTAAAATGGATTAATACAAGTCTTCCGCTCAGTGTTTATTAGTAATAGCTTCAGTGGTATTTGTGACAGCAGGTGTAAATTTACATAACAAAACCCATGTACTCTCAGATATAATTAGAATTTTTCACGGCCAAAAGAGTTATTATGATTTATTTTTGGGGTATTATACCGTGTTGCGGTTCCTTCTTATTTTGCCAGCACCATATTTATTTAGGACAGCGTTATAGTGTCAATTTGTTATGTACTCTCTTCTTTTTTTAAATTGCAGTAGTTAGATAATAGTTAGTAGAAAGGAATTCAGTTACTGGAATTGAAAAATAATGCATTATAATGGTTAAACTTTAAAAAATGCGAAATGTAATTTTTTTTGAGACAGCTATGTTACGAATTACGACAGTACAAACGCAGTTTCAAAAGAAAAAAAACACTTCGGATGAGTTAAATATATTGTGTGTAACACTATTTTGTAAATATTTATCTAAGTATTCTAATAATACATATTAGCAGTTAAAAATCTTTCTTCCGGCTTCGCCCAATTTCGCCAAGTGTTGGAGACCATCTATAAGGCTTCGCCCTTACGCAAAAATAACAACTGTAAATATAAAACTACAAAATACATGCATTTAATAGGTGGATATATAATATTTTTATTTTTATTTTTAAATTTTTAACTTAATGAGTTAAACCTCAAATTATAATATTTTAATTGATGAAGATAATATTAGCGAAAGTCAATCGAGAATCCGAAACAGAAAAATCAGAAAAAGATACGGATACATCTGGGACTCAAACCCAGGACCTCTGGCAATCCGGGGCAATTTGGCAATAGCGTGTTGGCCCGGATTGCCAGAGGTCCTGGGTTCGAGTCCCAAATGTATACGTATCTTTTTCTGATTTTTCTGTTTCGGATTCTCGATTGACATTCGCTAATATTATCTTCATCAATTCGACATCAGGACATCACGATCGACACAGCACTACAATGAACCATCCCACGCCCCATGTACAGTCTGTCGCGTGTTAACCTGGTTGGTGTTGGGTAACTCAATATATTACACGGCAAAAGATGTGAAATGTGATAAATTATATTTATTAACGAGCACCTATAAAGTGGCTGGGGTCTTTGTCAATAAAACTTGAAATTACTTACGTACAAGACAACAAATCCAACGTGTTGAAAAAAACGTCACTAGAAAAGTAGAAGAATGTGATTAACTTCGGGATAGAAATGTGAGGTTCACTGAAGGGACACAAAACTGTTTATAAGGAACACAAATATTATGCATTTAACACAACTTTACCTCACGAAAGCGGAGCAACAATAGCATTATCTGACAACGGAATGAATGGAAAAATTACTAGAAGGGTTGCCATTGAATATTAGTTTAAAATACCCACAACAGATCTTCAAAATCCCCAAATTTGGGTGAACAAAATAGTATTTACAAAATTAAAGAAAATTCGGAAATAAACATTCAATTTAAGTATTCAATCATTTCGGATTTTATTTTTCGTTCACGATTAAAAAACGAATAGATAGATAGATAGAATAGATATTAGTGATTGTCACTCGTGATTGTAAATATTTTTTTATACGGTTGGATCATAATATTTAATATGGATAATTAATAAATGCTCTTTTTATAGGGGTAAGTTCCGTAATTTCTTATACTGCAGAATCCCCGCATCAATCAGGCAAGAATTGCAAACATTTTTTTTCATCTTTGTATTTTCTAAATTAATATAATAATGTATTACATGCAACTATTTTTCTTTCAGCTTTGTCCTTTTTAAATTAAAAACTTTGTCAGTTATTTCGAATCAAATTTCAACACATGGTCACCGTACAGCTTATTTATGTTATAGTGTTTGGCTTCATTCAGTTTAGTAGGTACCCATTATCTGTAAGAAACATTAATATTACAATATTATTCTTTCAATACGCATATTACTTTATGTTATTTTAATTATTTAATGAAATTGTTCCCCTCAACACAGCTTGTCCTAGTGAGATTAAACATTGTAAATAATAATACCTACCCACAAAATATTAACTCTATTTAAATTTCCCGGAATTTGGGGGTTCCTCGCAAATTGGGAGCTCTTGTTACTGGAGATAGTTGATATTATTTGATATTCTATCAAAGCAACAGTTTACGAGGAACTGGTTGCTTTGCCTTACTATGAAATACATTGCGGCAGTTATAAATAACAAGGGTCTTAACCCCTAAAAAAATTGGCGTATTTTGTCAGAGGCTAAAAATATTCCCGCTTTGCAATAAAATCCAATTAAATGGAACATTTGTTAACGTATTCGAAAACTAAAAACTGTTTTCGAAAGGTGATGAAATAGGCTTTCGAATTTCTATATTAAAAATTACTATGTGTTTTTTTAATATAAAATTTATTTGCGAAAACTTTAAAAAGTTTTAAAAATGGATCACTTTATTTTTTTTTTCTAACTAAAATTACTGATAATGAAAAAACATAAAACACATACTTATTTCATTAGACAAATGAATTATAAACCTTACTGTCACCTCACTTTTTTTCGTTTCATGTAAAAAAAATTCTTAAAAAATTCACAAAGTTCCATAATTTTTTTTCCAATTGCTATCGGAAACTTTGGTTTCAGAAAGGGGTAAATTTTAATTTTTTTGTGTTTTTTTTTTAGATTTGAATATATAGTTTGTTGTATTCTCTTTCCAATACCGTATAGATCACATTTCTGACTATGATAGTAAGGGAGAAACAACGATTTCTGTGAGACCTATGTGAGCTGGGACAAATATGGTCTCCTGTGATTAAACAGGTTAAAGTTAATGAGAGATCGCAGGGAAACCATAATAAAATTAGAAAGGTAGATTTAGTCCAGACAAAATAAACATTCCAGTTTGCATTAATTCCGAAGCTGAATTTTTGTACAGTCTTGAATACGGCATTACTAATGTTATGTCAAAAGTCCCCATCGATCTAGCGTTAGCGTTGTTTTTATCAGAGGTCAGAGGTCACAAATTTTTATTTTTTGCGTACACATCTGAAACGGTGAGGGCTACCGAAAAAAAATATGAGAAGAGTTTGTAGATCGTTAAATTTTTTACAAAAAGGTATTAGTACTTCCCTACGAAGAATTATGTTGGTTCAAAACTGACTGGATTTACTAGGGTTACGCCTCTCGAAAAACGCCGGTTCCCTTGGAAAATCCGAAAAATGCAGGTGTACACCGGTTTCTATGGAAAATCAGAAAAATGCAGGTATACCCCGTCAGTCGCAGGCACATGTTACTCAAGGCCAACTAACTAATGAAATTAGGGATAGACAGTGACTCACTCAGAATCGTATATTTTCAACGTAATGAGTGCACGAGTCACAAAAACCAATATTCCAATACGACCCGATGATGTGTGCATATGAGTGCATATTAATAAGGATAAGGATAAAGTTGCTTGGTAGGAAAAGCAGGAAAAATTCTTTTTTTTAGAAAACTTTGCGATCTACAAACTCTTCTCACATTTGTTTCTGTAGCTCTCACCGTTTACGAGATTTTTACGCAAAAAACCAAAATTTATGACCTCGGATAAAAAACAACGCTAACGCGATTGGGACTTTTGACATAACATTTGTAATGCCGTATTCAAGACCTGCACAAAAATTCAGCTTGTTCGGAATTAATGCAAACTCAGCACTTTTTTCGTCTACTTTGACTGGACTAATCTGTAAAGTCGGCAGTTCAGCAAAGGCGAGACGACCCAAGACTCATAAACCCAAAATACTTGGGAACTCCGAAACCAGACAATAAGGGCCATAAAAGCATAGCCAGAACTGACCGAGACAACCAACTGGGAGATTTCTAGATTTATGCAGACTAGACTATTTCGACGCTTTATTGATTTTAGAACCTAGTACTTGACTGTTTGTCATATAATTATGTAAATGGCACTTGTGCCTCGAATCATTTCTTATGCAGTTTTATAAATTTAATAACAGTATGTACTTAACTAGGTAATATGAACTACACCTGTCAATTCGACAGACTTAAAAAGGGAAACCTTCCTAGTGGGACAGTCGAAGCTTCTTTAAGCTGCTAATGTACTTTTAAATAAAATAAATAAATAAAAAATCGATGAATCAATGATGATGTAATCGACAAGCGACGTCGGACAATTTGATCTTTTGATGTTTCAGGTACTACCTACTAGCGATGGGCACAATCGATGAATAATCGATGATTTACTCGATCTTTTTTACCTTCGAATGATTTCGATTCATTTCCATAGAAAAATCGATTCTCGCTTCTCGATGTCAAATTCATTCGAATGCACAGTCCGAGAGAATCGGTTTGAAACGTCATCGAACTTGGAATCGATTCTCGCTTCTCGATGTCAAAATTCTTTCGAATGCACGGCCGAGACAATCGGTTTGAAACGTCATCGAACTTGAAATCGATTCTCGCTTCTCGATGTCAGAATTCGAATGCATAGTCTTGAAACGTCATCGAAAGTGATTTTGATTGACAATCGAAATATTTTATAGGTACATGTTATAAACAACCTGATGTGTGAATTTTAAATTATGAATGAATACTTTTAGGTAACGATTTACGTTTTCAGTATAGTTTATACGTAAAAGATTGCGATGGTGATAGCTTTCAACAATTTAAAAATGTTTATTATGAGGTTATGTATCATCTATTTGGGTATTGTATATTTAATTTAAAATAAAACAATAACTTAGTATATACCATTTTTATATTTAATGCCGACCGGGTTTCGCTAAAACCGTAGTTTCTTCAGGGCAGTAAATAATACTTTACCAAAATCAGCAAGTAATATGTTTTCATATGGACATATCCAAATATATTTAATTTATTTGAAATTAACAGGTGTTTCTTAGTTTGTAATAAAAATGAAACGATTTCTATAGTAAGAAAACTTTATTTATATATTTAATGATAATATTTATATATTTAATGATAATTTGTTAATAATTGCATACGAAAAGGTGTCCATAACCTACATGTTATTTAGAGGTTATTTTTTTTTAACAAAAACGACATAAAATTATTATCTTCGTGTTAAACACAGACACACTGTCAATATTATTAATGGGAATTTGTACCTACCGGCTAAACTAAATATCTTATTAGTAATTTTATTGTTGTGAGATGCCCACATATTTGAAATTCGTGAAAAAAAAGGAATAACACTAATGTTGCCATCAAACAAAAAGGAATTTGCCAATTTGCCATTGCCAGGAAAGAAAAACGGTGATCGAAATGTTGTTGCAGTACTTACTTACTAATGTTGCGTTATTTAAACATGTTATTTAGAGATTGTTTTTGAACAAAAATGTCATATAATTATAATTATTGACATATTATTAAACATACATAAATATTTTTAATGGAAATTTTTACCAACGGGCTAAACTAAGTAGCTTAACAATAATTGTTATTTTGTGAAATGCATACCAAAAAACAACAAATAAAATTACAACAAAAAAGTTAGTTGCTTAGCAACGCTAACCACGACATTAGTTTTGCATTTTTGCTCTCTGATTTTTTTAATTATATCAGATAGAAAAGAATTAGCTTTGATCCCAAAACATATAAATATTTGAAAATAAGTATATTAGATAACCTAATAAATAGACTGCCAGTGAACCATAGGATATTTAGTTAAATAAACGGATTTTAAAATTTTCATTTTGTCAGGCCCCAGTAACCAAGGTAAACGACAATATTTGAGATTAATTTGTAATATATTTTATGAGTATATTTAATTATTTTATTTTGATAACATTATTTAAAAATATAATCTATTATAGATTAGTAATGTTGAAAGATAGTTTATTGTAATGTTTAATTTAATTTTGACAGATTGAAAATTATTTGACAGTAACTTGGTTACTGGAATGTAGTAGTTACTAAGCAAAACATATTGTCATTTTCTAGTTGTTTTGTTTTGACACATGTCATATGCAACCAACAGAGATGAACAGGGGAGTATTATGTCATCTATACAGATGAACAATGATAATCTTAGACCCCAAAAAACAAAAGCAGGTATTCCTAGGCAGCGAATGAAATGGACGAACGATGTCAATATGTTCATCGTCCGTTCATATTTTTATGTAACCAAGGTAGAAACAGATATGCTGTTGTATAGAAAAAAATTACATTTACTTTTCTCAGAAAAATATCCGTTAGCCATAGTAAATGAACAAAGATTAGCAGATCAAAAAAGGGCAATATTCAAAAATAATTTAATTCCTGTAGTTACATTAGATCAGATAAAAAATGAAGTAGCAGATAGATTGCAACAGGGGAATAATTTAGAACAAATTAATACGAGTAATAATGTTATATTAGATGAATTGAATGTAGATAGTTTAGATAATAATCTAGTAGACATGACCAATGGTATTACAGTAGATTCAAATAACGAAGATGTTATTTATAATCTTAGGGAAATCAATATTGCAAATTTAAACTTAGTAGATGATAATGTAGTAGAATTAGCTAACTTACTTCATAATAATATAATTAGATTTATAGATGTAGAGCCCACACATAGACCAAAATTACCAAAATTACATACGTCAAAAAAATTATCTAAATTAATTTTTGATTTAAATAATATAATTTTACCAAAAATTATATTTGAGAACATTAGTTTTTTAGATCTTCATACAATAGTATATGCCAGTGCTATCACTATATGTAATAAGTTAGGAATTGAATTAAAGTCCTCTGATGATAGATCATATAGTTATAGTAAACCAGAATGGCAGATTAGATTAGAAAATGATGTAGTATTTTTAAGAAGTAGCATAGCTAGAATGATAGAATATAAAAATGGAAATAGAAGTAGGAATATTTTGAGACATGTAGACGAAATTGGGAGAAAATTTGGTTATAGCATTGATAGTAATAATAATGAAAATATAATCAATGATTTATTGGATTTATCAAAACAAAAATTAGGTGTAAAAGCTAGTAGATTAAAAAGATATAATTATACGTATAATAAAAAAAATAATAACAGATTATTCCAGAAAAATGAGAAAATATTTTATTCCAAACTTGACGATAAAAAAAATATTATTTCTAATAATAATATTCCGTTGCCATCTAAAACAGATATGCACGATTTTTGGACTAAAATTTGGAGTAAAGATATAAAACACAATGAGTCAGGTCCCTGGATAGAAAATGAAGAACTCAATTGTTCAGACATTGAACAAATGAGTTTTTCTGATATATCGGTTGAATTGTTAGCCAAAATTATTAAAAATACTCATAATTGGAAAGCCACGGGTTGCGATTGGATACATAATTTTTGGTACAAACGTCTGACTACGTTACATCCTCTTTTGGCAAAACATCTTTCAAAATTTGTTAGACAAACTCAAAATTTTCCAAATTTTCTAACTAAGGGCATTACTTATATGTTGCCTAAAAGCGAAAATATTAATAATCCCTCTCAGTATAGACCCATTACATGTTTACCGACAATATATAAAATTTTAACCTCTTGCTTGACAGATTTAATATATAATCATTTAGATGAAAAAAATATTTTATCTGAACAACAAAAAGGTTGTCGCAGAAAACATATGGGATGTAAAGAACAATTAGTTATTGATTCTGTAATTCTAAAACAGATTCAAAATAAAAAACGTAATTTACATATTTGCTATATAGATTACCAAAAGGCTTTTGATAGTGTCCCGCACTCGTGGCTTATCAAAGTATTAAATATATATAAAATTAATCCAATGATTATTAGCTTTTTAGAAAATATTATGTCATTTTGGAATACAGATTTATTTATCAATTTAAAGGGTAAGAAAATAGTAGTACCGGGCATTTCAATAAAAAGAGGAATTTTTCAAGGAGACTCGTTGAGTCCTCTTTGGTTTTGCTTAGCATTAAATCCTCTATCCAAAATGTTAATAAAAAGCAAGTTTGGAATAAAAATTAAGGGAAATACAGGAGAGAGTAGTACAATTTCGCATCTATTATATATGGATGATATAAAATTATTTTCAAATTCTGAATCAAATTTAGAGAAAATGATTAAGGTAGTTAAAATTTTTTTCAGATGATATTAAAATGACTTTTGGTCTAGATAAATGTAGAACGATCCATATAGAGAAAGGCAAAATTATAGATGGAGATGAGGGTATATTTAGAAATTTCAAAATTAAAAGTATGAAAGGGGATGAGGTTTATAAATACTTAGGATACCCGCAATCGAATAGATTAGATCATACTAGTATTAAAAATGATATTAGGATTAAATTTCAAACTAGGATAAGAAAAATTTTAAAATGCAATCTATCTGCTAAAAATTTAGTAAAGGCAATAAATAGTTGGGCAATACCTCTATTAACGTACTCATTTGGTATAATTAAATGGTCTAATACAGATTTAGATAGCTTAGAACGATTAATTAGAACTACGTTAACAAAGTTTAATTGTCATCATCCAAATTCAGCTATAGAACGAATTAATTTACCTAGAAATTTAGGAGGTAGAGGTATAGTCAAAATAACCTCTTTAAAACAAAATCAGGTAGAAATGTTAAGAAATTTTTTTCATAGAAAAGCTAATAGCTCAGAGCTGCATAAAATAATTTGCAAGGCAGACAGAAATATTTCACCTTTAAATTTATACGACGAGAATGCCAACATTTTTATAAATACCAACCAGGAATTATTAGATTCTTGGTCAAATAAAATTATTCACGCAAAACACTTCAATTATCTCAACCAAACGTATGTTGACAAACTTTCGTCAAACAAATGGTTGAGTATTGGAGAGTTGAGCGCAGAAATAGAAGGTTTTATGCTTGCTATTCAAGATAGAGTAATTAATACCAAAAATTATAGGAAGCATATAATCAAAGATCCAAATCAAATTGATGATTTATGTAGAAAATGTATGGCTTTTCCGGAAACTATAGAACACATTATATCAGGATGTTCTATATTAGCGCCGTCTGAGTATACATTTAGGCACAATCAGGTTTTAAAAATAATTCACCAAAGTTTGGTAATTAAACATAACTTGATTGAATGTCATAATATAGTACCATATTATGAATACGAACCAAATTCATTTTTAGAAAATAATTTCTTTAAAATTTACTATGATAAAACTATACTAACAGACAGACCAATTGGTCATAATAGACCTGATATAGTTTTACATGACAAAATTAAAAAAAATAACTTATATTATTGATGTAGCTATTCCGAATTCCTGTAATATTCAAAAATCTGTTTCTGAAAAAATAAGAAAGTATACAGATTTAGGAAATGAAATTAAAAGAATTTGGCATTCTCAGACTATAAAAATATTACCTTTTGTTATTTCGGCTACTGGCATTATACCTAGCTCTCTTATTAAAAATTTAGGCATATTAGATTTGTCAAAGAATTTGTATATAAAAATGCAAAAATCAGTCATTTTAAATACATGTAGAATTACGAAAGATTTTTTAAATATTTATATTGAGGGATCAGTAGGATTTATCGGTCAAATTAGGAATTCCACAGAGCCGAACCCTCTGATATGAAAATATCTGGAGACGGTGAATTATATTCCCATTTAATAGTTTGGTAGATTAACGTGTTGTTCTTGTATTGTTTTGTATTAATTATACTTATATAATACACTTGCATAACGTGGATTTACTAGATGATCATTTATATGGAAAAGTGTATGAAAGGGTTTAGTTTTTCCTATGGGAAAAACTAAACCCGTTCCTGTAAATCTGGTGAAATATAAAAAATAAGCGTTGCCATACATGATGCACCATAATAATTTTCGGCTTCCTACCCCCCCCCCCCCCCCCCCTCACCGAAAATTCTGCCCCTGACCGTAGCTATTGCTCCCAAACTCCGAGCAAAAAATCGATTAATCATTTGATTATTGTGATATCTCGATTAAAAAAAATCGATTATATAAAAGTTTCGATCATTCCCATCGCCACTACCTACTATAATGCAAATGTCGTAAACTAACCATCTACCCTAACAAACATCTATGGTCTAGCTGTCAAAGGAAGGGACGCTTCTTATTTCGATTTTGAAAGTTCTAATCTGTAATTTCAAGTTATTATTGAAAAGCTACCTCTGAGTAAGTAGCTAATGTGAGTACCCTTTAGTTATTATCGAATTATTCTGAGAGTTATTTTATTATATTAGTAGGTAATGTCATCGATCATCATTTTCAATATGTTGTGTTAAAATCAATTGAGGTTATGTACTTCTTTACGTAAATTTATGATTATTTAAGTAGCCCCAACCTGCCGTGTGACTTTGATCGTCTTTATTTGAATTATTTTAATATCCGTTTATTAAAATTGGTTTTGTAGAAGTTTTATTCGGTCGGCACTACAGGTGCAATATTTAAGGGAACATTTTTTAACCATTTGGACACTTGATTTTTTGGTAAATATTTACAAAACCTCAATGCTTAATATGCACTAAAAATATATGTGTAGTAGTTAGATACTAAAGAGTACTAATCAATTCAGAATTCAATTCAGAATTTAAAAAAATGCATTTTAATAGTTATTTTTTAAACTCTTGTATTTTGGTATCCCGTAGACGTACTTAAGCAAACACTTCACCACAGTCATTCACACATCTGCTCTGACGATGGATACTGTAGCGTTGCCCGAAACGTTGGCTAAAGAAGGAGATAGCGCAACACGGCATAACACCCCAAAAACAATTAACAAAAAAAAACATACTTAGTTTATCCATAGTAACCATCAACGGTCGGTGGCTGAATTGGCATAGCGTTTGGGTCATCCCCGGGATTTTTTTTTTTTTTTTTAATATTTGTATTTTTTTTCCAATAAATACACTATTTTTTAAGTCCCGTGTTCAATTCGTCGGTTCGCTAAGTCCTCCATAATGAAGCAAGCAACATTTTCCGTTAACTGTGGTGGTAGTAGGAAACTGGACTAATTAATTAATGTTTTGTTGCAGTTATACTTTTATTGTGAGCTGCGATCAATTACCATAACACAGGAGGACGCTATCACAGCAATGCCATGGATCTTCCCAACCCAGAGAGTGTTTCCATCAAGACGGAAGCAGGGTCCCAGGAAGAAGGCGCAGGTGAAATGCCGTGTATGGATATAGACGTCCACCTTCCGGATGTAAAGAAGGAATGTTTGCAGGATGCAGAGAGTGTTCAGCTTACTGGTAAGTTGCATTACATGTATTATCACAGAGGAGTATCAGACGCAGTCAGAACAGCTAATTGTTCTCTCCTTCCCCTCTTATCGTCCATCAGTATCAGACGCAGTCAGAACAGCTAATTGTTCTCTCCTTCCCCTCTTATCGTCCATCAGTATCAGACGCAGTCAGAACAGCTAATTGTTCTCTCCTTCCCCTCTTATCGTCCATCAGTATCAGACGCAGTCAGAACAGCTAATTGTTCTCTCCTTCCCCTCTTATCGTCCATCGGTCCTTTTTTTCACCTTTGTAATATTGGTTTTTAGAAAACTGTCGAATTAAAAAAAACATTCAATTTATAATGCCCGTAAACAGTTCATAGTTCCTCAATTGTTGCCTCACAGTATGTAAAATAAATAAATAAAAAATTCTAACTATAAATTTCTCATATTAACCCACACTATATTATTATTTTTATGCCATCTGCAATTTAAAAACTGGCTTCAGTTTAAGTTATTTTTATTTTTTCTCTTTTCTTATAATATAATATTTTCACTAACCTTTATAACTACCATTTTTATAATGTTCATTGCTATGAGTTTATCTTTCTTATTTAAACATTGTGTTACATATATATCACTGTATTAAACACTTATTTTGTAAAAGCCCATCAGGGCGTTGAAAATAAATAATAATAAATAAATAATAATAAATATTTTATCACTGAAATAAATATTCTCACATTCTTTCATTCACGAATATTTTGGTCTTGTAAGATAAAGCGCGTATCCTGTATAGTGTATTTTCGTAATGCAATTAATATATTATATTATGATGCATAACGGTGACTCTGAATTCATTATTCGATTGACTTTATGAAACTACATATTCTTTCTGAAGAATCGCAAGAATAGAACACTATAGTTAAAAGGTTCTTACAGCGCTTATCTCGTGTGAATTATATCTAACTCTTTTACTGACCGTCCGTGGTCGAGTGGTAACAACACTTGACTCCCAATCGGAAGGTTGCGGGTTCGAACCCGGCGTGCGCAAATAAATTTTATTTGATTAATTTGTGTTATTTCACAATTAATTAATAAAAATAATATATACTACATTTGCGGCACGTTCCAGAGTGGAAGATACTGTCAGTATCGCCCTGGTGTAAGACCACCATTCAGAATTGAGACGTTACTTAATAATGGCTTTAGCCGTGTTTAGTGACTAGATCTGAATAGCCAGGTACTTTCCTACCTTCCTCTTCCCCATCTCCTTCCCTTCCCCACTTTCCTTCAGCCTCACAACATACCCCAATTGGGGATGCCATAGTCTCACTGGCTCCAGACGGGAGCAGTTGGGACTCTTGTGAGGTATTCTCTATAAAAAAAAAAAAAAACTATGCAGTTTTTAAAGAAAAACGAGTAAATTTTTTTCTCTCCAGTACTTTCTTGGGAATTGGCTCTCAAGGTATAAAGATCTTTTAAAAAATTATTGTTTTTAACTAATTTTTTGGCAGTAGAAATTTTTCTAATCTACAATAGCATTTGAATATAATTCATGCAAAAAATCAACCCGTAGTTTTTTTTTTACTTTACATCTCTTTTCAATGTTTGACCTAGTTGTACCATCTATTGCGTGTGTGTGTATTGGTACCACAAAAGTTGATAGTGAACATGCTTGATTCCAAATTGTTCTGTTACATTTAAGTTGATGTATTATAATTTATAATTCTGGTTTTAATTTAAATTTATTGATAGAGAATGGGATAAATTTAGTTTTTTCAGTATTTAGTGAGGAGGTTTTTATTGAACCAATTTTTCAGTTACAATTTTTGAATGAATATGTCATTTACATGGATGATAAACAGTAATAGTCCCAGGACTGTACCTTGAGGTATGCCGGAGTGAGTTGTTTTTTGTTGACTAAGTACATCGTTGATTTTTACGACTTGGGTGCATTTGAAAAGGTAGCTTTTTATCCATTGTAGAGCTGTACCATTTACTCCAATGTTTCTTAATTTACTTAAATATTTGTCACGTGATATGCTATCAATCTATGCTTTTATGAGATCTATGAAAATTCCATGTTCTTTTATAATTCCAGGTAGCATTAATATGGAGACAGTATCAATCCAGTCAGGACACCGAGAAGAGGACGCAGGCGAGGTTCCCTATTCAGAAATAGACATAAACCTGCTGGATGTAAAAAAGGAATACTTAGAGCATTGTGAAAGCACCCTTACCGGAAAGAAACCTTTATCGTATTCCGACTGCAACTATTCATCTTCTCGCGTTCACATGCCTACTCATTGTGGAGAAAAATCCTTTTCATGTTCCTACTGCAACTATTCAAGTGCTCGAATGGGAAATTTGAAAGCTCATATGGTTACCCATACTGGAGAAAAATCTTATTCGTGTTCCGTCTGCAGCTATTCATGTTCTCGAAAGGGAACTTTAAAACGCCACTCGCTTACCCATACTGGAGAAAAGCCTCATTCATGTTCCGACTGCAGCTATTCATGTTATCAAACGGGAACTTTAAAACTTCACATGCTTACCCATACTGGAGAAAAATCGTATTCGTGTTCCCACTGCAGCTATTTAAGTGCTTATAAGGCTAATTTAAAATCTCACATGCTTACCCATACTGGGGTAAAGCCTTATTCATGTTCCGACTGCAGTTATTCATGTTCTCATATGAGGTCTTTAAAACTTCATATGCTTACCCATACTGGAGAAAAATCTTATTCGTGTTCCTCCTGCAGCTACTCAAGTGTTCAAAGGGGAAATTTAAAAGCTCACACACTTACCCATACTCAAGAAAAACCTTATTCATGTTCCTACTGCAGCTATTTATGTTCTCGAAAGGAAACTTTAAAACGCCACATGCGTACCCATACTGGAGAAAAAGCTTATTCATGTTCTAAGTGTATCTATTCATGTTGCCGAATGATTACTTTAAAACGTCACATGCTTAGTCATAATGGTGAAAAACCATAATCATGTTCCTTCTGCAGCTATTCATAATCTCAAAAAGAACTTTTATACATCACATACTATGAACCCCTACTTTAAGGAAACAATTTCTCATTTTTCCACTCATTTTGCGACTACGAACGCATACTGGTAAAAAAAAACTATTATCGTGTTCAGACTGTAACAATTCACATTCACAAACTTTTAAACTTCACATGCTTTTCCTCCATTCTGGAAAATAACCTTATTCATATTACGACTGCAACTATTCACTTTCTGAAAAGGGAATTTGAAATACCACGTAAAGACTCACAGTGGAAATCAATCCTTTTCGTGTTCAGATTCTTAATATTAATTATTCGTATTATCGATAGGAAACTTTTAAAGCTTACTGCAGCTATTCATACTCTCGAAAAATAATTTTATTGGTTCACTAGCTTACCTATACTGGAAAAAAAACCTTTTTCATGTTCTTCTTTTCTACTTGTCTCTTTCACTTATTATTTTATTTTCTTTTATATATGTGTCTGTATGTTATTATCTTTAGTTGATATAATATGCCCCGACGAAGCTTGAACTAAGCGAACCCTGGTTGGCTGTTAAATATTAATTCAAAATAAAAGTGGTGTTTTACAAAATGTGTTTTTTCTTTTAACATGTAATGTCATACCACAAAGTATTTGCTTCCTTCGATAAAATTATCTTTATATGAAATGTTAGAGACGTAATTTTTAAAGCGGGCGACAAACGCGAAGTTCACTTCAAAAATATACTTATAACACAGTAGCGCTCGACATACAATCCCACACAGACCCGCTAGACGTAAAAATATGATGTGCTGTGATCGCGGTTTGAATCTTCGCTAATTGGCGCTATTTTTCGTGACCGCTACGATCGCGATATCAGAAAGGTGTGCAACCCCCCCCCCCCCCCCCCCTTTATTTTGCGTGACGGTAACTGGGAGAATTTCAAAGTCCGTCTCGAACAGTATCTCCTAGTGCATGATGATAAATTTACGACAGAAATAAAGAAGAGGGCTATTTTTCTGAATGCTTTAGAGGACGATAGTTTCTCACTGTTAGTAAATTATGTATACCCAAAAAAGTAACAGAGGTAAAATTGGAAGAGTTAATTTCTAAATTAAGCGATTATTGTGGTATGTCTAAATGTTTTTTCGAAGAGAGGTAGAAATTTTATTCAGCAAAACAATCGGTCAACGAATCAATCAAGGAATTTTCAGTTCGTTTAAAAGCATTATCAATTAATTGTAAATTTGAGAATAACTTATCAGAGAAATTGCGAGATTTCTTCGTTCTCGGATGTAGACCGGTAAAATAAGAGAGAAATTATTTTTGGAAGGTGAATTACACACTTTCGAAAAATGCGTTCAAGTAGCAAAGTGCATTGAACTTGTAGTTTCAAATCAAGTTCAAGGTCTTAGTGACAACACGGTAGCCGCATATGGCAGAGTAAATAGTAACGCCACACGAGTGTCGAGTAAAACGTGTAGGCGGGATAGAGACGGCTATAGAGCTAATCCTCCTAGAAATAGAAATAGCCAGTCGCCGAAAAGAGTTTCGCTAAAGCGAAAATGTTTCACTTGTGGGAGCAATACGCATACGTAAGTTTAAGAATTTTGTTTGTAATACATGCAACTCGAAAGGTCATCTAGCAAAACAATGTAAACGAGGTTCAGATCGTAATAACGTTTATACTTTATTGTCAAAGACGGAGATGTATTCAGGCGATATTAATAGTGTGGAGCCATTTAAATATTTTATTAAATGGAATAAAATATAGGTTCATGTTAGATACTGGGGAATCATGATCAGTATTATGGTAGAAATCATACTTAAGTAATTTTACAACAGCACAGCGGTGTATAATAGTGTTTACGGTAGTGTTTTTGAAATCTGCAACCAAAAAACAATAAACACAAATCAAAAAAGTGTCAGCAAAGGTTAAAGTGATTACCGCGCATCGCATGAGCGTATTTTTACACTCGTAAATGCCATCTGTGTCAGTTTTTTTGTATAACTTAAAAAATAATATTGAACTTCAAAGTGATTTCTTCCTAAATATCTTCAAAGAGTTAATCATATTAAAAGATAACATTGTGTGATAACAATACCAAAGAGTTTATGCGACAGACACCAAAAATCGTGCTCAAATCTATGTTTTATTAGTGATTCCACCATCTAAAAACTTGATACGGTGGCTCGCATGTGGGTACGATAATATCATATTGTCAGATTGCCTGCCAATAGGCGTCAGTACCAGTCAGCAAAGGTGTTGCGGAATTAGCCAACCAACAGGCGCAAAAAAAAAACAAACATTCCAAATCAATTATTTATTTAATATTTGATAACATGATTTGTAAACACTGTCAGAGTGAAATACTCTCCGGTGATGGCATTAAATGCTCTAAATGTCTGCAAACTACCATTTCTTCTGTGTGAACATGAAGGAAACGAACTTTAGGAAGATGGGTGCTAAGCGTGATAACTGGACATGTGCTGACTGCAAAGAGGATCTACAAGGGAACCGATCTTCGAGCGCCAACAGAGCTTCGACTGCTTCCCCTGCCTGTGGTATAAAGTCACCACAGAATCCGGATGTCGAGCGGATTATGCATATAGTTCGACGATGCATTGCATCGGAGTTCGAGGCCTTCCACGCAAAACTCGACATTCTTCCGGAGCTAAAAGAATCCGTAAACTACATCTCCGCTGAGTACGAGGACCTGAAGAAAATGTTCTCAAATTCGCTGGCCACCATCAAAATTCTGCAAACTGAAAACACTAAACTTCATACAGAAATGCGCGATCTTAACACGCGCGTGTCCCACATGGAACAGATGGCGAGAGATACTAACGTTGAGATTCAATGTGTACCTGAGCATAGATCCGAGAACTTGGTATCTATCGTCAAACAACTTGGAACCGTGATTTCCCGCCCCATTGTTGAGTCTGAAATACTTAACATACACCGTGTTGCCAAATTCAAACCAGAGTCCAACCGACCCAAGGCAATCATAGTTAAACTCCCAAGCGCGAGGGTAAAGGAGGAAGTTCTGGCTGCAGTTTCTAACTTCAATAAGAAAAATAGGACAAACAAACTAAACTCTGCGCACCTGGGCATTGATGGCACGGAATCACTGATATATGTTAACGAACACCTCTCTCCTGCAAACAAGGCCCTGCACGCAGCTACAAGGATCAGAGCCAAGGAAACAAATTATAAATTTGTATGGATCAGAAACGGTCGGATCTTCGTCCGAAAGGACGAAAACTCTGCGCGCGTGGTGTTGATCCGTGATCACGACTCTTTGGCTTCTCTTTCCTAATTTTTCTATTGTTATTTAACTATATAATGTGAAATATGTATGTCAAATTCTCAACAGAATGGATCTGAAAATTTTTTACCAAAATGTAAGGGGCGTTAGAACTAAAACAAATGACATAAAAAACGAAATTATGGTAAATAATTACGATGTAATCTGTTTCACTGAAACTTGGTTGAACTCATCAATATTTAGTAATGAATTGTTTGACGAGCGTTACCTAGTTTTCCGAAGAGATCGTGAATCCACTAATTCTACATCCAGAGAAGGTGGTGGGGTTTTAGCAGCAGTCGATAAAAAATTTATAACAACGAGCAAATCTACTTGGGAAAGTGATTGTGAAGATTTATGGTTATCGATAAAACCGCACGAATATTCTAACTCATTCATCTACATATGTGTATTATATATTCCTCCCAATTTATCTGTTGATGATTACTGTAATAGAATCAAGAATATTCAGGATATTTATTTACAACATAGTAATCCCAAATTTAAATTTATAATTGTTGGTGATTTTAATTTGCCTGAGATTAAATGGACACCCGAAATCGCATATAACAACAAAGCACTAGCTCCGTCCAACTACACTAGTCGTAAAGCTCACTGTGTTGTTAATTTGGCTTCAATGTGCAACCTTCACCAATTCAATTATGTTCTTAATGGAAATTCCAATATTCTTGACCTACTTTTTTGTGATCAAACTGATATTAATCTGTCCAGAACAACAGGGTTTGGAAAGGTCGACATTCATCATCCCCCTTTCGAAATAGTTTTAAAACTTGAAAAACTGAAATACTTAAAAGATAGTCACTGCCCTATTAAATACAATTTTAAGAAAGGAAATTATGAAGGATGTCGTCTAGACCTGTCAAATGTGAATTGGATCTCACTTTTCAGTAACTCGAATGTGAACAACAAGGTACAATTATTCTACGATACTTTGTGGGATATTATTGATAAACATATTCCAAAAAAAAAACACAAATTAGAAATCACTACCCCAAATGGTTTAGTCAGTCTCTTATTAAGCTCCTCGAAGAGAAAAATAAGGTAAGACTGCGGGCCAATAAATATAAAAACCCACTAGACTATGCTGAGTTTGTTATTCTAAGAAAAAGATCGAAAAAAATGCAAAAATAATGCTATTTATCATACATTAACTCTGTTGAACAAGGCATAAAAGTAAACGTAAAAGCTTTCTGGGCATATTCAAAATCATTGCGTACTACCAATTGCATTCCCAAATTAATTCACCTGGATTCTATATCTGCAGATAATGGACAACAGATTGCCAATCTTTTTTCTAATTATTTTGCATCCGTTTATACTCAATCTAATCCCTTGTTATATACTGCCATTTAAAGTTACACAAAATAACCAATTTAATCTTGGCGAAATCAATGTTAGCATGGAAACCATCAAATCTTGTTTAGAAAAAATCGATACGTCCAAAGGTCCAGGACCTGACAAAATACCTCCCTTGTTTGTAAGATGTTGTTCCAGCGCGTTGATTAAACCACTTTTTATAATATACAATGAATCATTGTCTACAGGAACTTTCCCAGATTTGTGGAAAAAGGCACATATTGTTCCAATACACAAATCGGGTGATCAATCTTTTGTGAAAAATTATCGACCAATCAGCATTTTATCGTGTTTTGCAAAAGCCTTTGAATCTATAATTTATATTTCTGTATTTTCACATTTTAAACCCCAATTATGCATTAATCAACATGGGTTTGTTCCCAACAGATCTATAAACTCAAATCTTCTCGACTTTTGTGATTATGTTTGTAATGCGTTTAATGAAAGAACTCAAGTGGATGCCATTTACACAGATTTTCAAAAGGTATTTGATAAAGTTAACCACTATATTTTACTACAAAAGCTTGATCAGATAGGTATTCACGGTAATCTATTTAGATGGCTTAAGTCTTACTTGGAAAATAGAACACAATTAGTACTTATTAATGGGTACGAATCACCTCCCGTAATTGCAACATCAGGCGTACCCCAGGGGTCCAACCTTGGTCCTCTGCTTTTTTTAATCTTCATTAATGACCTTGGCCACATGTTACGCTGTGATTTTGCTCTATTTGCCGATGATCTCAAGATTTACCGCAAAATTTCCACTGACTCTGATCATGTTATGCTCCAAGAAGACCTTTATACACTAAATAACTGGTGCATTCAAAACGATATGTTTTTAAATATTGAAAAATGTTACATTATTACTTTTACTCGTAAAAGAATACGAAAGGATTATGCATATTCTATTAATAATGTTCAATTAAATAAAGTCACCACTGTAAGAGATCTAGGAATCACTCTTGATTCAAAGTTTATGTTTGATGTACACATCAGTGATTTTATAAGTAAATCATTGAAAATGATTGGATTCATTCATAGAATATCGAAACCATTTAAATACCCCCAATCTATTATAATCTTGTACAACTCGTTGGTCAGAAGCAAATTGGAATATGGGAGTGTTATCTGGAATCCACATTATTTAAAATATTCTAAAAGTATTGAATCTGTGCAAAAGAAATTCCTAAGACTGTTATCATTTAAACTTGGATTTAATGCCTTACTCCAATCTTATGAGGAACGACTACATCACTTTAATTTTATAACATTGGAAAAAAGAAGGAAATTTACTGACTTGATATGTTTATATAAAATTATTCGTGATAAACTTCTTACCACTCATTGTCTGAGCAATATTCATATTAAAGTCCCTAATAGACGTAATTTAAGGAGTCAAAATATATTCCATATTGAAAGATTTAATAACAATATCGCATACTTCAATCCTCTGTCTCGAATGTGTCGTCTATACAATACAATTGAATGTGACCTTATAGATATCTTTGCAAACAGTCTCGCATATTTTAAAAAACAAATTAACAATCTTCTACCATGATACGTCTATTGTTTTATCATTATATCTTTCCTTTATCTTTTTATATCTTCTCTTTCTCTATACACTTTCTGTATTTTGTATCTCATGTTATATATATATATATATTTTTATTTTTTTATTTTTTTTTATTCACCAGATTTACAGGAACGGGTTTAGTTTTCCCCATAGGAAAAACTAAACCCTTTCATACACTTTTCCATATAAATGATCATCTAGTAAATCCACGTTATGCAAGTGTATTATATAAGTATAATTAATACAAAACAATACAAGAACAACACGTTAATCTACCAAACTATTAAATGGGAATATAATTCACCGTCTCCAGATATTTTCATATCAGAGGGTTCGGCTCTGTGGAATTCCTAATTTGACCGATAAATCCTACTGATCCCTCAATATAAATATTTAAAAAATCTTTCGTAATTCTACATGTATTTAAAATGACTGATTTTTGCATTTTTATATACAAATTCTTTGACAAATCTAATATGCCTAAATTTTTAATAAGAGAGCTAGGTATAATGCCAGTAGCCGAAATAACAAAAGGTAATATTTTTATAGTCTGAGAATGCCAAATTCTTTTAATTTCATTTCCTAAATCTGTATACTTTCTTATTTTTTCAGAAACAGATTTTTGAATATTACAGGAATTTGGAATAGCTACATCAATAATATAAGTTATTTTTTTAATTTTGTCATGTAAAACTATATCAGGTCTATTATGACCAATTGGTCTGTCTGTTAGTATAGTTTAATCATAGTAAATTTTAAAGAAATTATTTTCTAAAAATGAATTTGGTTCGTATTCATAATATGGTACTATATTATGACAGTCAATCAAGTTATGTTTAATTACCAAACTTTGGTGAATTATTTTTAAAACCTGATTGTGCCTAAATGTATACTCAGACGGCGCTAATATAGAACATCCTGATATAATGATAATATTATTATAATATAATATTATTATTATTATCTGTCATTTTCACTACTAGCATCACCGCCTAGTAACAACTAAACCTTGATTACGCATGCTGTGAACATTTTTAATTGGAGTGTTAATATCTGTGCACATCCCAACGCAATAATATTAATGTAATACTTGTTAACACTCTGTAAATGTTTCAAACAATAAATAAATTTAGAAACATTAAATTGTCGCGGGAAAAAATCAGTTTACGGGGTTTCAACAATGCTCTCATAAAAGTGGTAGGTACTTTCAATGTTGTTGTTGAATTTAACAATAAGCGTCGGGATTTAAAGATTGTTGTAGTTGAGAATACAAATTTACCAGTGCTAGGGCGTGATTTTATGGATATTTTTGATTTAGGAATTTCAGGAATCGTAAATATTTCAGAAATATTTACGGATACGATAGGCAAGTTTAATGGGTACGAAGTTGAATTAAAATTAAAACAAGATGCAAGCCCTGTGTGCCGGACGGGCCATGAAAATAGAAAAGAAGAAGAAGATGACGCGGTCGTCCTCTTTTTCTGTCCATCGTCAATCAAATACCATTATTATATACGTCTACTTTTACAACGTCTCATCTCTTCTCTTCTCTGCCTGGCCCAAACTTCTGCTCCGGACTGCTTCCCAGACCAGAGATGGCTGCCAAATTCAACCGTGGGGCGCACTTGCGATTTGTACAGGGTTAGCAGTTGTGTACTATTAAAGTATCTGCGGGCCCTGTACAGTACGCCCAGTTTCTGAGAGGCCAACTTAAATCTGGCCTCGATGGAGCCCCCGTACCTGAGCTGGTCACTTAGAGTTACACCGAGCATATCAATGGAGGACCTGTTTGGAAGAATGCTACCGTTGAAGGAGACTAGATTGTCATTTCGATCCCTTTTAGACGTAATCAGACATGATTGGGTCTTTGAAACATTGAATTCGACGAGATTATTCTTACCCCAAGAGAAAACACTCTCGAGGTAACCGTCCAGTCTTTGTTTCAAAGCCCTTCGAGCCGTTGGAATTTGTTCACCCTTTGGGGGCTTGTCAAACAAAAAGCTATCATGGACTGTACTGTCATCCGCGTAGCAATGAATTGGTGCACATGTCAAAAGGTCATTGATGTGCAACAAAAACAAAGTCGGAGACAGAACCGATCCCTGTGGGACGCCAGTGTAGCGTACGCATTGTATAGCCGTTTAAATATTTTACTGCACGGGCAACACCAAAAGGCCCCGCGCCATACGACTGCAAACTTGCATGTCATTCTGGTTTCACGGCCCGGTCGTCGAGTTGCTTCTTTGCGTACGCTACCTCTGTTAAATCCTTCTGATATTAATTTGATATTAAATATGATCTGATATTAAAGTGTGTCGGTTTGTGGAGTCAATTAATAAATGAGAATTAAACGTTCACCATAGTATTCATTTAAATACCGACCATCCTTTTGGTAACATCAACGTGCTTGGAGTCCACGTGTGGATCCGCCAATGGATCCACCAATATACATCATCATCATCTCCCAAACCAGCATTTATCGAGTGCGAGGAAGAGGTGAAGCCATCAGCAACCGTCTGAATCGACCTCTCCGTCAAAAAGTCGGCAATCCACGTACACAAGGATGCGGGAAGTCCGTAAGAAGGCAGTTTGTTGACAAGTCCTCAGTGCCAGCCCGGTCAAAAGCCTTGGAAATATTGAGTGTGACCGTTTGGGTCTCACCGAAACGTTCCAGGCACCGCCCCCAAACATGCGTCACATACGCGAGAAGATCACCGCACGAGCGGTTCTGCCGGAATCCATATTGACGGTCGTAAATAATTTTGTTCTTCTCGAGGTATGTGAGCAGTTTGTCGTTGATCACCCGTTCCTTCACCTTGGGTAGAACCGATGTGATCGCTATGGGGCGGTTGGAGCGGTCATCCTTCTTTGGAATAGGATGGATAACCGCTTTTTTCCAACCAGAGGGTACAGAGCCAGAATTCAGGGACATTTTGAAAAGCTTTGTCAAAATCGGAGCTATTTCTGCAGCGCACCTCCGCAATACCAGGGCGGGGCCCACTAGCGTCCGTCAGGCTCACTAGCTTTATTAACATCAAGCCCTCGTAAAAGTTTCCTTGACAGTGGATTGAATGAAGCCATCCATCGCGGATGTGATGACTTCACCAATTTCCTGGGCACATCTTGAGGGATCCGAAGTCCGAAAACAGACAGCTGACCACGGGAAAGCATTAAAATGTGCCCGCAGACCGAACCAATCTGCTGACCTATAGTGCCATACTTTTCTCTTCAGCCTCTCGTTTGGTGGTCTGAAATTGACGGGGATTGAGGTCGTCACCAGGCAGTGGTCGGACGATCCTAAAGGCGCTGTGACCTCAATCTTGTAACCGTGTGGCACAGTGGTTAGAAATAGGTCTAACAGATTGGAGCGGTGAGTCTAGACATCAGGAATCCTTGTAGGCTCCTGAACCATTTGCTCCAATACGTGGCAAAGGGCAAAGGATTCCGCCTATCGGCCAGCCGAGTATGTTGATCCCGAGAACTTCAACCATGGTTTGTTATGAACATTGAAGTCCCCCAGAGCCCCAAACTCGGCCGAGGGGTAGCGGGGCAAAAGATCATCAATAGTTTTATTTTTATTTATTTCTATATAATATTACAGCGTTCACATAAAGTTATTAATATTTATACATAATAGCTAATAACATAATTTATGAACTTTTTGTTGTGTTGTGTGTAAGGTAGGTTAGTGACTGTGAAACTGTGTTTCGCTCAAATATTTGAAGAGCTCGGACGTGTCTGATTCGCTAAGTTTCGGTGAGCGGTATAGACACGCGTAGAACCTTACCGTACTGGCAAGATTGACGCGCACCCACATTACGTCAAATCTGGAGTTTTTCAGATTCAACAGTCGCACACAGTTGACGTCAGATCGGCTATAGAGACAGATACCTCCTTTGGGTCTGAACTTGCCAACGAGGGCGTAGCCCGGGCAGTCCAGATAGGAGGCATCTAGAGGCTGAGCTATCTGTGTTTCAGAGAGGAAAAGAAGGTTGTGACGTTGAGAATGGAGGTGGTGATGAACGGAGTTTAAATTTGTGTGCAGGCCGCGAATGTTGGCAAAATTCACCAACAGTCTTGGCCTGCACCGGGGAAGCCTGCTACCTGCCGCTGTAAGGATGTTAGTTTATGTTTATGATTCGAAGAAAACGTGGAATTTAATTAATACCATACTAACAAACAAGTCGAAAACTCTGAATAAATCTTGTGATAAGTTAATAATCAATAATGAAATAATCTCAAATAAAGATGATATATGTAAACATTTTAACAACTACTTTTGTAAAATTGGGTCTTCCTTAGCAGATAACATAAAAAATAAGCCCGCATACAATCCAACTAGTGAAACAACGTTGGAGCATAATAGTAACCAATCACTATATCTTCAACCCACCACGGAGCTTGAAATAAACAGAATTATTAAATCACTTAAACCAAATGCAAGTGCTGGCTACGACACAATAAAATGTAAAACAATACTCAATCTATCCGAAATATTGGCTCCCCATATTTCAAAACTAATTAACCAATGCATTACAGAGGGGACTTTTCCAGATTGCTTTAAAATTGCAAAGGTAATACCAATTTATAAATCTGGTTCAAAAACGAACACCTCAAACTATCGGCCTATTTCAATTTTACCTATTCTATCAAAAAATTTATTTATTTAACATGTAATTTATGAAAGACTAAACAATTTTCTTATAAATAAATCACTGCTATATAATAAACAATACGGTTTCAGAAAAAAATCAAATACTCTTTCGGCAACTAACGATCTAATAAACAAACTCAGAACAAGCATAGGCAGTGGAAATTATGCTATAGCAATCCTCGTAGACCTCCAAAAAGCATTCGATACCGTAAGTCATGAGATACTATTAAAAAAAATTGAAAAAATAGGTGTAATCGGCCCTGCTCTCCAACTCATTAAGTCGTATTTAAATAACAGAATGCAATATGTCAGCTTAGATGACAAAAACAGTCAACACAATAATACAAACTATGGAGTTCCTCAAGGATCCATATTAGGACCTCTATTATTTCAAATATATATTAACGATATCTGTCAATTAAACCTAAATGGGGAAATTTTTTTATACGCAGATGATACTGCTATATTTTACTTTGGCAAAAACTTAGAAAACTTACTTGAAAAAGCTCAACTGGATCTTAATAAATTAAATGACTGGCTAATTAAAAATTTATTAACTATTAACAGTAAAAAAACTAATTACATGATCTTAAGTTCACAAAAAAGAAAAACGCCGTCTCATAAACCTTTGCAAATAGAAGGAATAAACCTACAAATTTCAGATAGTGAAAAATACCTGGGACTTTATATCGATAAACACTTTAAACACCATATACAAAAAGTAAAAGAAAAAATTATCCCACTAATTGGTGTATTTGGTAGAATAGCCTATCTTCAACCAATACAAGTAAAGAGGGGATTATACTTTAGTTTAATTCATTCCTATCATAATTACCTTATAGAAATATGGGGAAACACAAATATCACACTCTTAAACGAAATTCAAATAATTCAGAATAAAGTTATAAAAAAACTTTTTTACTATATACCAGATACCCCCACCAAAAGAGTATACAAAGAAACTAACTTAATGAAAATCAGAAAACTGTACGAATACAACATATGCTTATTAATCTACAAAATTCAAAATGGCTTTATACACACAAATACTACATTTATGAAAACATCACAAGTACATGAACACCACACAAGACAACGTAATAAATTATACACAAATTCAACAAAGACAGAGTGTGGCAAAAGAAACATAGGCTATGAGGGTATAAACATATATAATCTCCTTCCTGATAGCCTAACAACCGAAAATAAAATAAGTATATTTAAAAAAAAACTGTTTGCTCTCAAAATTAATGAGCAAAACCAAAATGTTCTAACTTTAAAAAATGTGTTACTTGGTATTAGGTAGTAAACCATCATTATTAATATTATTTGTATCAATGTATTAAGTTAACAAAGCGAAATATGTATATTTCTTTTAACTTAAAAACTAAAAAAAAAAAGTTGTTGTGGTTGTATTATTCATGATTTTAAATATTCTATTGTAAAGGTTTATGATGGGAAAGGGAGGTCTGCGAAAGGAAAAGGTATGAGGGATGGGTAGGAAGCTGGGGACCAGAGTGTCCAGAATTGATGTATGAATCCATCCCACCCACTGCGGTGCAAGGCGATGGGCCGGGAGAGTCCGGCTGAAGAGGTCGCCCCAAGCGCTGCTGCTGGGTCCCCTCCGGTCACGAACCGGCACAACAGCAGCGGCGGGATTTTTTCACTCGTTGATGGGGCAGCCCACCCTCAGTCGTACTGACCACGGTAGCTTGTATAGCAAAAATTTCTTAGTGTAAAAAACAAATGGATCGAGTGTATCGAAGTAAACACCCATACGTCAAAAGCGAACATTGAGGTTCTTCACAGGTTGTTGGTTCTCAGTTTGGGTTTCCAGCAACGTTAGTAAGTGATAACGGCGCATGTTTTTGTTCTGAAAAGTTTGAGGAATTTTGTACGATAAACGGAATAGAACATACTACTACACCAGATAATCACCCGAGTAGTAACGGTCAAGCGAAAGATGATATAAATACTGGTTTTAAAATTTTACATACTAACGTTAGTGGTTTTCAATAAGATCTTTTAGAAATTTTAGAAATTAGGAAAAATGTCAATAGAAATTTAAATATTATTAATAATCAAATTAAATTTGTGAATAACCCTATTTTAAACATATTTCCATTGTAATTTTTTGCCTTTGATGTTCTAAGCACCTCCCCTTTCCGCCTCTCCCCCTCCCCAGTCTTCCCTGTTGATCTTCTAAGCACCTCCCCTCACCACCTCTATCCCCCCACTACTTCAATTTCCACCCACGTATAGCTTTCCATACTTGATTATTTAGTTTTAGTACATTTTATGTCCTGAGGAAGAGAACATCGTTCTCGAAACATGTCGATTTGTTAAAATAAAGATTATCGTGGTAAAAACAAAGTGTTTTAATTTGTGATTGATAAAATGGTGCCACAAAGTGAATTTGTAAAATTGGAAGAACTTATTATTATTATTATAACGCAAATAAAAAAAATAATAACATGAGAAGAATATAATATAGAATAGAAGATTCCCAGAAAATACAGAATTTGTAAGTAAGTTCTGCTGCACCTGGGAAGAATCAAATACCCATGTTGGATATCGTCCACGATCTTAAATCAGACTATTTTAATTTTATACTTTATAATAATGAACTAAAATAAAAGTGATTTTAATTGCGAAATGGATTATAATGATGTACAAAACCAATAATCTGACTTACACTAATATCAGAAGGTAGTTTAATAATTGTTTAAGTCAAACACTAATTTAACATTACATTTTATAAACCTAAATGCATATCAAAACGTGGAGCAAAATCAAAATCGGACGGGAGGTAGAGAAGGAACATCTGGATCAACTGAATAACTAAAGTGCAATAAAGATTCACCGGGGATTCTCTGGTTATTGTACACATATCACACGTACATTTTTCAAATGACCTTCCACATCTGGGCACCTAGCCCCGTTCAGTGAGTTTTGGCTACGTGAATTTTTAGTTGTCCATTTGTAGAACATGAATAGTTGCAGTCGGGACATGAAAAAGGTTTTTCTACACTGTGGGAAAACATGTGAATTTTTAAATAAGACTTTCTAGAACATGAAAAATTACAGACGGAACAAAAAAAGGGTCTAACTGCACTGTGGGTAAACATGTGAATTTTTAGTTGTCCCTTTGTATAACATGATAAGGGGCAGTTAGGGCATGAAAAAGGTCTAACTGCACTGTGGGTAAACATGTGAATTTTTAGTTGTCCCTTTGTATAACATGATAAGGGGCAGTTAGGGCATGAAAAAGGTTTTTCTTTACTGTGAGTCCGCAAGTGTTGTTTTAGATTCCCCTTAGCAGAAAATGAAGAGTTGCAGTCGGGACATGAAAAAGGTTTTTCTGCACTGTGGGAAAACTTGTGAATTTTTAAACGCATCTTTGAAATACACGAATAATTGCAGTCGGGACATGAAAACGGTTTTTCTCCAGTGTGGGAAAACATGTGATTTTTAAGATGATCCTTTGAAGAATATGAAAAGTTACAGTCGGGACAAGAAAAGGGTCTAACTCCACTATGGGTAAGCACGTGACGTTTAAGTCTCGACTTCGTAGAACATGAATAGTTGCAGTCGGGACATGAAAAAGGTTTTTCTCCACTGTGGGTTAACATGTGATATTTTAGATGAGCCTTTGTAGAACATGAAAAGTTACAGTCGGAACAAGAAAAGGGTCTATTTCCACTGTGGCCAAGCACGTGAGTTTTAAGATTCCACTTCGTAGAACATGAAAAGTTACAGTCGGAACAAGAAAAGGGTCTATTTCCACTGTGGCCAAGCACGTGAGTTTTAAGATTCCACTTCGTATAACATGAATAGTTACAGTCGGGACATGAAAACGGTTTTTCTCCATTGTGGGAAAACATGTGACATTTTAGAAGTACTTTTGTAGAACACGAATAATTGCAGTCGGAGCATGAAAAAGGCTTTTCTCCACCATGGGTGAACATGTGAATTTTTAGTTGTTGCTTTGCAGAACACGAATAGTTGCAGTCGAAACAAGAAAAAGGTTTTTCTCCACTGTGGGAATACATGTGACATTTTAAATAAAGCTTTGAAGAACATGAAAAAGTACAGATGGAACAACAAAAGGGTCTAACTTTACTGTGGGTAAACATATGCCTTTTAAGTTTATCCTTTGTATAAAATGAATAGGTGCAGTCGGGACATGAAAACGATTTTACTCCACTGTGGGTAAACATGTGAATTTTTAGTTGTCCCTTTGTATAACATGATAAGGGGCAGTTAGGGCATGAAAAAGGTTTTTCTTTACTGTGAGTCCGCAAGTGTTGTTTTAGATTCCCCTTAGCAGAAAATGAAGAGTTGCAGTCGGGACATGAAAAAGGTTTTTCTGCACTGTGAGTCCGCAAGTGTTGTTTTAGATTCCCCTTAGCAGAAAATGAAGAGTTGCAGTCGGGACATGAAAAAGGTTTTTCTGCATTGTGGGAAAACATGTGACATTTTAGAAGTACTTTTGTAGAACACGAATAATTGCAGTCGGAGCATGAAAAAGGCTTTTCTCCACCATGGGTGAACATGTGAATTTTTAGTTGTTGCTTTGCAGAACACGAATAGTTGCAGTCGAAACAAGAAAAAGGTTTTTCTCCACTGTGGGAATACATGTGACATTTTAAATAAAGCTTTGAAGAACATGAAAAAGTACAGATGGAACAACAAAAGGGTCTAACTTTACTGTGGGTAAACATATGCCTTTTAAGTTTATCCTTTGTATAAAATGAATAGGTGCAGTCGGGACATGAAAACGATTTTACTCCACTGTGGGTAAACATGTGAATTTTTAGTTGTCCCTTTGTGTAACATGATGAGGGGCAGTTGGGGCATGAAAAAGGTTTTTCTTTACTGTGAGTCTGCAAGTGTTGTTTTAGATTCCCCTTAGTAAAAAATGAAGAGTTGCAGTCGGGACATGAAAACGGCTTTTCTCCACTGTGGGAAAACATGTGATTTTTTAGTTTTGGTTTTGTACAACATGAATAGTTGCAGTCGGAACATGAGAAAGGTTTTTCTCCACTGTGAGTCAGCAAGTGGTTTTTTAGATTTCCCTTACGAGAAGATGAATACTTGCAATCGGGACATGAAAAGGGTTTTTCTCCAATATGGGTGCGCACGTGCAGTTTTAACGTTGACTTATGAGAGCAGGAATAGTTACAATTGAGACAAGAGAATCGTTTTCCCCCAGGATGCGTCTTCAGGTTTGATAATAAGTCTGAAAAACATAACGCATACAGCTTTATAAGTAAATAACAGTAAGCAAAAACAAAACAACGGAAAGTGAGTATTGTTAACAAAATGTTAACTTTAAAACTAAAATCGGTATTACCTGCTGTCTGGATTATTCTTTCAGATCGCTCTATGCATTCCTTTTTAACATCCGGGATGTCTACGTCGATCTCCATATAAGGAAATCCCCCTCCTAATTCTTCTCTGGGTCCTGATCCTTCATTGAAGGTAAGAGTCTCCATATTAATGCTGCCTGGAGAAACAAAACAACAATATGTTCAATGATTTGCAAATACGAATAACCTATTACATTCATAATTACCGATTTATTCGTAGATATGACATAACATATTCTTTAAAAAAAACGTTAAAGCACAATATTTAAGCTTGAAGAATCCACGAATAAACCTCGTAGAAGCGGGAAAATTAGACAATAATTTATTTTTAATTTAAGTTATAAAAATACCCCAGTTGTTCCCTTCAGGGACCGATGCTTCAAGGAAAACCGATATCTCTTTAGCCCCTGAACCACTTCAGATCGAAGTTTTGTTGTTTACTTATACATATTATTTTTAATTAAATGAAAAACAAATTACTTTGTAAACACAACTTTTTTTAATGAAAATCCGTAAATATTTGAAAACCAACGGTTTCTTCGTCAGGAGAAGATGACAATTAAAAAGCCCCGAATTTTGTATAAATTTAAGCGAAGTTTCTTCTTTAGTCTCAAACCTATTATGAATGCTTGATACCAGCTAAGCGATTAAATTCATAGATGGAAATTGTTAGCTATGTACTATTTTTATGTTTTTACCCCCACAACAGACAAAGTGTTTTTGAGATTATAAAAACTATGTTTGGGTTCAAACCCTTCTCCTTCCTCAATCATTTCTTGAATAATAAACAAGTGCCGTTATACGATGTCTGTTGGGTGGGTGATTATCACCATAAAAATAACGTCAGCATGTTAAACTTATAATATTAAAATAAATCGATGGATTCAACTGTTCGGAAAAGTGCTTCATTTATAAAAAACATAATCCTCTTCTGTTTACCAAGTCCAATTATTTTAAAAATATCTCATCCTGACGAAGAAACCTTTGGTTTTGAAACATGAAAAGATTTTCATTATAAAAAGTGGTGTATACAAAGTAATTTGATTTTCATTTTAATAAAAAATGACGCCACAAAGTGAATTTGCAAAGACTGAAGAAGTACGTAATTTTTATTTTTGCAATTTGGGAGGCGGCAATAAGTACAGCCGCCAATAGGAACCACTTATTGGATAACCAACATCTCCGCCATAGGTTAGCTCAAGTGTTTCACTACGTTTGACGACTTAGCAGGAGTTTCCAGGTTCGTGGGGTAAGGTTTGTCTAGGTCTTGGCGGAAGATGACTTGGACACACCGAACCCCCGATTCCTACCAACCCTCCATACCTTTATTGTTTCCAGAACTTCCTCCCTTGGTTTCCTTAAAAATGTTTTCTAGCATCAAATAGACATTTTTATTGAATAAGTTATATTATACGTATCTCATATCATGTACAAGAAGAGGTCTTAACTTGATGAATGGGGAGCTTCTGTGAGCATTATAAGTTAAATGGATGGTCAGTTTGACAGTTTTCCATGAAGATATATTTAAAACGAATTATAAGAATGATCTACAATTCGTCGCTGTTAAATCAAACCGGCATATGTACAAAAATTGATTTTAAAGTCATAATGCTGCAACAAAAATAGATTATTGGTTATGTAGAAACGAAATGAGAAAAACGCTCAGAGACTGTAAAGTTATCCCTGATGAACCCCTTGCAACACAACATCGCCAACTATTGCTGGAATTCAATGTAACGAGACATAAACTATATAAGGATAAGATAAAACCAACAACCAAAATAAAGTGGTTCAATATCTCAAAAGAAAACGGAAAACAACAAACGTCAAAAATCCAAAACTGGATGCTAGAAAATCTCCAAAATGAAGATACACAAAACCCTACTGAAATGTGGAAAGCATTTGAACAGGTGTGCTTACAGGAAGCCAAACAACATCTGGGAGTTAACTGAAAGTAAAAAAGGAATCATGGTGGTCGACAAATGAAATGCAAAAATATGTAAAAGAGACGAAAACTTCTTTAAGAAACTGGTCAAACTGTAAGTGCGATGTTAGCGAGAAAGAGCAACCCCGGTTAGTGTACAAGAAACTCAAAAAGACAACAAAGAAACTAGTTGCTTCTGCAGAACATGAGGCATTGAAAGAGCTGTATGACGATCTAGAAACACTTAATGGAGGGCAAAGAATATACAAAATCGCAGCACACAGGAAAGAAAGGGCCAAATGTATAAGAACGCCCAAATAAATAGAAGACACTGACGAAATCAAAATATGCGAAAGATGGAAAGATTATTATTCTACATTACTGAACGAAGGATTTCCAAGAACAACTCATGTATCAGAGCAACCAGTGCTGGGGCCAGTTAAAGAAATCTCCAACAGAAGTTCAAGTAGCCATATCACAAATAAAAAAGGGGGAAGCAGTGGGGAAGCAGACAATATTCCAGCCGAATTACGGAAAGAGTATGGGGAAGTGGGACAAAAATGGCTGTGCAACCTGCATAACAAAGAACTGACTGGAGAACCAATACCAGAAAGCTTTAGGAAGAGTTATCTTCTTCCATTTTACAAAAATAAGGGAATATTATTGAATGAATGAAGAGCACTGTTAATGGGCGAATTGGTTGCTACGTACGTCTTAAAGGTAAATTGAAATTAATTAAGGTTCGGTACAGTCAATATTATTATTTAAAATTCTATGTATGAATGTTAAATCAGCTAGTGCCCGCCTTTGTTACAAAGTTTTTAATGTACATTCAATTTATTGTTGAACTTGAAGGTAAGATATTTTATAAATCTGTTTTGAATGTGTTCGATGCTACCAATGTATACTAATACTGCGGATTCCACATTGAAGACGCGTTTTTCGGTGTAATTCTGACTAATAAAAAGTATAGCATTACTATTGTCCGTGGGTTACTGAAAACTTTACTTATACGAAGAACAAAGCCAAGCATTTTGTACGACCTTTGAACGATTGAGTATTGAATTGATTGAAAATTTTCTTAAATTGTATAAAATGCCGGTATATGAGACAACCATAATGAAAAATATTCGTGCCAAATTATAAGATGAAGATTTGATCCTGACTAAAGCGGACAAGGGGAATACAGTAATAATAATTCCAAGCGAATAGACTTCATCAATAACGACAACTTCGTAACTCTTCAAAAAGATCCTAATAACAAGTTCAAGAAAATGTTAAACTAACTCTAAAAGCATGTAAATCTCAAATGTTCCAAGATGACTCATTTCAACAAGTTGAGTTTTTAACAAAAAATCCGAAAACGCCAAAATTATATAGATTTCTTAAAATCCATAAAACTGATAATCCAATCGTACCGGTTGTTTCCTATTGTGATACCCCAAATTTTAAAATATCTTCTGTTATTACTAATGTTTTCCATAGTATCAATGTTTTTTCCCCAAAATATGCGATTAAAAATTCATTTTCATTAGTGGAAGAACCTCCACTAATGGACCTTCTTAAATATTGTAAACTCATATCGTTTGATGTGGTTAATTTATTCCCTAGTGTCCCCATAGAAGAGAGCAAATGTTTGATCTCTAATTTATTAAATAGTTCTAATTTATCTAAAGATTTCAAAAATGATCTTACTTCGCTAGGTAATGTGTGCCTTAAGCAAAATTATTTTCAATTTAATACTGTTATCTAAGTAAGTAAGCAGATAGAAGACCATCCAATGGGATCTCCCTCAAGTCCGTTAATTGCTGATATATTCATGAAAAATTTAGAAAACAAAATTTTAACTAGTGCCGTAGTCATAATATGGTAACTCAGTAGATATCACCCATCTCTTTCTCTCTATCAATCACTATGTAAGATATTAATTTCAATTTCCCACTGTTCTTTATATTATGTTTTGTCTCTTTCTGTATATTTCTGTAGAAGCTCACGCAATGTTAATTGTTGATCAGTTTAATTTTATACCCTGAAGATGCTCGTGTTAAGCGAAACCGGTCGGTATTAGAAAAACTAAATACATAAATCGTGGTTACAAACAAAGATATTGTTTAATTCCAAAAAAATATTTTCACTCTTTAGTCAACCACTTCACTCGATATGCTTATATTTTTTTTTATTTTATTATTTAATCTATACTTTTATTATAATTAATGTTATTTTTTCAATGCCTGTCTCACTAGGGTAAACCTGTGTCGAGACAGACGTAGAGTTACATAAATTGTATACAAACATGGTTATTTGAATATGTTATATTATTTATTACATATATTTCATATTATGTATAAAAAATTATACTAGAGAAATTACGGGTCAACGTCCATCATGCATTGATCACATATGGTGTAACACTAAAGATTCCGACAAACTACTTAACGATAATATTAAAAAATAATATTACTGACCATCACACTTGCATTTCTATACAAGAAATTAATATTAATAATCACACAAATTCAGAAAGCAAAATTTATACACAAAAGTCACTAAACCATGATAAATTAAGTATAAAAATAAGTACGGAAACGTGGCGACCCGTATTGGAATCTACATGTGCTGAAACAAGCGCAAATAATTTTGATAATATTCTCTGCAATTATATAACAACATCAACTGATATTAAAACTATAAAAATTAAAGCAAAATTCAAAAAAATAAAACCATGGATCTCACATGGCTTAGTGGTGTCTGTTAGAAAAATAGTTAGTTAGAGTTATTTCGCTTGACAAAGAAATTTCCCTTGGATAAAAAATTATTCACGTATTATAAAAAATTTAGGAATAAATTAACCTCTTTAATAAAAATAACTAAAGAAAACTTTTACAAAAATGAAATTAACCTGGCTAAACAAAATGTAAAACATACTTGGAAAACAATAAATCAAATAAATAGTAGAAAAAACAAAAAAATTCCGATTAAAAAAATTCACATCGGAGATAACTCTATTGACACCATAAAGGAACCGACAAAATTTGCAAATGCCTTTTTTGAAATTTTCCAACCCTAGGGAAATGTAAAGGAATACCTAGAAATGCCTAGGATCCCTTTCTGTTTGAATTATGGCGCGCTTTTCAAATGTCATTGATGTTTTTTCTTCTTCTTCACGTGCCCTGTCCGTTCAACGGACGTTGGCTACCATGTTGGCTATGCGGCCCTTATTTACTGCGGCCCGGAACAGCTCTACAGTAGACTGGCCAAACCACCTTATGTCTTGGTTACACATTAATCAGCATTATTATTTACTCACTATGTGGCTGACATTTGAATGATTGAAATGTTAGAAAAATAATTTAATTTTTTTAATACAAAAGATCGACAAATAAACATTAAATGTCGTTTCTTTGTTTTACATGTAATGTTTGTAACATGATGATATATTTTTTTAAATGTGAAAGTTTAAAACAAACTTTTTTTTGTTCATACAAAGCAGTTATTTTGTGAGATCACATTATAATTTAAATAATACAATTACTTTGTAAACGACACTTTTATTTTTTAAACTTTATGCCGACCGGGTTTTAGGCACCGTAGCTTCGTCAGCTAAATCAGGGCAGTATATCCGCAATAGAGTTTATACTGCCCTGAAAAGTGGTGTTTACAAAGTTATTGTTTTAATTAAAATAAAATCTTTGTTTTGCAGAGCAACACATTGTTTAATTTGTCATTAGTCATTATAAATTGAAGAGACAATAAATCGACAATTGTCTTATGTTTCATGTGTTTTATATTACAAAAAAAAAATTATAAGAATTCCGAACAACTGAAATAAGGATTCAACATATTCTTTATTTTGTAAAGCAACTTACTGGTTGTTGGAGTACTTGCCGCATACTCCAAACATTCCTTCTTCACATCCGGGAGGTAGATGTCTATATCCGTATACGGCATTTCACCTCCACCCTCTGCCTGGGACCCTGGTTCCACCTTCATGGAAACACTCTCTCTGTTAGGAAGATCCATGTCCTGATAGCGTTCCGGTTTAATATAACGGTGGTTTGAGGTCCCAGCTCAAAATAAATTAAGCGTGCAATACCTGTATAAATAAATGTAAAACATTAGTATCTGTATTTCAGGCTGCAAAGAAAATTAAGCTTGGCGATTTGTATTATTGACAAAGAGTTAATTAAAAGGGCTGTGTGCTGAGGATTTGATAAAATGCATAGACATATTATGCGCTGAAAATGATAAAGGCGTATTATTTCCCCCTCCTTAATACAAGTTCCATGGAACCGGCTGGGCTTGCGTATAGGTTCGCGTGAATCTAGAAAATGTGACGTCATCATTCATGTGCGGACTAGCGTCGAGCTCTCATCGGTACATTTTACGAAATAACACGGCAAAAATGGTAACTTGTGCTATTAAAACGCATAAAAATTGAAGTGTAACAGAGTATAAACCCAATTGTCGTATTACATTCCATAGTAAGGCATTATTTGTCTTTATTTTAAGCTTATTCACATCATATAATATGATCAGTTTTATCACACCGAGAAACATAAGCGTTGCCAACCGAAATTCCCTGTCCCGTCGTGTGCACGTTACTATTTACTGGAGTAAGTAAATTATGAAACATTTGTAAAAGTGTCTTAACTAAATACGGTAACCAAATATTCGACTCTCAAAACAAGTGAACCCTTTCTTCGCTTTATATGGATTACGCAAGTTTGTTCAAACCGGGCAAACAATTCGCGCTCCCATGTAAAAAGGTCTATTCAGTCAAAAGCAGATTTTACTTTTAAAAACTAAATGGTGATATTATAATGCGAGATGCCTTTATACTGTCAGATTGAATTATTAACGAATCACATACCGTTACAGTCAACTCATCCCTCTGCGTCCCGCTACAGTTGGTGTTTACCCCTTTCCCTTATTTTCTGGTCTATGAATATTCATATGTTTATGATAAAATGGTAAAAGTTTAAGCTTAGTTACTTACTACTAGAGATTTACCAAACCTACAAATCGCTTCGGTGGCATTTGTGACAGAGGCTGTAAATCTATATAAAAGTCAATGTACTCTTGGGTATGATATGAGATTTTCATGGATCGTGATTTATTTTTGGGTTTTTATGCCGTGCTGCGCTACCTCCTTATTTAGTCAACTGCTTATTATTTATTTCGGACAGCATTATAGTGTCCATCTGTTAAGTACTCTCTTGTGTTGAATGTTAACTTGGTTGTTGTAGCGCATCTCAGTAAAATATTATCAGGCTTACTAAAAAACCTTAACAATTGTTGAACGACCGTGCATGAAAAAACCTTACTAATTAAAGACTGACAAAAATTGTTCATGAAAAGATATGTGTTCATCGCTTACACGGCCAAAGAGGCTAGTTTAATGGTAGATTCAGACTGGGTCGACGTACGTATGCATCGCTATGCCTAACAATATCTGAGCTACTTAGCAACCATAGATTTTCAATGAAAATTTATGTTTTAGAATCACATTGGCCACACGCATCGCGACGTGCGATGTCTGTGGCCATTTTCATAGAAAATGTATCGGTTGCTAAGCATTGTTTGGCGTAGCGATGCGTACGTACGTCGTACAGTCTGAATCTACCTTTACTGTTGAACATATCTGTTTTATTTGTAATTTTTCTAATTTTTTCCAAGGTATTTTAAATGTTCTATATATTTCTCATTTTTCAAAATGTCGTAAAACCATGGAATGTCGTCCGAGAAAGACATGGCACGATCAAGTGAATCAGATACTTGAGTCGGGCCATGTCAAGAGTCGGAAAAATAGAAGAGTATGTATGAGACGATGTATGAATGTGAATGAGGCAAAGAGTGTGTGCCAAGACCGAGGTGTTTGGCGGTCCGTCCTCTCTGCCTACCCCTGCGGGGAAACAGCGTGATGGTTAGTTAGCTAGTTAGTTTTTCGTAAAACCAAATGCCATTTTAGAAACTAAATAAAATTACCTTTTAGATTTTTGTATTTTCAAAAATACTTTGGTGTTTATTTAAAATATACTTTAGTGTTTACAATTTGCAGTATTTTAAACTTCAAACGTGAAAAAATTAAAAAATAAAAACATTTTCTATTAAAACGTAGAGAATTTTTTGTATATTTGAAATAAAAAAAAACATAGTCCTGTTATTTAATGAATTTTCAACAAAACCATCACTTCACTTTTTATCTCGTTCATACAATTAATGATTATAAAAAAAAAAATTATTCCTTAAGAATAACTAAAAATACCTGACATTTTAAAGTTATTTTTGTAAAATTTAGACCTTGTTTCCTATAATTTGTTTTATTTAAACAGGCACAATGCATTTATGTTATTAAATAACATTACTTTTATGAAAGTTTTATTAAACTCAACGGAAAAACAAAATTTTATAATTAAAAACCTATATTTATGTTCACAGAATGAAATTGCGAACATGACGTTATTAACGGACCAAAACTGACAAAAATAGCACAAATAATAGTAATTGTGTTAAATAATACTATTATTATAGTGAATTGGTCATTGGGTTAGAAATTATCCATAAAAAGATTGTACAAACTGCACGTGAAATCTCATATATCAAACTGTAATTTGCCGCACGCGTTAGAAAATAATATGGCGGACTGCACATGCACAAATGGACTAATTTTCAGGGTGACCAACCGAAAAATTCGTATATTGGTTCGATTTTGTTCGAATTGTTATTAGTAACGTTTTGTTTTAAAATATGAACAGACTTTACACAACGTGCTACAGAAACAGCGTTTAACGGTCGTTGGGTGTTTTTTTAATTCGTAAGGCTGTTTATCGTTAATGTTGTACAATAATATATATGAATTGGGTCTTACGGTTCCATGTCTAATCGGACTATGAGATCTCAGCGTCTGAATTCCCATAGTAAATTTATTCAGACACGATACTTCCTCACATGATAATTCATCACATCATTACTCACATTAACCTACAGTTCCGACCCCCCCCCCCCCACCCCACCCCACACAACTAACCTAACCGGTTAAAAAGTCAATTATCAGTTCTCGACGCTTCGAGACATGATGAATTATCATGTGAGGAATTAACATCCGATGAAAAGTTTGTACTCAATATTCATACACTTAAAAAGTTTCCACTGAGTAGACCGGTCACCGGGTTACTTGGTTAAGCGTGTCCTGGTTAGGTAAAAATTTACCCGAGGTAATTTTTTACCTAACCAGGACACGCTTAATATGCACTAAAAAAAAAAATTATATTGTGGTAGATAGATAATAACTAGTAGTAATCAATTCAGCAACCGGAATTGAAAAATAATGCATTTTAATACTTATTTTTAAACTTTCAAAATACGAAATGTCATTTTTCACGGACCGCCATGTTACGAATTATGGTGGTAAATACGCACTAAAAAAAGGAAATTCTATTGTGTTAGTTAGATATTAACAAGTTGTAATCAATTCAGCAACCGGAATTGAAAAATAATGCATTTTAATTGTTATTTTTTAACTTTCAAAATACGAAATGTCACTTTTCACCGACCGTCATGTTACGAATTAAGACGGTAAATACGAACTTTTAAAAGAAAAAAACACTACTTTTAAAATAAAAAAACCACTTCGTATCAGTTATATAATAATAAATAATACATATTAATCATTATTTTGCTCGATTTAGAAACGCTAAAACTGATTAGCCCCGATCGGTGGCCATATCTGAGCGACCGACGCACATTTAGCAAATAGGCACTGCCAACCTAAATACAAAAGCATCAGTGTTACCAGCGGCTAGAAACAATATTTAAACAATAATACCCATAGGTTTTAATGCAAGTTTTTTTTTATGAGAATTTTTTGAAATAACAAAAAATTATATTAAAAAAACGCCAGTTTTTAATTTCAGTAATTATTTTTTATAAATAATACGTTCACTTTGTATCACAAACCATGTTACACAAACCTAGCGTAGCCGTAAAACTACTTGAAAACTGGGATATTTTTCTTGCCTCGACGCGAGCAGGCGCTACGAAGGGGGCACTTTCTTTTGTATCACAAACCATGTTACACAAACCTAGCGTAGCCGCTAAACTACTTTAAAACTGGGATATTTTTCTTGCCTTGACGCGAGCAGGCGCTACGAAGGGTGCACTTTCTTTTATCTACCCTTTCATTTCCAATTCAACGACGAGGCGAGAAACAATGGAAACGTCAGTTACCAAATGATATTTCCATAGACGATGAACAATTTAAAGAAAATAATTATAAAATTCATCGGGTCCTGACAGTTCCTACACTATGAAGTTGTTTGCTTGTGGATGATTAAAAATGGCAACACTTCAATTTCATCATAAACTCGTTTTTTCTGAATTCTGTATTTTCTATGAATAAATGTCGGCTTGCTGTCACTTTTCCTGTTGGTTATGTTATTTAAAGCGCCATTCAGACGTTTCACTAATCGCTCATTTCCGCACTTCATTCGGCCTAGTTTACTCGGAATGACACGTCTGAACATGAAATGAATCGAAAGTGCCGAACACTGCCGAATGAAATCTTCAAGTGAACCGATCCAACAATGTTAGATATTTTCATTCGACATCCGTCACTTGCGCGCGCATGCGCGCGGAAGAGAGCAAAGTGAATCGTCTGAACACCGAGTGAAATCTCAATCAGTTTGTCTCGCGTCCTGTACGGGAAGGACCATGAAAGGACGCTATCAAATCGCACGCAAAACGTCAAAATGGTATTCGTTCGGCTAATTTGTTTGCTTTTGGGAACACCTCTCATATAAATTTTTGGGTCCCCCTTATTATCCATGTATTTTATATGTTTTTTAATATATGTAAGATTATTAATTTGTAGGAAAATGTTCGTAATAAAAAAAATTAAAATCAAATTGTGTTATTATGTCATAAAAAATAAAAAGGTTTATAAGACGAAACAATACTGTTTTATTTATTTAGGTTTTAGTTTGTTTTCAGTTGCCTCGTCAGCAGAGCGCCTTAGGCTTTACTCTTTTCGTCGATTAGTACACCTTGAACGAGAACAATCCGTTCCTCTCTCGAGAAATCGTTCAACTTCCTTACAAAATTAAAGTAAAGCAAAACTACCAGATCCTTACGTAAAAGCATGGATTCCACCACCATCAAGTTAGAACCAGAGGTAAACTTTTGATCGAAATGGCTACGCTTAATACGAATGTTTTTTTAGAAAAAAAAAACTTTAAATTAACCTTAAGAGGCTAGACTTTGAACGACACGCGGAACACCCGCGACTGTCATTCTGTCCCGCTCACAATTAGCTCACGCACACTTACAATACATGCGAATGCGAAATGTGCGAATGAGACAACGCTCAAATTTACCTACAGAAATCGCTCGAAAAGGGGTTTATGGAGAATACACTTTACTACACCAAAACTTTCACGAAATTGAAATTTTTAAAAATATATATTTTTTAAAAAGAAGAAGCTGCGTCAGTAGCTTTTTATAATTTTATAATTCTTTATGAGAGTTGAGTTAGCAGCACTTTTTCCTTAAATAATATTTTTTGATAAATCGTACATGTTTGACAGTGAATGTTTACGTTAATACGAAACGCATCGAAAATTCGAAAACATACCGACATAGTTTTCACCCTCTAGAAGGCAGTATAAAAAAAATATATTCATTTTGTGCAATTTTCGATGTAGAAAAGTGTTTTTTCCCGGGCGTCCTTTTTGTATGGGCCGAAAAGCGAAGTCTATCGTCTTAATTACTATAAGAGACAAAATGTGGAACATATTGCATTCAAAATTTCAATTGCGTTAAATGAACATTTACTTTCGCATATGGGGCGTTCTGACGTTTCGATTTTTGATGACCCACTTTTATTTTACGAAAAAAGTTGGGCAACATTTTGTTCACACGTTTCAATTTAAGTTGAACCGATTTTGACATTCAAAATGGCGTCAACTGAAATTGTTAGTGCGTGCGTCTATCTAATTTCTGATGTTCTGTGAGAGGAGCTGGAGATTATGAAGAAACATAAAAAAAACGCCGTACTTGGGTGAGAAAATGGATCATGAGAAGGAGTGAATTAGGCGCATCCAATACAATTTTTTTCAAAATAATATTATTTACATTTCAAAAATAATATTCTATTTTTGTAAACTTCTTGTTTTTGATTCGAAAGACAGGGATGGCATTTGTACAGATCCATAAATCTGAACATTAAATCGTCCGACCATTTCAGATATTTTTTGGTTGAAACAGATTCCATGACGGTAGGAACTAGTACCGAATAAATGAAACGCCTGACGTTTACTTTTTCCCGTGAGTAACTAAAAATGATAAGCGACTTGAAACATGTGTTCAGACGCGACGCTTCGATGTAAAACTCGAACGATTAGTAAAACCAAAATGGCGATAGTCATACTTGAACGACAAAAGTAGACGGGCTATCAACTTTCAAGTTGATAACTTTGTTGACAAAGTGTTCACAGGTGTCAATTAGCTTTCAACTGTCCAGTTGACCGACAAAAATCGCCCCGTGTGAACCGGCTAATACGAGACCGCGTCAAGCTCAACTTCTAGCTCCTCGTTATGTTACACTAGATATGTGGAATACCAACATAACAAAATGACTAAAAGTGTTTTAAATGGCCGAAAATTGCGAAAGTAAATTTTCATTTTACCTAATTGAAATTTTGGTAAATATTGGATATAGGTAGGTGGCAACGGTTAATACGCACTATTTTTGAAAAAATCTTTTGATTCACCTAAATTACATTAAAAGACAACTAACTATTTGCATTGTGGAAAATATTTCATTTTAAATTTAAATTACGTAAAGTTAAAATTATCTTTCGTTCTGTAAAACGAGACCGGCCATTTTCAAATATTTATTGTCAAATGTCATTTTATTATAGCCGGTTCAGACGATGCGATTTTTGTTGATCAACTTTGATTGAACGTGAAAAATTGTTTGAAAAAACTTGTTCAAGTTCGTTGAAAGAAGGTTCACACGTGTCAATGTGCTTTCAAGTGTCGAGTTGATCAACAAAAATCGAAGCGTCAGAACGCGCCATTATGTTAGTATTCTTGATACTATATGGAGAGATGCTAGAGCGACGGTTAGAAACAACGAGCGGCTAGATACAAAATCGGGCGGGCGTTTTTTTTATGTTAAAAAACTAATAATCCGCCTAATTAGTACATAATTTCTCTGGTAATATGCGCCTACTCGCGTTAAGGTAAGAAATGCATCCCAGTTTTCATGTAGTTAAGCGGCTACGCTAGGTTTGTGTAACATGGTTTGTGATACAAAAGAAAGTGCCTCCTTTGTAGCGCCTGCTCGCGTCAAGGCAAGAAAAACATCCCAGTTTTCAAGTAGTTTAGCGGCTACGCTAGGTTTGTGTAACATGGTTTGTGATACAAAAGAAAGTGCCCCCTTTATAGCGCCTACTCGCGTCAAGGCAAGAAAAACATCCCCGTTTTCAAGTAGTTTAGCGGCTGCGGTAGATATGTGTAACATAATTTGTGATACAAAAGTGATTGTATTATTTAGAAAGCATAATTACCGAAAAAAGTTTTATTTTACGTCATTTTATTTCCAAAACACCGGTAAATTAGTGTTTACCTAATACGTCCGTGATATCTTCGAAATCATCTAACCGTTCGTTATACATAAACATGTATCAGGAATACCAGCATACCAAAGTGACAGCTAACGAGCAAATGGATACAAATATGGCCAAAATCTCACAAGACGAAGGTAATTTAAATGTTACGTAAATGAAATTTAGAATTAAATATTTTCCACTTCCCCCAATGCAAATGGTTGTCTTTTAACGTAATTAAGGTGAATCAAAAGTTTTTTTTTTTAAGTGCATATTAACCGTTGCTACCTATATCCAATATTTACCGAAATTTTAAATGCTGTATTTTCCATCGCCCCAAAAGCAAAACGTTGTATTTTATAGCAATAGGCCACTTGCACTACATTTTTTTCCGGTTTAGGCAAATATTTTAAGAAATTCCGTTTTTTTTTTTTAAATTGTATTTTGAATCTGGCATTTTTTATAAACCGGAAAAATGGGACATAATTTTGTGGGTGCGAAAAAACAATAATTACAAAGCCGAAAATCATTTAAAAAAAACCGACGTGTTCCACATTATTGGCAAAGGAGAATAAAGCGGGCGACAAACGCGAAGTTCACATCAAAAAGATACTGCGTTATAAGTATGTTTTCTACCGACACACTACGTTATAAAATATTCCTTCCTACGGCAGGAGAAGGGGTCAGTTGAAATCGGAAGCGGTCGAGAGAATATCATTTCTTTGTACTGGATATGTTAACTTGACAGCTCCGTGCATGCTTCGTGTATTAAAAATGACCCCCTCTCCTGTTTACGGTAGAGAGGGGGTCGCATAACTTTTCTGATATCGCCACTGTAGCGAATACGAAAAATAATTCCGATTAGCGAAGATTCAAACCGCGATCACAGGGCATCATCTTTTTACGTCTGGCGGGTCTCATGGGATTGTATGGCGAGCGCTATTGTGTTATAAATAACTTTTTGATGTGAGCTGCGAGTTTGTCGCTACCTTAACGAGGCACACCAAAAATGTTACATCTCATAAATATTTTTTTCCTTGATCCATCTTATTGATCATTAATCATTGTAATGTTCAACGTCTATATATGACTAAATCCAAATATTTTACATTAAAACCAGTTTATAAACATTTATTAAAATTAATTAAAGGGGAAAGTTTATCAACAATATGAAACATGTAGGTAAACAAGTATGAAGAAGGTACATAAAATATATTTAGTTGGTCTATAGTCAACCTATACCAAGGTTGGTTTTGCTTTTGCAGTGAGATTATTTTGAACAGCCAAATATTCTTGTTCTTAAACATTTAGCTTGATCTTGTGCCCTCTGTTTGATATTATGCAAATGTTGTGATTTAAATAATTATTCTTGTATTAAACCTGTACTTATAAATTATAATTATATTATAAAAAATAAAAAAAATAACTTATATCATTATGTAGCTATTCCAAATTCCTATAATATTCAAAAATCTGTTACTGAAAAAATAAGAAAGTGTGCAGATTTAGGAAATGAAATTAAAAGAATTTGGCATTCTCAGACTATAAAAATATTACCATTTTTGTTATTTCGGCTACTGGCATTAAAAATTTAGGCGTATTAGATTTGTCAAAGAATTTGTATATACAAATGCAAAAATCAGTCATTTTAAATACATGTAGGATTACGAAAGATTTTTTTAAATATTTATATTGAGGGATCAGTAGGATTTATCGGTCAAATTAGTAATTCCACCGAGCCGAACCCTCTGATATGAAAATATCTGGAGTCAGTTAATTATTTTCCGATTTAATAGTCTGGTAGGTTAACATGTTGTTCTTGTATTGTTTTGTATTAATTAACTAACTAACCATCATGCTGTTTCCCCGCAGGAGTAGGCAGAGAGGACGGACCGCCAAACAACTCGGTCTTGGCATACACTCCTCGCCTCATTCACATTCATACATCTTATCATCATACATGCTCTTCTATTATTCTGACTCTTGACATGGCCCGACTCAAGTATCTGATTCACTTAATCGTGCCATGTCTTCCTCGGGTGTCCTCGAATTTTTCTACCATTACTTCTACAATACTAGATGATCATTTTTATGGAAAAGTGTGTGAAAGGGTTTAGTTATTTTATCACCTTTCGAAAACAGTTTTTAGTTTTTGGATACGTTCACAATTATTCCATTTATTTGGATTTTATTGCGAAGTGGGAATATTTTTATCCTCTGACAAAATACGTCAAATTTTTGAAGAGTTGTGTCAAATTCAAAAATTCGCCGGAAATCGAAGTGCTAATATATATAAAAAAATATCAGTGGGTAATTTTACAAAATTAATTTAATATGACCGGAGACGGGACATTTTCATGTAGTGACGTCACGAGCTCAAAAACCGGATTTATTTATTTAAAAAAAATAAAAACTATAAATTTCTTAAAAAAAATTTATAACATTTTCGTAATCTTAATAGAAAAATTTATCCACACGATTTTTTCCAAGTCATTATGTAATTCATGTAAGTGACAGCGGCTGTAAATCTACAATGAACCATCCCATGCCCCATGTACCGTCTGTCGCGTGTTAACCTGGTTGGTGTTTGTGACAGCGGCTGTAAATCTACAATGAACCATCCCATGCCCCATGTACCGTCTGTCGCGTGTTAACCTGGTTGGTGTTTGTGACAGCGGCTGTAAATCTACAATGAACCATCCCATGCCCCATGTACCGTCTGTCGCGTGTTAACCTGGTTGGTGTTTGTGACAGCGACTGTAAATCTACAATGAACCATCCCATGCCCCATGTACCGTCTGTCGCGTGTTAACCTGGTTGGTGTTTGTGACAGCGGCTGTAAATCTACAATGAACCATCCCATGCCCCATGTACCGTCTGTCGCGTGTTAACCTGGTTGGTGTTTGTGACAGCGGCTGTAAATCTACAATGAACGATCCCATGCCCGTGTACCGTCTGTCGTGTGTTAACCTGGTTGGTGTTTGTGTCAGCGACTATAAATCTACAAGGAACCATTAACAATCCCATGCCCCATGTACCGTCTGTCGTGTGTTAACCTGGTTGGTGTTTGTGACATCGGCTGTAAATCTACAATGAACCATCCCATGCCCCATGTACCGTCTGTCGCGTGTTAACCTGGTTGGTGTTTGTGACAGCGGCTGTAAATCTACAATGAACGATCCCATGCCCCGTGTACCGTCTGTCGTGTGTTAACCTGGTTGGTGTTTGTGTCAGCGGCTATAAATCTACAAGGAACCATTAACGATCCCATGCCCCATGTACCGTCTGTCGCGTGTTAACCTGGTTGGTGTTTGTGACAGCGGCTGTAAATCTACAATGAACGATCCCATGCCCCGTGTACCGTCTGTCGTGTGTTAACCTGGTTGGTGTTTGTGTCAGCGGCTATAAATCTACAAGGAACCATTAACGATCCCATGCCCCATGTACCGTCTGTCGCGTGTTAACCTGGTTGGTGTTTGTGACAGCGGCTGTAAATCTACAATGAACCATCCCATGCCCCATGTACCGTCTGTCGCGTTTTAACCTGGTTGGTGTTTGTGACAGCGGCTGTAAATCTACAATGAACGATCCCATGCCCCGTGTACCGTCTGTCGTGTGTTAACCTGGTTGGTGTTTGTGTCAGCGGCTATAAATCTACAAGGAACCATTAACGATCCCATGCCCCATGTACCGTCTGTCGTGTGTTAACCTGGTTGGTGTTTGTGACATCGGCTGTAAATCTACATTGAACCATCGACGATCCCATGCCCCATGTACCGTGTGTCGCGCGTTAACCTAGTTGGTGTTGGGTAACTCAATATTTTATATCAAAAATATTGTAAAATGTGATATATTCTTGTAATAAACACGAACCAATTAAGGGGCTTAGGTCTTAACTTAGTGAATAAAACGTACTTACGTACAAGACAACAAATCCAATGTGTTTAAGAATCTTCACCAGAAAAGTAGAAATGCAAAAATGTGTTAACTTCGGGATAGAAATGCAATGGTCAATGAAGGGACACAAAACTGTGTAAATGGAACAAAATATTAAGCAGTTAACACAACATTACTTCAGGAAAGCGGAGCAACAATGGTAATTTGTGACAATGGAGTGAAAGAAGTTACTAGCAGGGTTGCCAGTGCACATGTTTAAAAATACCCACAATATATATCCCTAAAATCCCCAAATTGTCGGGACCAAAAAAGAATCTTCAAAATTAAACAATATTCTATAGAATTTATCTTTTTTCAGTACTAGGTAAATCGTTTTCGTATTTTCTTTTCTGTTTAAAAAAACAGATTTTTTAAAAAGAAAGGTAGAATAAAAAAAATCTAAATATAGAATATATTTCTTACTTTTAATTTTGATATAGTTATATTTTTACGCACCAGACTTTTAGGTCCGGGTTTAGTTTTTCCTATGGGAAAAACTAAACCTTTTTACACTTTTCCATAAAAATGATCATCTAGTAAATCCACGCTATACAAGTGTTTTATATAAGTATGATTAATACAAAACAATACAGGAACAACATGTTAACCTACAATACTATTAAATGGGAAAGTAATTCACCGACTCCAGATATTTTCATATCAGAGGGTTCGGCTCGGTGGAATTCCTAATTTGACCGATAAATCCTACTGATCCCTCAATATAAATATTTAAAATATCTTTAGTAATCCAACATGTATTTAAAATGACTGATTTTAGCACTTTTATATACAAATTCTTTGACAAATCTAATATGCTTAAATTTTTAATGATAGAGCTAGGTATAAAGCCAGTAGCCGAATTAAGAAATGGTAATTTTTATAGTCTGAGAATGCCAAATTCTTACCGTATATTTATAATTTATTTACAATCATCTTCATCACAATTGGCTCTACAACAACCCGTGGTGAGTCTTGGCTTTCTCGAGAGTTTTCGACCACTCATCTCTATTTGGTACCAGCTCTCTCCAGTTTGGAAGCTCCAGGGTACATAGGTAATAAATTATACAATATGGTTGGATAATCGACAAATAATGCTTTTTAAATCGGTGTTAGTTATGTCAGTTTTCATATTGTAGAATCCACACATCAATGTTCTCCTTGCAAAACTTCCAGAAGTTTCCCTCAATATAGGGAATTCCTTATAAGCTGGCAGCCCTTCTCTAGAGATGTTAATATTCCTGTCATGGGAATCGTAAAGCGCCATTCACATGGTTCACTAATCGCTCATTTCCGCATTTCATTCGGCCTAGTTTACTCGGAATGACACGTCTGAACATGAAATGAATCGAAAGTGCCGAACACTGCCGAATGAAATCTTCAAGGGAACCGATCCAACAATGTTGGATATTTTCATTCGGCATCCTTAACTTGCGCGCGCATGCGCGCGGAAGAGAGCAAAGTGATACGTCTGAACACCGAGTGAAATCTCAATCAGTTTGTCTCGCGTCCTGTACGGGAAGGACCATGAAAGGACGCTATCACATCGCACGCAAAACGTCAAAATGGTATTCATTCGGCTCGCTCCTCGTTCAGACGTTTCACTTTGCTCTCTTCCGAGCACATGCGCGCGCAAGTGAAGGATGCCGAATTAAAATATTTAACATTGTTGGATCGGTTCACTTGAAGATTTCATTCGGCAGTATTCGGCACTTTCGTTTCATTTCATGTTCAGACGTGTCATTCCGAGTAAACTAGGCCGAATGAAATGCGGAAATGAGCGATTAGTGAACCATGTGAATGGCGCTTTAGGGCAGGTGTATTGAGTATAATATGCTCCCATGAAAGAATTCACTTGTGACATTTGAGGTTATTGCAAAAGTGAGAAGTTATCGTCGTCACTAATAAAAACAAGTGCTTGCGTGCAAAGTGCGTGGGTGTGTTTTATAATAACAGCAAATGTATATATAATGTACATAAGTACAAAATATTTAGCATTTACCCTCCTCATACACTGCAGGCGGTAAAGCCATGATTTCTTATCTTTAAATATGAAAAAAAAAGTGAACATGATAATATTCTGTACATGCACGCCTGAAAGGAATTCACTAGTGACATTTTTTTTTTTTTACATTAGATCCACACAGGAGGCCCTGAGGAAAATAATTTCCCTCAGGGCCTATGTCATCTTCGGGGATGCTGTGTGGAGGGAATTTTTAAGGAAAGGAAGGAGAGGAAGTTCTGGGAAGGAAAAAGATATGAGGGTTGGGTAGGAATCTGGGGTTCAGTGTGTCTAGATCATCCGCCGCCAAGACCTAGACAAACCTTACCCCATGAACCCGGGCATCCCTGCTAAGTCACCAAACGTAGCGAACCACTTGGGGTGAACTATGGCAGAGGTGTTGGTTATCCAATAAATGGTTCCCGGGGCGGCGGTACCCATTACCGCCTCCCAAATTAATTTGAGGTTATTTCAAAATGTTATCAGTTTGCACTTACTGTCTTCTTCCATTTCGGCACTGATTTCTTTCCAGCACTTGTCAACAACATTTCTGTTGTTATGAAATGCATTTCTTTTATCCCAGATTGGCGATTTGTTCTAAACAGCGGTAAAGCTGGAATCAGACGATTCACTCGAGGGAAGGTTTCCGCCATGTTTTCTCGGCCTAATCGTCCATTTTGCTTCATTCCATGTTCACACGGCGCTATAGAAATAAGCGTTCACTCGTCCATTCCGACCACAGCGTCGCCGAGCGAGGTCAACCGCGCTGAAATTCGTTTGTTTTCCAGCGCGGTCCGGCCCCGAATTTTAAGGAAAAACATGTCAGATGCATCGATTTTTACGCAATTTTGTTGACACAATTAAATAAAAATAAATAAAGAAAACAGTATAGTTTCGTCTTATAGACCTTTTTATTTTTTATGACATAATAACATAATTTGATATTACTTTTTTTATTACGAACATTTTCCTACAAATTAATAATCTTACATTTATTAAAAAACATATAATATACCTCTGTAAATGTTTCAAACAATAAATAAATAAATAAATGTATAATAAGGGAGACCCAAAAATTTATATGAAAGGTGTTCCCAAAAGCAAACAAATTAGCCGAACGAATACCATTTTGACGTTTTGCGTGCGGTGTGATAGCGTCCTGTCATGGTCCTTCCCGTACAGGACGCGAGACAAACTGATTGAGAGTTCACTCGGTGTTCAGACGTTTCACTTTGCTCACTTCCGCGCGCATGTGAAGGATGCCGAATGAAAATATCCAACATTGTTGGATCGGTTCACTTGAAGATTTCATTCGGCAGTGTTCGGCACTTTCGATTCATTTCATGTTCAGACGTGTCATTCCGAGTAAACTAGGCCGAATGAAATGCGGAAATGAGCGATTAGTGAAACGTCTGAATGGCACTTAATTAAAAGGTTGTTAATTTTGACAACAGTATTCCCTTCAAAACAAGCTGAATTAGTGTTGCCATGACCCAAAAATGAAAAACCATGTTTCAAGGATAAAAAAATTCTAAACTAACTAACTAACCATCACGCCGTTTCCCCGCAGGGGTAGGCAGAGAGGACGGACCGCCAAACAACTCGGTCTTGGCATACACTCCTCGCCTCATTCACATTCATACATCTTATCATGCATGCTCTTTTATTATTCTGACTCTTGACATGGCCCGACTCAAGTATCTGATTCACTTGCCATGTTTTCCTCGGGCGTCCTCGACTTCTTCTACCATTCGCATTCGCATCATATATTCTCTTGACACTCCTTTCTTCAGTCCAAACCATCTAAACGTCCCTTTTTTATTCTTACTTATGACGCTCACATCGGCCTTGCATTCTTTTCGGATCTCCACATTCCTCACACGATAATACATGGTTTTACTACACATACGCCTCAGGGATCTCATTTCGACAGCATTCAGTCTACTTTCATCCTTTTTTTTTTTTTTAAAGAAAGACAAACATTCCCGGGTTAAGAATAACCCAACAAAATTTGAAAATCTCCTACTACCACCACACTAAGCGGAAGATATTGCTTGTGTTGTGATGGAGGACTTAGCCAGCCGAGGAATCGAACACGGAACGTCTGGGTAGGACCCAAGCGCGATGCCCATTCAGCCACTGACCTTTCTCTGCCAGTTCCATGCTTCACTGCCATACATTAGGGTAGGTACCAGCACTCCATTGTGAACTGCTAGCTTCGCTTCTTTGGACAGCTTTTTGTTGGCGCCAACAGCATTCAGTCCACCATTAATGGAGTTACCTACATTTATCCTTCTTTCAATATCCCCATCAGCCTTCCCATCTCTCGTAAACATACTTCCCAAATACACAAACTCATCAACTTGCTCTAAGTATTCATCATTCACAACTTTCGAAGTTTAAGAAATACGTTCCTGATTTCAGGATTTTCCCATTGGATTGACTCATGCTAAACAAACGTATCCCACTCAAAAGTAGACACTTTTGTTAACTAATAACATGTTCGGCATGTTTTTTAAAATAACCGAAGAGGATACCAAATCATGAAATGACCCAAATTCCATAAAAACATGGTAAAAACCATGCACATGGCAACACTGAGTTTCACTGACAGGCGTCACTGGCGAGCAGGAATTAAGTATTCATTCTAGGGATGTCGAAAGTGGAAAAAAGTATCGATATATCGATGTATCGATATTTATTAAAATATCAATATCGACGTCGATATATCGAGGAAAAAATATTGATATATCGATATATCGGTCAAATGTTTGAATTGTACGTTTTTAAAATCAAAGCGTATGTATACACAATGTGTAAAAATGAAAGTGTATATTTACACAATGTACATTATTTTTATCAGGCGCCTCCCCCCCCAAAATTGAAAAAATATCGATTTTGATACAATTTTCGATATTGGATATTTTGTATCGATATATAGGCTCAAAATATATCGGCCAAAAAAATCGATATATTTCATTGAAAATATCGATATATCGATACTTTTTCAACAAGCCTAATTCATTCTGGTAAAGCTTGTCGGCGTCGTCTGGCGCGGACACAAACCTGAATCTGCCTTCACTATGTTCGCCTGATACGTTGGCATACAAATATTCTCGTCGGCGCGCCCGAGGCAGTCGGCCGCACATGCGCCGACTAACCAGAAACAGAAACCCGCTTTCTTTCTGTTCGTACCCATAATCAAGAGTGACTTGACAAGAATAATTTGACATTCATTAATTACGATTGTCTATGACTTTGACTTCATTATTGTCTACGTAAAATTAGTCTTTTTTGACGCGTGAATCTTCACTAGCAGCCATTTCATCATGTTTCCTCTCTATAATTCCACATTATGTCCCTCACACGGGTTAACCCACGCAATTAAATTAATCATCACAATTTGCTTGTGAAAGTTTTGGTAAGTACTAATGCTGATATTAATCACATTATTCATTTTGGTAGCGGCCGTTATTCCAAATCAATATGCGCGAACACTGTTCTAATTTGTACTATGGGATGCTCAAATGCACTGTGTTACGCGCGACGTAGCTTAACTTATGCCAATCGATACGGAATGAATGTGGCGGTTTTGTTTGATGAACATGTCAGTTGGACGTCTATCTTTTATTTTTAGGTTAGAATTTCAAAGGTTTTTTTTGCAATTTTTTTGTACTAAGTGAAAAAAATTGCCTCCTTGTATTAAACCCGCTATCTATACAGACAACAACTTAGGTTAATTATTAAAAAACACTAAAGATAGAGATCATAAATTAAGCCACTCAGGCATTTACCAATTATGTTGCAATGATTGTCCATCATTCTACATAGGAAAGACAACCAGAAATGTAAATATTAGAATCACGGAACATTTAAGATGTTTAAATAATAATAATTTTTCGGAGTTTGCCAATCATCTTATTTCCACCAATCATACTTTTAATAAGGACACAGGGGTTAAAATTCTTCACTGTAATAATAAAAGCAAAAAAAATAATTAGATAACCTGGAAGCACTTGAAATTAAAAAATCCCTAAATAATAACGCTAATATATTGAATAACCAAATTAATTTATCGTTTAGTCCCATTCTAGATATGTTTCCAATAAACCGCTCTGTTATTGCTGGATTTCCCGCAACTACCCCCCTCCCCCTTTGACCTCCCACTCCAGCACATAAATTTTTTAATTTTTTTTTTTATTTATTTATTTCAATTTATTTCACCTCTTACACACAACAATTTTACATTTTAATCATTGTTTAACAATAGAATAACTAAAATAAAAACAAAAATATAATAAAAAGGTATAACAAAAAGGTGAAAACATCATTTTTTTGGTTTCTACACCAATTAAGAGAACTGGCTCTTGAGCTTGGTGTAGGTGTTATGTAAGAATATACAATTTTTAGTCCATAATTAATGTAATATCTTAAGTACTAGATTAAGGACGACATTATACAATATTTGATGGTTTGAATTACAGGTTTATTGCATACAGTTTTTTAAGAATAGTTTGATCTTTTTCTGGAATAATGCTAAATCTCTTATTTTTTTTACTTCTTCGGGAAGGCTATTGAAGTAAGTTATCCCTTTGTATACATAATTATTTTGCATTTGTTGAGTAGAAAATAATGGAATTTGGATATTATATTTACGTCTCAACGATGAGTTAACTTTATTATTTTTTAATGTCTTATCTTTGAATATTTGTAATATTGAGTCTTTTTTATAGAGATCTTCAATTTTTGGAACTTCGAAAATTTTGAACAATGTTGCAGAAGGGAATGTAGGTTGTTTTTTTAAAATGACTTTAATAATTAGTTTTTGAACCACATTTACAGGGTTTACAATTTTTTTATATGCACCTCCCCATCCAATAATTCCATATTGAATTACTGACTGTACTAGTGCATAGTACACCTTTTTTAAATTATTTACCTTGAGAATATTTCTTAATCTAATAAATATATAAATACATTTCCTAATGCGCTTAACAAGTTCACATATGTGTCTGTTCCATTTCATATGTTGGTCTACAATTACACCGAGGTACTTTATTTCAGTTGTATGATTTAATTTTTTACATGAACTATTACAGACAGTCTTTTCTCTTAGTAAATGTTTGGTATATATCTATCAATATTTTGCATCATAGGTTAGTTTTAATATTCTCCTGACGAAGGAAGGGTTCTTCCGAAACCGGTAGAGTGTAATTAAAATTATAGTGGTCTAAAACAAATTTATATATTTTATTGTAGATATAGAATTGTCTGACGATTGACGACGATTCTCTCAACCGTTTTCATATGGCTTAACTTCAAGGTCATGATTCAGTCTCCAAATATGTGTCATGCATATGACTTCTTTGTATTGACAGAATATTCAAGCGATTCCAAATATTCTAAGCTCATTCAAATAAGAGATACGCAATAACAATGTTCTTTTTCAGGTATATTTGTTTGGGCTTGAACCAATTACCAATCGTTACCACAGCAGTGCCATGGATCTACTAAATAAGACTATTTCCATCAAGACGGAACCAGGGTCCCAGGACGAAGGCGGAGGTGAAATTCCTAATTCGGATATAGCTTTCGACCTCCCATATGTAAAGGAGGAATGTTTGCAATATGCGGAGACTACTCGGATAGCCAGTTAGTTGCATTGTATATTATGTAAACATAATGATGTTCGGAATCCAAGTTGGCTTCGAATTGCGATAGACAGGTTTTTTTTTTTTTCATTTATTAAGTTAAAAGAAATTTACATTTCACTTCCTTGACTTAAGCACATATAAAGTAATAATATTAATTTTGTTCTTTTAACTTAAGGTTAAATAGTTTTCTTTTAAATATATTTAAATTTTTTCCGTTTTTAGGAAGTCTTGAAGGAGATTATAAATTTGAACAACCTCGTGGCCAATGCTTCTCTTGCCACTTTCAGTTCTAACAGTATTTGTGTACAGTTTATTATGTTTTCTAGTGTAATGCTTGTATATTTGTGACGTTTTTATAAATGTTGTGTTTGTGTGTATAAGTCCATTTTGTATTTTGTAGACTAAAAGGCAAGTGTTATATTCGTACAAAGTTCTTATTTTAGGAAGGTTCAAATCCTGGTATAGTTTTTTTGTTGAAGTATTTGGGTTATAATTGAAAAGTTTTTTAATGACTTTGTTCTGTATTATTTGTAAGTCGTTTAAGTACGTAATGTATATGTTTCCCCATATCTCTATTAAATAATTTAGGTGGGACTGTACTAAGCTAAAGTATAAACCATATAATATTATGTCTGTTTACAATTTTCTCTCTTGTTATACATGTTTATTTGGTATTTACCTAAAATTGTATTATTGCCGGAAACAGCAAAACAACACTCTTTAAATTAGATATATGCTCCCAAACACTTAAATAATTTGTAGGTTGTGAGGCAGAAGGTAGAAATGGAATTGTGGAAAATATCTGGTTATTCAGACTTGTTGACCAAACACGGCAAAAACCGTTTCAATTTGGGAGTTGGGTTTGGGTACCGCCACCCCGGGAATCATTTACGGGCTAACCAACACCTCTGCCACAGGTCACCCCAAGTGGTGCGCAACGTTTGGTGACTTAGCAGGGGTGCCCGGGTTCATGGGGTTAGGTTTGTCCGGGAATTGGCGGCCGATGCGTCTGCCCACCTACTGCGTGGTAGGCCGGATTGGGAGAGACCGATTGTGGGAGACCTTTTGATTTCTCCAGCCGGACCGTCTCAACCCATCGCCTTGCACCGCAGAGGGAGGGATGACTTCACATGTCCATCATTCCTGGACATATTGATCCCCAGATTCCTACCCACCCCTCAAACATTTTTCCTTCCCAGGACTTCTCCTTCCTTTTTTTACATTAGGTCCACACAGGAGGCCCTGAGGAAAATAATTTCCCTCAGGGCCTATTTCATCTTTGGGGATGCTGTGTGGAGGGTGTTTTTAGGGAAAGGAAGGAGAGGAAGTTCTGGGAAGGTAAAAGGTACGGGGGTTGGGTAGGAATCTGGGGTTCACTGTGTATAGATCATCCGCCGCCAAGACCTAGACATGAACCCGGGCACTTCTGCTAAGTCACCAAACGTAGCGAACCACTTGGGGTGACCTATGGCTGAGGTGTTGGTTATCCAATAAATGGTTCCCGGGGGCGGCGGTACCCATTCCCGCCTCCCTTTCCCTTAGAAGATCCTCCACAAAACAGCATTTTCAAAGATGTCATAGGTCCCGACGGAATTTTTTATCTTCAGGTTCTCCTGTGTGGAGCTAATGTAAAAAAATACCTATTTCAGTGAACAATTCAAATGTGGATAGTATCCTTGCTCCCAGGATTATTTTTTATCAGGATTATTTACCTTGATTATTTTACTGTTTATTATGTGCCGCAAGAATATTATATACTATTTTGTGACATACGCCGGGATTTTTACCAATGACCTCCGGATTGCTAGTTGAGAGCCTTAACCATCGAGCACGGAAATTACCACTGCTCACAATAATTTCCCGATTCCTCAAGTTTTCCCTTGATATTATTTGGCACATGATATTAGTTATATATTATATTATTTATTATACATTGAAAAAGCATAAATATTAAAGACAGGTATCATCGATCATCATTCCATTGACTGTAAATAACAAAATTCCGTTAATGTATTAAGCGCAAAAGTTTCTTCCTTCTTGAAGCCTCGGTCCCTTAAGCGGACATTCTGGCTCAATCCTATTTCTTCAAGTAACCCTTAAGTCTCTTATGCAAATTTTCGTATTTTCCTTACGCATTATCAATGATCTTCAAGAGTAAATATTTTATTTAAAAATTTTATATCTAAAAAAAGTGGTTTATCTGTGATTAATGTACGGTTTGGTGTTTTATTTTTCCAGGTAGCACTAATGTGGGTACTGTTAGCGTCAAGGCAGATCTTGGATCCCGAGAAAAAGATGAAAGGGGGTTTCCTTATATGGAAATAGACATAGACCTGTCGGATGTTAAAAAAGATTGCCTAGAACTCATTGAAAGAATTGACCCCATGGTTCAACACAAGCTGACTCAGAGTGGAGAAAAATCTTTTTCTTGTTCTGTGTGCAACAATTCATTTTCTCACAAAGGCAGTTTGAAAAACCACATGCTGACTCACAGTGGAGAAAAACCTTTTTCTTGTTCTGTGTGCAACTATTCATTTTCTCAAAAAGGCAGTTTGAAAATCCACATGCTGACTCACAGTGGAGATAAACCTTTTTCATGTTCCGTGTGCAACTATTCATCTTCTCAAAAGGGCAATCTTAAAAGCCACAAGCTCACTCACAGTGGAGAAAAACCTTTTTCTTGTTCTGTGTGCAACTATTCATTTTCTCAAAAGGGCAATTTGAAAAAGCACACGCTGACTCACAGTGGAGATAAACCTTATTCATGTTCCGTGTGTGACTATTCATCTTCTCAAAAAGGCAATCTGAAAAGCCACAAGCGGATTCACAGTGGAGAAAAACCCTTTTCATGTTCCGAGTGCAACTTTTCATGTTCTGTAAAAGGTTCTTTGGCGAAACACATGCTGACTCACAGTGGAGATAAACCTTTTTCCTGTTTCGTGTGCAACTATTCATGTTCTCGTAAATGCTCTTTGACGATCCACATGCGGATTCACAGTGGAGTAAAACCCTTTTTATGTTCCGAGTGCGACTATTCATCTTCTCAAAAAGGCAATCTGAAAACCCACAAGCGGATTCACAGTGGAGAAAAACCCTTTTCATGTTCCGAGTGCAACTTTTCATGTTCTGTAAAAGGTTCTTTGGCGAAACACATGCTGACTCACAGTGGAGATAAACCTTTTTCCTGATGGCAAGATCGCAATAATCTGTTATTTTTTTCCATAACCGAAAAGATGGTTCAACTTTATCTTTTACGGTTATAGATTACGGAAAGCCCCGATATATGCTGAGATGTATGTATTTTCGATCGATACTCTATGGTATTGAACAAATATTTACGCGGAGTTTGGATATTTTATCGCATTTTAATTATATATGCTGAAGACGAAAGTGATCTAATACATATAATAATAAATATAAATGACACGGAATTGATTTCTTAGATACAATTTCGTCATTTGACATATACAACTGACAGTAAAGTGACAGCGTCATAGACAATTCAATGGGCTTATTCCTATTCCAATTATAAACGACGATCTAAAATATTACGGATTATGGCAACGGCCTATTCTTATCGCTTATTCCTATTATAAACGGGCCTTAACGAATACACAGGTTTCCTATCTTCCAACTTCTACGGCCTAGGGCTTATCGAATGCGGATTACAGACTATTCCTATTATAAACGGGGCTTAAACGTCGTCGGTCGGAATTCAAATTATTCCAAAAGGAACTAGAGCCGTGGTCGCCAAAGTGCGGCCCGCACAAATATCTGCCGCTTTCTTTTAATATTTTTTTAATTTACTTTTATGTTCTGCATGGGACTACACTAAACCTACCGGAATAAACACGTATTATTATTATTATTATAGCAAACAATTTTCGTGGACAATGATTACCAAAAGTGATTTTGCTTACGAAGTTATCTAAATATAAGTATTTGGGGCGGGAACACGGATATAAGGAGAGCAAATGAGCGGGTTGCGGAAAGTCCCGGCAACCCCGCCGCACAGTGGGCTGAAAATCGCCTTTCATAGACATAGAGACTTGAATTTTCAAGGGTCTTTTTTTTGGCTAGAAATGGATTCTGCTGATCATTACTATGCTATAAAATTTCGTATGAAGCAATTGTGTGTACAAATGAAGGAGTTATCATTTTTTTAAGAACAAATTGTATGGCACTGACATTAAAAATGAGGCGATGGGTCAAAACACGTAGAACGCGGGTAAAGCAGTCGGCGCATGGGCGGCCGACGGCCGACAAGAATGTTTGTATGTAAACGTACTAAAGCGCACACAGTGAAGCCAGATTCCGATATCCGCAACTCGGTACAAAATACCGCCGGCGCGCTCGGGCGCTGTGCGCGGGTAGTCCGAAAGCCGAAACACGCTTTCTACGTGTTTAGACCCTATCTCTGGAATCATAAGGTTGGCCATTACATCCTTACACACAGATATACTACTATTTTTTTGTATTTTTTTGACATACATACTTCGTATGGTGGCGCAACTTGCGCGTTTTTTTTTTTAAATCCTCAAAGTTGAAAAAAAAACTTTTTATGTTGATGATTCATTTTAATGCTTAAATGCTTTACATATGAGTATGCTTTGTCTAATTTACAATATTTTATTGACAATATAAAACAGTCTAAGAAATAACAAAAGTTTTTTTACCAATGTGGCGATATATCTACGTTTCATAGTAGGTATTTAGAACTTTTAATTGTATTGGATTTTATGATTAAAAAACAGTTGTACACACACATTTGATTTGTATTAAAAAAAATTATCAAAAATAAAATCAGTAACTAAATAAAACTAAATAAAAAAAAATTAAATACTGAATTAGTAGAAAAAATACAATATTTAAGAATCAATAAACAATAAAAGTTAAACTTATTTTAAACTTCTTCGTCACCATCAGAATCCACTTCAGAATCAGGCTCTACAATTGACATTACATCTAAGAACTCTATCTGAGCTTCCTGATCCTGAGGTTTAAGCAGGTCTAAAGTTTCCTTAAAGTATGTCTGCCTCTTATGGGCATCCATTTTTGGTCTTATAGAAGTAATAAGAGGATCAGAAGAGACTAAGCATATTGAGGACATCCTCGTTTGATGCTTGTCTGCTCTTCTTCCTCGAATGGTGTTCTCTGAAACTCCTGAAATCTTTATTTCGGGCCTCAGAAGCTTCTTCCGAAAGACTCCCAATCGGCACAATAGCATTTTCTGCAATTATGTCCCCTCCATGAATTAATAATTTGTGTACGGTCGACGACATGTAGTACCAATTATACAGTTCAACGTATTTTTCCGCGGTTACTTTGGAGTATTCTTTAAATTTAGGCATGTCTGTAAGCTCTCCAGATGTGATAGATTGCAGAATCACAGCAAACCTGCGGATCAGGTCTTCATCTAGTCCAGTGATCGTTGCAGTTTTATCAGGAAATTCAAAAAATCTCCTCGCTGTGTTACCATCGTTACTTGTGCCTGATCCTTGTTTAACGATGTCGATCAAAAGATTGAGATCATCTTTAAATCGGTCTTGGATAAGTTTTTTCCTTGCCTGTAACAACTCTCTGTGATCTTCTTCTCTCACAGACCACTTCTTGAAATCGAGACGATAAGCTATGTGTAGAAGACATTCCATCACATTAATGCGGGCATGCAATGAAGATAACCCAAACTCATATACACCAGGAGAAACGGTTTTTGACGCAACGGTATTTAACTTATTCATTTCCGTAGGCTTAGCCAAACACAGGTAGCAGGCTGCATTTGATTTAGCTTCAGAAAGATACGTACAAATTTTGCCGTCAATCATCGTCATCATTAATTGATGACTAACCTCATTTCCTTGGTGTTTTGAGGGAACCAGAGCCTTGATTTCGTTATCCATTCTAGTTTTTTCATTTATGACAACTTCTTTGCTCTCCTTAAAAAAACTGAACTGCACTGGACGGCAATACGTAGATAAACAGGGTTTTGGATTCGTCCATATTATATCATCGCCAGCTATCAACTTTAATGGAACCAAAGAGGTCATAAATATGCTTGAGTCATCTTGCTCGTTCACCATTTTTTGCTTATATCTACTTTGGTTGGATGCACCGTCAAATCCCCACTTTGATATTAACATCAATTGCTTGCCTTGTTTGACGTTAGTACTAGAAATACTTTCAATAATCTTGTTCACTGTTAAATCTAGTAATGCTTGTAGTGCAATCTTAGCTGAGGAATCCGTTACAGTCACAAATGTCTTCGGAGGGTAGCACTGCAGCTTAGCCTTTTGTACTTTATAGTAAGGTACTTTAAAGTATATATCCGTTGAACCTTGTCGAATTGTCGTTTCCCTCAAAGTGATGTATTGCCATTTCGATAGTTTTAATGAAAGTAACAAACCTAGCGCTTTCTCTGGTGAAAATAATAGTGAATCAACTGGTTTCTTAATCATTTCCTTAATGTTTGCCGCTGCTTCTGGATTTTTGAGCATATATTCAATAACAGATGCAATATCTTCACGACCATCTTGTTTAAAAAGTGCTGTAGCTGAATATGCTAATTCAATAGGGTCTTCGGCTTTATGTTCGTCAGATCGTCTCTTCTTCTGCTTGTTACTTAGATCTTCAAACGGCTTTCGAAATCTTTTTGTCATCGTTGAGGTCGATGACATTGTTGAAGTCGATGTCATCGTTGAAGTCGATATCATCGTTGAAGTCGATTTCATCGTTGAAGTTGATGGTCCAGGTTCAGCACAAATATCTTCACTTATTGGTTCTTGAATGAGCAGATCGGTTTGCACGCAGCTTGGCCAGTCAATATTTGCCTGAAGCCAATTACTGTAATGACATATAAAATTTTCACTTTTGCGGTGGGATCGTAACCATCTCTTGTAAACTGCCCGTGTGAACCTTCGACCAAATTCCTTCAGGGTAACACTGTCTTCATCAGAAAGGCTAGAACCCAGTCGAATAACAACTGAATTGAACAATATTTCATCATCGAAGGAAGAAGTTTCCTGGTTCCTCAGCATAACAAACAAATCCAAGTTTGTAATTATGCTTTCCATTATTCACAATCACTGAGACTCACGGTGCTATCAGATGTTAGAAGTAGAAAAGCTCAAAATGAACTAAAGTTACGATTTTTGACTATTTATAGGGTATTGCATTTACCTAATTTCCCTCATTAAGGTGATCCTGAACTAATTGCAAAATTAACGTATGCCCTTAAACCTAATTATTTTTTCTGCGAATCCTTTTAACTAATTAATTCATAAGGGACATAAGTATTTAGACATATAAGGTGACTACCTCGATGAGGTCATTAACGATGATAATGACGAGGACTTGACCATTAGACGAGATTACATTCAAAAGTGAATTCATAATTACCGAGTCATTTAAATTTAGTAAAACTAACTTTTAAATGAGTCATAGCAGTAACGTCATTATAAATCCAGTAAGAAAACCCTAAAATTTAGTGTGAGGGAAAATATTCTGAAACCCACATAATAACTCACTGAATTAGTGTATTTTCAAATCGGTTTAAGCGGTAATAAATTCAATTTAGATACTATTGACATTTAAAATCCTATAATCGTCTGAATGTGGCCTAACCACAGTTTGAGCATGATCTTACAAGTCGAAACAGCTGTAACTATAATACATAATAAAATACTGGCAGAACTTGAAAATAACTTATTATTATTAAATTTAATTTTAATTAAATATTTCAAAAATAAATGGAGTTCTACGAATTAAACACAAGAACAATAAATAAAAAAAAACTAACTTTTGTCATTTCTTAAACTGTTTTGGCTTGCAGTGTAAATAAAATATTGTAAACTAGACAAAGCATACTCATATGTAAAGCATTTAAGCATTAAAATGAATCATCAACATAAAAAGTTATTTTTTCAACTTTGGATTTAAAAAAAAAACGCGCAAGTTGCGCCACCATACGAAGTATGTCAAAAAATACAAAAAAATAGTAGTATATCTGTGTGTAAGGATGTAATGGCCAACCTTATGATTCCAGAGATAGCCTCATTTTTAATGTCAGTGCCATACATAACATGTAATGGCCAACCTTATGATTCCAGAGATAGCCTCATTTTTAATGTCAGTGCCATACATAACATGTAATGGCCAACCTTATGATTCCAGAGATAGCCTCATTTTTAATGTCAGTGCCATACATAACATGTAATGGCCAACCTTATGATTCCAGAGATAGCCTCATTTTTAATGTCAGTGCCATACATAACATGTAATGGCCAACCTTATGATTCCAGAGATAGCCTCATTTTTAATGTCAGTGCCATAGTACCATTTCTTTAAAAAATGATAACTCCTTCATTTGTACACACAATTGCTTCATACGAAATTTTATAGCATAGTAATGATCAGCAGAATCCATTTCTAGCCAAAAAAAGACCCTTGAAAATTCAAGTCTCCGTGTCTATGAAAGGCGATTTTCAGCCCACTGTGCGCCGCGCTGCCCGCTCCCGCTCACTGCCGCCGGGCACCGTCTCAGCTCAATTCGGCCGGCCACGAGTTTCATACGTGCATAACGCGCAGTGCAGTATCCTTGTGTCCATGTGTCCTAGTAAAATACTCGCGAAGGGTGCTAATATATATAATGGCGGGGGCATCATCAAAAAGAGCTACTAAAAGGAAGATAAGTGACGAAAATAGGTGTTTTCAAGAAAAATGGGAAGAAGAATTTTGTTTCATAAGTGGACTTAAGGAAGGTACTGTTTTTTGTTTAATATGCCGGGAAACTGTTGTGGGAATTAAACGATACAATTTATTTCGCCACTACACAAGTAAGCTTCATGCATTTACAGAAATCTTTCCATTGGAATCGAATGAGAGGAAGAATAAAGTTTCTCATTTGAAGTTGTCAATTCGTCGTCAACGAAATATTATGAGCGCACAGTCGGACAAAATGAGACTGTTACAAAAGCATCTTTCCAAGTTTGTAATATTCTTGCAAAAAGGATGAAACCCTTCACTGATGCTGAATTAATAAAGGTGTTTCTCAGACTCTGTTCCAAAATAATAAACAAATAATGGCAGAAGTAAAAAAAGCTTACGCTTTCTGAATCAACCTGTCACCGCCGCATTGAAAATATTTCAAAAAACGTGTTTGAGGCAAATTGAAAAACTGAATTCTGGAGAAATTTGCCTAGCAACCTTAAATGTTTACAACACTGCGCTCAATTTATTTTGACGATATTTCCTTCGAAATATCTCTGTGGAGATTTATTTTCAAAAATTAGCTTTTTGAAAAACAAAGACCGCAATCGCCTTTCCTCCCACTTAGGACGCCAACATAGACGAAATAATTAAAAAATATATTTATTTTATTTATTTATATTTAAACGCCCAAAGGGCTTTTACATACATAAAGCAATACATGTTTCGATTAATTACAGTGAAGAGTTAGAAGTGAATAAAATAAAGGTAAGTAACAGAAAATATAAAGACACATAATATAGGTTAGATAAAATATGAGTTGACAAAATGTAGGTAATACAGAATATAAATAAAGTAAAAATAGATAGCTTGCCAATATCCTCCAAATCAATAATAATAGGAATTAATAAAATTGGTATTTGGGCGTTTTCCAAAAAAGATGTCGGTGACGTAATAGGAATTCCACTTAAGTGAGATGCTGCATTTCGATTAAAAATATACGTAAATTTATTAAAGAAAGAATGAACTTCATGACAAAAAGTATTTAAATAGAAAATGTCAATAAACTTCGAAAATAATTGCAATTTAAGTTTAATACTATTGGTAAGAAATTCTTTTACGTCACTTTTATCATAAAGTTTATAAAGAAAATTAAAAGAAATTCATTATTTCAGATTTTTATTTACGAATTGAAAACACAATCAGTCTCCTAAAAAATATGAATAATCAAGCTTATTGAATTAAATATTAAGTTTTTCAATAAAAATATTCTTTTACGCTACTTTTGGATACTTTGTACTGTATATTTTGCGTTCTAGAAAGACGAATATAAGTTTTTGTTTTACGAATGTTTAATTATAACAAATTTAAAATTAATCATGAACTATATCAATAAAAAAAGAACAAATTTCTTTGAGATATAATAATTGATCTTAGAAAATAAATCACAGCAATAACAGGACAGTGGCGTAAGGGGAAAAATTTGGTAACGTTTAGGAATTCTAAGGCCTCGGCCAGACTGAGAGGCTTGCCCGGTAGCGACAGCGGGCGCGAAATATCAGTCGTATGTGTACGCACGTTGTGGCTACACTGCTGAAAGCGCGACAAGCGACTGGTATGGGAAGAGTGGAAGATACTCTCAGTATCACCCTGGTGTAAGACCACCATTCAGAATTGAAACGTTGCTTAATAATGACTTTAACCTGTTTAGTGACTAGATCTGAATAGCCAGGTACTTCCCCACCTTCCTCTTCCCCACCTTCCTCTTCCCCATCTCCTTCCTGTCCCCACTTACCTTCAGCCTCAAACGTACCCCAATTGGGGATACCATAGTCTCACTGGCTCCAGATGGGAGCAGTTAAGACTCATGTGAGGTATTCTCTATAAAAAAGGACGATTTTACGTACTACCGCCACCGTGGAAGGCCCCCCGCGCAAGTACTTTTTCTTCCACTTGTTCTTTTTTCTTTTCTTTTTTTTTCGTTTCTGTTCTCTCCAACGTCTTCTTTTTTCTATTCTTCTTTGGTTAGCTCTCTGATTATATTTTGATGTTATTTTTGTCTTTGTAACTCTTTTTTCATAAAGGCTTCATATTTTTCAGGGTCGTTTTTAATTTTGTCTCTGTACCTTTTTGATTTTTCTGCAGCTTTCAACGGCATATTTGAACATAAAATTAAAATAAATTATTTATAAATGTAATAATGGGCTACACGTGCATACCGTGTATAGCCTGAAATAGGTAACTAAGCTGAAAGGGTATTTAAGTACTTGTTAATGTACACAACTTTAATTAGGTACAGGATTAACACACAGGAACATAAATCATGCTACATTTTATACTTACTTAATCAAAATTGTATGAACCAGCTGATTTTATACTGAATTTCAGAGTTGCCTCTACAGTAATAATTGCTCATATTGCTGTCTATATTAGTACTTCGACACCATTTCGACTCTTTCAGAATTAATCTTGACGACCGTCCGTGGTCGAGTGGTAACAACATTTGACTCCCAATCGGAAGGTTGCGGGTTCGAACCCGGCGTGCGCAAATAAATTTTATTTGATTAATTTGTGTTATTTCACAATTAATTAATAAAAATAATATATACTACATTTGCGGCACGTTCCAGAGTGGAAGATACTGTCAGTATCGCCCTGGTGTAAGACCACCATTCAGAATTGAGACGTTGCTTAATAATGGCTTTAGCCGTGTTTAGTGACTAGATCTGAATAGCCAGGTACTTTCCTACCTTCCTCTTCCCCATCTCCTTCCCTTCCCCACTTTCCTTCAGCCTCACAACATACCCCAATTGGGGATGCCATAGTCTCACTGGCTCCAGACGGGAGCAGTTGGGACTCTTGTGAGGTATTCTCTATAAAAAAAAAAAAAATAAATAAAAAAAATAAAAAATAAAAAACTTTAATAATCTTAATTAATAAAAAAAAGAAAAAAAATTATACACATAAAAATCAAATAATTTTTTCTTTTTAGCTATGATGTTCTTTTTTTTCAATGCTACATATATCACTCAACCCACATATCTACATGTAATAGTTACATTTTGAAGATACATGCAAAATATAAATTTAATTAGAAAATTGTAACACACCCAAATACCCTAAAAGACGGACAGAGTGAACCGACCTTTAGAATTCCATTACGTCACTTTTAAGTTCCATTCACGACACCGTTGCGTAAGAGAAGTAGCGTAATCGCGTCAATATTTTTTCGAAATGTATTTATCAATAAATTATGAAACTTCTGTTTGTTCTAACTAAACATTTCATAAAACAATAAATGAATCAATTTAATACAAAGTAGAGTCATTCTGGTAAATTACCTGGAGAAATACGGAAGCGTTGGTGGAACACTTTTTTAGTACAGCCGAGAACGACCACTTTTGTTACGATTTCTTGGCAAACTGGCTGTAAAAAACCAAGCATGGCCGCCCTTCATAGACTAAATAGGGTTGCTATTTTCGAAAATATTCATCAATTTGGTAATATTTTTATTGGAAGACGTCAATAATGTGGTGGCGTAGGCGGAAATTCCACCATACGCTATTTCGTAGGACAACTCAATATCTGGTATTTAAATTATTTTGCACGATAATTAATCTATATTATGGTTGCAAATCGAAAATATTATCATATGCTATTAGTAGAATTAGAAATAAATACTGGGATAACATTAAATAACATTAATTTTTGAACTCTTACTGGTAGTGGTAGGTGTAGGACATACCAGAAACAGTGACCTGTAGTCTTACTTATTTTAAAATAATATCGAAATTTAATAGATTTATTCATTATTTTTAGTCCATAAAGGTATTTATTTGTTATTATATTGGTAAAATATATGGGGTGGTCATTAAAACCGACACAACAAAAGTTACTGATCCTGAAAGTGATGGGACACTGACTTTTATCTATGTACACTTTTTTTGAAAAACGCCCATTTACAATAGTTTATGAATTAAGTAAAAATAGTTCGCACATACGGCGTTTAAAGTTTGCCAAATTCAAATTATTGTCAAATACATCAATATTGTTTAAATATTGGTTACCAAGACTATGTAATAGTTGTATTGGGGAATGCAATTTATAGTTAGAATGAGATGTGTGTATATAAAATGTTAATGTTTGTCTAGTAGTTCGTGTAGGTACATGTAGATTAATTAAATGCAAGAGTTCACAGCAATCAAATTTAGAGTTTAATAATTTTAATAAAAAGTTAGGTCAGTTATTTTTCGTCTGTTTTCTAAAGTTGGAATATTTAAAATATTCATTAATGATAAGTAATTTATGTGCTCTCAAGGGATGTTAAGTTTAAAATTTACAAATCTTAGAAATTTTCTTTGAATTCTTTCAATATTATGGATATGAATTTTGTAGAAGGGCGACCAGACTATTGAGTTATGTTCGATTAGACTTCGTACTAGGGATATGTACAACAATTTTACGATTCGTAAAGATTCAAAGTTTTTAATTGTTCTTAAAATAAATCCTAATATTTTCATACCTTTATTTACAGTTTGTTGAATGTGGACCGTGAAATCTAGTTTCTCATCCATTATTACGCCAAGATCTCGCATATCCGTTACACGTTCTAAATTTATTTCATTTATAGAATAGTCGAACAATAGTGATTTTTTTTTTCTGGAGAAGGTCAAAGTTTTGCATTTATCTACATTTAAATATAAATTATTTTGTGAACACCAGTTATTTAGCATGTCTATATTATATTGAAGAACTTCACAGTGATTAAAGAGAGTTATTTCTTTATATAATTTAATGTCATCGGCGAATAGCAAAACATTGACGTCTTTAAAGCAGTTGACTATGTCAACTATATAACATATAAATATATAACATCATAATACCTAAAATACACGAAAGTTTTAATTAACATAAATAATTTTTTTTATAGTGAATACCTCACAAGAGTCCCAACTGCTCCCGTCTGGAGCCAGTGAGACTATGGCATCCCCAATTGGGGTATGTTATGAGGCTGAAGGTTAGTAGTAACGGGAAGGAGACGGGGAAGAGGAAGGTGGGGAAGTATCTGGCTATTCAGATATAGTCACTAAACACGGCTAAAGCCATTTCAAGCAACGTTTCAATTCTGAATGGTGGTCTTACACCAGGGCGATACTAAGAGTATCTTCCACTCTGGAACGTGCCCTCAAATATATTATATATTATTTTAAATAATTAATTGTGAAATAACACAAATCAATTAAATAAAATTTCTTTTCGCACGCCGGGTTCGAACCCGCGACCTTCGGAATGGCAGTCCAATGCCCTACCGATGGACTACGCCGGCCGTCAAAATAATATAATTTTTTGTAGTCCTGATAAAAATCTTGGAAATATATTTTTTTCATACTTTTGAAATTAGCTATCACTTTGTAGTTATCCATTTTATATCGGGAAAACAACGCGTAATTTCGAAATTAGAATCAAAGAACACTTAAGGTGTCTTAATAATAATAATTTCTCCGATTCCGCTAACCATATAATTGAAAATAACCATAGTTTTGAAAAAAATACAGGGATAAATATTCTTCACATTAATAATAAAGGAAAACGCTTAGATAACTTAGAAGCTCTAGAAATAAAAAAAAATCCCTTAAAAATAATGAGTCGATTATCAATAAACAAAAAATATTAACCTATAGCCCAATATTAAATCTCTTCCCATTCGATGTCCATTCTGTACCCTCTTACTCTTCATCAATTCCTAGCCACGCCCCCACCCCTACCACAACACCTACTGATAAATTGTACCCACCCACTATTTTGTAATTGTCATCATTACATGTTTGCCCTGAAGAAGGAACGGTTGTTCCGAAACCGGTCGGCGTTTAACTAAATAAATCAGTGGTTGTAACTAAGTTATATTTTTTTCAATTTAGATGTAGATATCCATACCCATTAGCACTCCCACACGTACACTTCGGAACGCGCCTCACATCCACCTGATCCTGATGTGTGGGCTCTAATAAAAGAATGATAATAGATAATGAGTAAATGCAAAACGGTGGTGTAATAATATATTTGATAAAATTGAAAAAGCTAAAGTTTTCCGTTCAGTGTAAAGATTTACCTAACTGACTTATCGCTTCGGTGGCATTTGTGACAGTGGCTGTAAATCTACATAAAAGCCCATGCCTTCTTGGACATGATTTCAAATTTTAATGAGCAAAAGTGTTATCATGATTTTTTGGGGGTATTATGCCGTGTTGCGCTACTCATTACTTAGCTAATATTTCGGACGGCGTTATAGTGTCCATCTGTTATGTACAATCGTCTGTCGCGTGTTAACCTTGTTGGTGTTACGCAGTTACGAGACTTGGTTCTTACTTAGAAGAGAAAAACTATTTACATACAAGGCCAAGCGCGGCGGTCAATTCCAATGTGTTGAAGGAAACCTCACTAGAAAAGTAGAAGTGCAAGAATTCTAATGACTTTGGGAAAAATGTGCGAAGGTCATTGAAATGATCCAAAACTGTACAAATTACAACACAAATATTTTACAGCTAAAACAATATTCCTTCAGAAATGCAGAGCAAGAATGGTATTGCACGACGACGCAAGGAGCAATGAAAATGATATTTCCATAGACAATGAACAATTAAAGAAAATAATCATAAAATTCATCGGCTCCTTACAGTTCTTACACAATATGAAATTATTATCTGGTAGATGATTTAGAATGGCAACACTACGATTTCACCATAAAGGTAGCGACAAACTCGCAGCTCACATCAAAAAGTTATTTATAACACAATAGCGCTCGCCATACAATCCCATGAGACCCGCCAGACGTAAAAAGATGATGCGCTGTGATCGCGGTTTGAATCTTCGCTAATCGGAATTATTTTTCGTATTCGCTACAGTGGCGATATCAGAGAAGTTATGCGACCCCCTCTCTACCGTAAACAGGAGAGGGGGTCATTTTTAATACACGGAGCATGCACGGAGCTGTCAAGTTAACATATCCAGTACAAAGAAATGATATTCTCTCGACCGCTTCCGATTTCAACTGACCCCTTCTCCTGTCGTAGGAAGGAATATATTATAACGTAGTGTGTCGGTAGAAAAGATACTTATAACGCAGTATCTTTTTGGTGTGAACTTCGTGTTTGTCGCCCGCTTAAACCCGTTTTTTTCTTCTTAATTCTGTATTTTCTATGGATATATCTCGGCGAGCCCTCTGTCAAATTTTCTTGTTGGTTATGACTTATGACGTTTTACTCATTTCGTCAAATTGTTTACCTTGAACGAGAACAATCTGTCCGTCTCTCAAGAAATCCTTTAACGTCGTTACAAGGTTAATGTAAAACAACACTATCAGATCCTTACATTAAAATATGGATTCCACCACCATCAAGTTAGAACCAGTCACATGTGCGGAAGAGAGTGTTGCTGTGATATTTACTGAAATCGATATTGTCTATCCGTTTATCGAAAAAGAATGCCCGGAATCCAGTTTCGAAAATAATTCAGGTACCTGTGTCTTTATTTTTTTTTCGTACAAACAAATTATAAACCTCAAAATACAACCTCAACTAATAAAAGCGTATGTTTTTGTTGCAATTTATTAATAGAAGTGCATTTTTTTTCACATGCCCGTACCTAGATATCGATTCATTATTCTCTATTCTGCTGGTTTATTATCTTGTTTCACGTTAAAATGTTTTATTTGACAATACGTCTAAAGCTATTTGACGTGACATTTCTATTCTGATTGGGGATATTTTGCCGGAGTGATACTGAGACAATCTTCCACTCAGATGACAGTAGAGCCAACTGCTTAGTTTCATTAACCCCACAGGCCTCGGGCATATTCTGTCAGTAGATCAGAATATTTTCGCTTTGCAATTGAATCCAAATAAATGGAAGGTTTCTAAATGTATCCGAAAAAAACAATTTTTGAAAGGTGATAAAAACGCTCTCAAATTTTATTATTGGAAGTAAACTTATAGTATTTTTTTATATCTTCTTCTTCTTCCCCTTGTCCTATTCGGGTCGGGGACCCACCGCATCGACAAGGCTCCTCCATACGTCCCTGTCTTGCGCCGATTGTTCGGCCTCCGTCCATGGCAGATCCATCCTCTCCTCGCACAGTTTTTGGATTTGCCTCGCCCAACTGTGTCTGGAGCGGCCTACTGGACGTCTACCCTCTGTAATGGCACTCTATTTAAAATTATTTCAATACAAACATAAAAAAGTTTTAAAATTTACCTTACATTTCTTTAAACTTAAATTATTGAAAACAATGTACTATAATTATGATTTGAATTTAAAGCGGGGAGTTTTCTCTTTCTAACACCGTTAAGATCATATTTCTCACTACAATAGTAAGGGAGACAAAACGATTTCTATGAGACATAATATATGAGTTGTTCCCGAAAGCGAACAGACTATTAGCCTGAGTGGTCAACAATAATTTCATATCAAACAAAAATGTTTCAAGGAAACCCATGACATGACAACACGCAATCTTTCACGAATTGTCGTAGTGTTACTTAAACTGCGCAAACGTAAATTTGACAGTTTTACACTTCGTGTGGCTACAGTCACCAAAATAAGTTGTTATTGATCCATCATAGAGAAATAAGATTATACTATAAATCTAAACGTAACATAAAATAGGACAATACCAAAAAAACTAAAATAGTTACTGTCGCAACTGGGAATCGAATCCAGTGTAAGTATATTGTCCTGCCAAGACAGCGTCTTAACCAACTTGGCCATGACGTTCAATATACTTTATGTAATTTTTGTCGATCTCGTATTTTAAATTCAGATTTAACATTATTTTCAGAGCGCTTTCCCGGTAAGACGTGAAATTCTGAGATCAATTGCCCGTTGATTTTTTTTTTAAATAAGTTTTTAACCAAAATTATATCAAATATAATGTTTTTGTTGGTATAAACCACCTCACCGGGCTGAGTTTGTTCCATCTAATGATCTGAGGTGTTATATCTAATTTTGATATCTTAAAGAATTGTAATTGAATAAAATGAGAAGAACAAATAGATAAAATAATTTAAATAGGAATCTGAGAAATAAAAATAAAATATATGGAATAAACAGAAAAAAGGAATAAAAATAAATTAGATTAAAAATATATGCGTTGAATGTTTTGTTATAATTTTTAAGTTATCTGTCTGCAGTGCGCGTTGCCTTTGTTGGCTATCCATGTGCGAGTTTTCTGTTTTAGATTTATATTTATATTTTTGGTCAGGTGAATGTCGTTAGTGTCTTTTTCTATTCAATTGTAAGTAAAATGGATCAAAATTATGGTAATGTCTCTGTCCATAGGTGGTATTTGATTTCAGCTTCATGCGTGTTGTTTATGTCTTGTTTCATCATTTTGTTGTGTGTTGTGATGATTAACTTTGTCTTTTTGGTAATGCAAAGACAAATGTTTGATGTATAGTTGCTGTATGTTCAGTACGCTTTTAAGCGTCCTTAAGGTAATTTTTCACAAGAATGGCGCTAACTAAATCAGTCCAATTTTATTATTTTAGCGTAGTCCTTAAAGTCATGGTCGAGAATCAATATGGTTTTTGTATTAATTTTAGTTCAAGCTTTTTCGCTTCTTATATTTTTTTTTCTTTCGGATATTTACAGTTTACAAAATAATAATATTAAAACAAATATTAATAATCAGTTACTGTATTTAAATCGGTTTGTGGAAGTATTTCGTGAACACCTCACTAGAAGAACCTGTGCTGAGGTGTTCACATTTTTATGACAAAGTGTTGCCGTCACAAGTAAAAACACAGAATCGTCCTTGAGACTCTTAAGGAGGATACTATGGTTCCACCCATGGCGGCAGTATTCTATAATAGGTTATAGCCCAGTCAATGAAGGTTTTATGTCGGAACTAATTCCCCGGAAGCTGAATTTTTCACAGATGAGGGAATACCTTTAAACATGCTTCTTTATAAAAATCCCCGGATATCCCCCTTGTGCTTTCCTCCCCACCCTCTCTTGAATATTCTTTTCAAAGCCTTTCGGAATACGCTAATATCTCCTTAACCGCGGTATGAAATCAGACCATTTATTTTTCTTTTAGTAGCTAATTAGTTGTTCTAAAAAATAGTTTCTCAACAATTTTTCGAAAAACGCCATACATTCATTGCAATTTATTAATAAATTAAAAAATATCGTTTTTTTAATAGTATTTCAAAAAATATTTGCATATAACTTTTTTTTGAGCTTCTTAGGGCAAAAGATGCTCCTACAAAACTTGTAGGAAAAATTTCTAGCTTTAAAATAATGTATATAATGATAGGTTTTAGTTAATAATACGGCACGTAGGCTGTTAAAAAGGAGCGCGGAACGCGGTGGATCGGACGCGCGGCGGCTCGCGGCACGGCGCACGGTGGACGGAATGCAGAAAAAACACGAATTAATTGTTTGCTGGCTAAATATTGATGCAATTTTTTTGTTGTTGATCTTATTAATGAATTATAACTATTTTGAAGTAAAAATTAATAATTTACTCTTGCGTAAAAATTTACAACAACAAAATAATACATTTTGAAGATATAAAAAATATCTAGGAAAATAAAACATATTAATTTTCAACTTTACATATTATAATTCAGATCTATGAACACAAAAATAGAAAAATGGTAGAAAATCTAAGTGCTTAAGGTGTCTCCGTTGTCATCAGAGTCTAAATCATCACTCAAATTTCCAGAATCATTGGACGGAATTCTTAGTAGACTTAAAACTTCCGTAGGTAACACAGAACCTTTTTTTTATTAAGTGGTCGAATAGAGGAAATTACAGGGTCTGATGAGATTAACAAATTATTGAATATATATTGATTAGTGCTGGTTCCGGAAACTTTTCGGCTATGGTGTTCTCGGTAGTACCTTATCTCTTTATGCCTCGATTCTTGTAAATCTCCAATTGGGAGTAAAAATAATTTCATTACTGTCGCACCATGTGTTAGGATTTTATGAACACTTGTCGGCATGGGGTACCAATTATATAGACGTACATAAAGCCAGGCAGTGTCTAAAGCATATTGTTCGAAACTATTTTCGTCGATGACATATCCACTGGACATTACTATAAAATTCGCATCGATACCTGTTATTTCCGAAGACAGAATATGATTGTCAAAAAATCGATGGGCAGTATTGACATCATTGGTACTACCGAAGCCCTGCTTTGGCATATCTACCAGTACGATATTTTTTTCTCTGAACTCTGAACTCATTAATAATGTTTCTCTTTCTTGATCCAACTTTTAGTTAATTTTCTTGTCCACGGACTTGCCATGATTTAATTTCGAGACGATATGAAATGTGCAATAGACATTCAAAAAATCTAATTTGTGCATGCAACGTTGACAGACCAAATGAAACGTGCTAACCCAGCACTCTAGATTTACAACTTTACTGAGAGCATTCATGTATTTGGGCCTGGCTTTAGATAAATAGCACATTTGTGTCCAGTTATTGTTTGTCAGTGAGTTGCAAACCTTCAAAATGTTCGAACCTACCACTATGTGGTATTTTTGTATTATATAATTAATTAAAAACTCATTTGATTCCACGGAAGTGCCATTTAATATACCCCGTTCTTTTAATGCCTCGAATAATTCTCCCCGGGGAATGCATATAGACCTTCCTGAAAATAACAAAATTGTTCAAGGAAGGACAAGAAAGGAACACAATATATATATGACATAAAAGGTGAGACTTTAGTCTACAATACGTATATACTCACAAATGGGAACAAATGATGTTTTGATACGTTTTTAGATTTTCACGGCCAAAAGCATTCGACGGATCTGCCGGATCTGCCCTGATGATGGACACTGCAACGCTGTCCGAAACGTCGGCTAAAGAAGGAGGTAGCACAACACGGCATAACACCCCAAAAACAAACAACGAAAAAAAAATGATGTTTTGTTTCTAAACGCTAAATGAAATAAGCATTTTAACAGCAAAAAAAATACAAAAATAGCAGAAAATTAGATGTTAGTTCAAATCTCACATACATGTGATATTGATTTATAGTTTAAGAAATTAAATAAAGAATACATTGAGAAACGTTAGTCGTAACAAACTTTTGTAAATATATCCAAACGTCACTCAATACACAACCGTCTCTGCTCATGCGTAGGAGCGAACTGAAAAAAGCTATGCCAAACATCCAATTTACGACACACTTTGCGGCGTTGCCAAACTTTTATCAAGCACTATTGACATATTTAAATAAACACATAAAATGCAGAAACTATTTTTCTATACTAAAAAAAATAAATGTATTTAAAATTATAACGTTTGCAAAAACCACTTAATTCGGGTTTTTTCTCCATTCCGTCCATAGTGCGGCGGTGGGGTTACGAAAAACCTAAGGTAGGTACTGATAAATTGATTTATTTTCTTTTTGTAATAAATTCATAAAACATTTAAGAGTTTGTATTGTTATTCGCCAGTTTTGTTTCGGGGGGGGGGGGCAGGGGGCATATTCCCCTTCTAGCCCAGTCAATGAAGGTTTTATGTCGGAACTAATTCCCCGGAAGCTGAATTTTTCACAAATGATAGAATACTGTTTAACAAGCTTATTTACAAAAATCCCCGGATATCCCTCTTGTGCTTTCCTCCCAACCCCCTCTTGAATATATTTTTCAAAGCCTTTCGGAATACGCTAATATCTCCTTAACCGCTGAATAAAATCAGACTATTATTTTTTCTTTTAGTTGCTAATTAGTTACTCTAAAAAATAGTTTCTTAACAATTTTTCGATAAAAGCCATACATTCCTTGCAATTTATTAATAAAGAAAAAATATCGTTTTTTTAAATAGTGTTTCAAAAAATATTTTCATAAAACTTTTTTTTGAGCTTGTTATGGCAAAAGATGCTCTAAAAAAACTTTCTTTTAAAAAAACTAGACAAAATTTCTAGCTTTAAAATGATGTTTATACAGATTGTTGTAAAATACAGAGTGGGTTTTAATAGTGACAAAATTGTAGGGGAGGAAGTTGTACAGGTTCCAAAAAATAGGATCCTGCACAACTGTACACAATAACACTACAAGAACACAGGCATAGAAATGGAATTGAACGTTAGGTGATTGATGTTTAAATGTCAAGGCCATTTTTATAAATAAATTTTGTTAACAAATAGTGAATTTAGAAATAGTGAATAGCGTTGTTATACAGGGGAAGTGGGCGGGGAGAATTCGAAAATTAGACGGAATTCGATAGAAATGATTTAATATCTAAAAAAATAGTAATGCGATATACATATTTATTAAATGCATATCGATAACTGAATAGTTTGTCTAGGACTACCTAAACTATTGAGAATGACGTAATGTAAAAAACATATACGTAAAACGGCGTAAAACTCAGCCCGGCACGGTCCGGTTTAGTGATTAGGGTTAATTTACGGCAGTGGCTCAGCCTAAAATTTCACAGTCATAATGAGTCAGAATGGTTTCCATACAGCGCGGCGTCAGAGATTTACTTGGAGTCGGGTTCTTAAATTTCAACCGTACAGGCACTCGGACAATAATACTCGTACTATAGATTATGTTGAATAATACTATTATTATGGTGAATTAGTCATTGAGATAGAAATTATCCATAAAAACTGTCGCACTGTAATTTGCCTCCCGCGTTTGAAAAGAGTATAGCGGACTGCACATGCGCAAATGGACTAATTTTCAGGGTGGCCAACAGAAAAATGCATATATGTTCGACTATTTTCAATTTTGTTATTTTTTTTTTAATTTTCACATACAGCGATTCGATACAGCGCGCAGCCATTTCGAACTATGCGATATCAATGCCTTGGTGTCATTAACATGTTTAACAAAAAATGTATATTTTTCTTTTTTAACATATCCTCTTGAAATATTATATCAGCATTCGAACTATTACTAGCATATTACAATATTACCAACACTCCTTTATTCCAACTGTTGGAAACAACTCCATGTACCAACCACCTACCTATTAATTGAAATGAAATAATATTATTTTACTATATCTACTTTAATTTTAAATTCTTTTAATTAAAAAAGAAAGACAAACATTCCCGGGTTACAAATAACCCAACAACAACATTATTTATCTATACTGTATATCTAATTTAGTACTTAACTGCTTATGTTAGCCAAATTCATTGTCTATATACTTGTTATCATTTATTTCCTACTTCATAAAAAAAAAAACATTTTTTATTCCTCTTCTTTACCTTATGTGTACTATAATGGCACTACTCCCCAATTCAAACACGAGAAATGATCTTCTTTATTGAATTGGGTAGTTTCCTTAAAAAGAAACTACTATATTGTAATTAGTTTTAAGAACAATATATTTCTCTTCTGTAAATCTAATAAATGTATGTATTTCAAACAATAAAAAATAAATAAAAATGTTGTAATTAATTCTCTGTGTACCGTACTTTTAAATTTTGTTGCTTGTAGTTTTATATCATGTATGTATTTTTTTATCATAACTTTAATGTTATTATTTTTCACTGTACTTCAAATTTTTGTTGCCTTTATTTTTATTTCATGTGTGTATATATAATTTTTCCTCGTGTTAAAGTGTACTGCCATTATGTATATGTATAAAAGCCCTCGTAAAGTAAAGTAAAATAAATAAATAAATATAACCAAAGCATTAGGCTCATGATACAAAGCGTTTCCAAGAACTGACAGTATTTTTTATTTTCAGTATTAGAAGACACGATGTATAATAATTCAACTGTGGGGAAAGATGTTACTATAAAGATAGAACCAGAAAGTCGGGAAGAAGACAGAGATGTGGAAATTGATATCGATCTCCAGAATATTAAAAAGGAATGCAGTGAGCGCTCTTCAGATGTTATCCAAACTGAAGGTACAAACATTTCCTTGTTTTTTTTCAATTAAAATCACAGGTACCGCGGTATACGGAGATACTTACAAGCGGCTCGAGTTTTGTGCATGTGCTAGCATACGCGCGCTCTTGAAGGCCCAGGTTTTACGGTAACATTTTGGAAATTTATTCAGTAATGAGTGGACATTTGAGGGGAGAGGTCGCGCGCTCGCATTGCAGTTCCGTCAAGCAATGAATGGGGAAATGGGTGTTATACAAGCAAAGTAGAAATTAAATAATTAATTATTTTATCGTATAAAAATGAATGTTTCTTTGTTTGTTCCTCGTGCGGAATCTAAAGCATTTATCCGATAGCGATTTGTCGTGTATGAAATTATTTCCTATCTAGCGTTATGAAATTATTTCCTATACCATTTATCCGATTGTGATGAAACTCTTGTGAGTTGTTATGTGCACACCCGCCAATGTTTCTATAAATAATAGTGAGCTCTGGCGTCATGAAATTTGTAAAAAAAAATACATAAAAAATTAATGTTTCTTTGTTTGTCCCTTATTCGGTACCTAAAGCATTCATCTGAGTGCGATGAAACTTTGGCGGATTTTTCGTGTACGAGTACATGCCCTTGAAGGTTTCTTTATATATTATAGTGCAAGTGAGCTCTAGCGTTATGAATTTATTTCCTGTACTATTTATCCGATTGTGATGAAACTTTTGTAAGTTGTTAAATGCACACCTTCGTAATTCCTTATACGGTACCTAAAGCATTACTCCGATTGCAAAGAAACTTTAATGATTTGTTGTGCACATACCTTTAATGGTTTCTATATGTAGTGCTGAGCTCTGGCGTTATAAAAAAATTCCTATACCATTCATTCGATTGCGCTGAAACAATAGGTGATTTGTTGTGCACACGCCCGCGAAGGATTCTATATACATATAGTGGTGAGCTCTGACGTCATGAGATTTGTAGAAATAATTACAATATTTCCTTCTCATCCCCATTCACCTTCAGCCACACAACATACCCCGATTGGGGATGCCATAGTCTCACTGACTCCAGACGGGAGCAGGCTGGACTTTTGTAAGGTATTCATATAAAAAAGGAGTGGCGGACGTATGAATCCATCTCTCCCACAGCGGGGCAAGGCGATGAGTCGAGAGAGTCCAATAAATTTTGGGTAATCTGTACACGAGCTGCCAATAAGAAGGAACAGCCTCAGGAGCACACGTGCTTCAAGAATGATTCAGGGTCGTCTACCGCGATGGAATCCTTGTTCTACCGTTATTTCAGACATGGAAAATGCTTCAGAGAGGAACCAGCGTCATTGATCCCTTCAGCACCGGTGCAAAGTCGGGAAACACGCCAAACGCGCGCCCAACATATATACACGGTCGAAATTTCTCACATGAGAACGGGTCGCTTCTACCACTTGTTCTTGAGTTCAACAGCTCAGCTGTGAAACGATTTGCCGGCCTCTGTGTTTCCTCCTTCATACAATATGGGTCTCTTAAAGACAATTTTTCTCCGGGCCTCCTGTGCGAAGTTATATATAAAAATAAAAAAAAGATTCTACTATTATTGTTGAGAGGTTTAAAAATTCCGTACGACTAACATTGTTACTAAAGGTAAAATATCATTCTAAAATCCACAAGTCTTGGCAATTTTTGTAGGATATTATGCTGAATATTTGCATACCAAGTTAAAATTTAGTTGATTTTATATCAATTTGTATTAAATTTTGTGATTTTTCGTTTATGTGCGTCATTCTACTTTTTGTTTATCTGAGCTAATATTTTGAAATATATTCTTTCTTGAGTACGAAAAAAATTGTCTAAATAAACTTTCAAAAACAAAACCACCTTTTGTCATTTCTATTGCACGTACTTAAAAATATTGGTCCCAACTTTATTTTATGATCTCCCTTTATTCACACCCATTATTTTCCGGTAATATTATAAATACAGTTATTACCATTTTATAAACCATACAATCTACGTCAAAACACCATTAGATTCAAAGTCTCATTGAGTAAAAAACGGAGACGTCAAAAAAGGTTCAGGGCGTAAAAGATGTTTATATCTATCCATTCCATTGCTAATATGATTTTTTGTCTGTTTAGCTGTATCCATTATCTAGTAAACAAATTAAAATTTTATAGAGCAAGTGTATTTTTTATTTCGTACTTTATCAAAATGCTAAATGGTTTACCAATTTGGTGTCAATCTTACCCGAGTCTGCCCCATAGACGGCTAAAATTGTAGTTGGCTAGCGGGCCGTACAAGTACCAAAAATACCTAACTGCAGTCAAGCCGAGTTTTGATATCCCCCCCTGAATATCCGCCATTATTTTTTGCTTCTGTTCATACAAGACGCGACGCGTCGACTACAGGTTTGACGTCGCATCTACTACTCGTTTGACAGAAATGACGTCAACATTATTTGAATGTTAAATTTGTTCAAGAGATGCGAAAATATCCATATAACTATATTTTACCGGAATACGTTAGAAAGGATTTAGAGGAGAAGGCATTTGAGGTATTTCTTTGGCGGCGACGATGCCCTATAATTAACTTTTTTTCTTTGTATGGGTGAATCCAAAATCTTCTTTTAGGTCGTTTTTTTATTCCTGTAAATATAAAAAGAACAATATTTTGGTCTTCGTCGCTAGAATTATATTAATTACACACTGCACTTAAAAAATATATCAATTTCTGTATAATTTGGGTAGCGCCGTAAACCAGCTTTAAAGAATAACATGTCGCTAGGCGATTTGTTGCATCACAGTCACGTACGAAGAGCCTCAGAGCCTACTTTTTCAGTTGCTTCTAAACTGGGCCTAGGAGTTATTTGATATTTTTTTATTAATTTTAATTGCTAATTATTACTTAATCAGTAGTTTATATGTATAGCAGTCCTTCTCACTAGGAATTCCTGTTCCGTGGCGGACTGGGATTGTATTGGTGTTACATCATGATTTCCTTATCTTCACGTTTGTTGACCTTATCTTCGTTTGTGGATTTTTCTTCATATTTTTTGTCGAGTATGTTTAATTTCATTGAAAGTGCATTACATAATTTATTAGAGTGGAATCTTGTAGTTTTTCTCGCCAAAAGAAGTTTTTAATTTTGGAATGTTAAGTATATTCGAGGTTATTGTCGTTAGTCGTTGTACTGTAAGTGTAGTATAGGTCGGTAAGATTTTAATTTTTCCAATAGATTTGAGTAGGGTTTTATAATACTGAAAATAATTTGGGTTTTTTTAATGTATACCGTACAAGAGTCCCAACTGCTCCCGTCTGGAGCCAGTGAGACTATGGCATCCCCGATTGGGTTATGTTGTGAGGCTGAATGTAGTTGGAAGGGGAAGGAGATGGAGAAGAGGAGGGTTAGGAAGTGATGCTTGCTTTTAAAATTCTTCTTTTAATTCATTGATTTTTTATAAATAAAGTTCATTTAATCTGAATTCTGATTTCTCTTCTAGATGCGAGTGTGAAATTAAAGCGTGAAGAAGAAACTCCACAAAATTGCGATCAAGAAGAAAGTAATTCCAAATCCTTCGTATGTAATGAATGCAGCCATAAATCTGCTTCTAAATCTCTCCTACTAGCTCATCAGCGGACCCATACAGGAGAAAAACCGTTCTCATGTTTAAGCTGCAACTATTCATGTTCAATGAACTCCAATTTAAAGCGACACTTGAAGACTCATTCTAAAGAAAAGTCTTCTGACTGTTATAGCGTCGCCTCTTCCTGCAACACCTATTTGCGAACTCACCGTGGAGATGAACCATATATTTGTCCTATCTGTGGGAAGACATATTCGAACAGGTCTGTCTTGAAAAGACATTTTTTGATTCATACTGGAGAAAAAACGTTCGCGTGTTCAAGCTGCAGTTATTCTTCCTCACGAAAGTCTCATTTATCAATACACTTGCGCACTCACAGTGGAGAAAAGCCATTCTCTTGTTCTGAATGCGACCATTCATTTTCAAACAGATCTGCCTTAAAAAGGCACTTTCTGATTCATTCTGGAGAAAAACCATTCTCCTGTTCAAACTGCAACTACACTTGTTCACGGAAGTCTGGCTTGTCACAACACGTATTAACTCACAGTGGAGAAAAGCCATTCGCATGTTCGAGCTGCGGCTATTTATGTTCACGAAAGTCCGCTTTAAAAAAGCACCTGTTGATACACGTTCGAGAAAAATCAGCTCTAAGGACGCACACGTGTTTACAAATTGCAGAAAGCCTTTCTGATGTAGTAAGTGAATCTACTCGTCCCATCGCAAGTGATCATGGAAAAAGTGTCATCAATCTCAAACTGGAAAATTAACATACTCGTATTCCGTCTGTATATTGACTATAAATATTAACAAATGTGTATAATATGGACCTAAAGCTTCCTAGCTTCTAAAATATATGATAAGAATTACAAAATGGCTGATAGGAGGTGGCAAAAAAATAAACGTTAAGCTTCCTGAATAAAATCATTGTCTGAGTGAAGAAAGATACACTTGAACCAATCTCCGTGGAAATCGGGGAAAAAAATAACCCTTCACACCATCTTATTCCCTATTATCGATCAACCCTGGCTTTGGGACAATCCTAATTGAGAACGTTAAGGATGTAAGTATACGAAGAGGACTAGACTTGGCGAAGCAGATTTGTTGGAGTCCGCTGTTACCCAACATGATATCTCCGGATTTGCCTATCAACACCGAGGTACCCAAATCCGCCAGTTGCCAATTTCGACAGCTGTCCAAATAATGGAACGTAGCTGTCAAATAATAAATATTTTTATTTATTTTATATAAAATTAAAATATTTTACTTACAAAATATAATGCTTAATTTTGTTTAACCTGGTTGGAGTATTTTAAATAATAATTTAATCATCGTATCACAAAAAAGATTTGTTCATGGTTTGAATTAAATTAATATTACCCGTAGTTGAATTATTTTTTTAACAATTTGATTTCACTTTTTTTATTACGAACATTTTCCTACAAATTAATAATCTTACAAATATTAAAAAACATATAAAATACATGGATAATAAGGGAGACCCAAAAATTTATATGAGAGGTGTTCCCAAAAGCAAACAAATTAGCCGAACGAATACCATTTTGACGTTTTGCGTGCGATTTGATAGCCTCCTTTCATGGTCCTTCCCGTACAGGACGCGAGACAAACTGATTGAGAGTTCACTCGGTGTTCAGACGATTCACTTTGCTCTCTTCCGCGCGCATGCGCGCGCGAGTGAAGGATGCCGAAGGAAAATATCCAACATTGTTGGATCGGTTCACTTGAAGATTTCATTCGGCACTTTCGTTTCATTGCATGTTCAGACGTGTCATTCCGAGTAAACTAGGCCGAATGAAATGCGGAAATGAGCGATTAGTGAACCGTCTGAATGGCGCTTTAACCATTTAGCTAGCTTGGACCGAAGGATGAGAAATGAGAATTCACACAGTGTCAGTTGTGAACATTGATATATATTTCTATAGTTGTGAAGGGATTTTATTACATTTTCTCTTGGATAAACCGCAGGGTTCTTCCTTGGAACATAAAGGTCCATTTCTGCAGTTAAATTTTTGATTTAATTATGCTTTTATGATTTTTTTATATAAACGTTAATTTACGAAGAAAACTTGATTTATTTATTGATGCGCGCAACGAATCTCCAAAGTTTCATCGCAATCGGATGAACAGTATGGCAGCGCATAAAATACGAACAAACAAACAAGAGTTTTTGTACATATAAGATGTGATTAGAGTGCTATGATTCAATAGTTTTTTTTTTTTAAACAGTAACAGTAGGTTTCATATAGTTGTTCTTTTCTTTTCTTCTTTTTTTCTTTTGTTTTCATTATTTCTACATACAACAGCATCATTCTAAACATTTTCCTATAATTTTTATTTTCTTTCGTTCATATTTTATTTATTTTTCATTTTTTAATTATTTGTTTCTTCCCATGTTAGGTTAGGTTAGGTTAGGTTAATACAGTTTATAATACAATTATCAACCTCACTAGGACAATCCTGTGTTGAGGTTAACAGTTATTCAAAGTAACAAAAATAATACAAAATAATATAGGTAATACAACAATCACTTGAAAGAAAAATATTAATACACTAAAATTTCTTATGGTGGTATTTCTACGTAATGTTTTAGGTATTTTTTAAATACGATAAGATGCGAAGAATGAAAAAGTTTGCAAAAATTATATATATTTTAATGCGAGTCAAATTAGGTAATATGAACCCACTATGGCACTGCATGTGTGTGGGTTATATGAACAAATATCTAAAAAAATATTAGTATATATTTTTAAATAAATATATATATGTATATATATAATTTTAAAAAAATTCCTTTTAATTAGTAAAGACAAAATAATACAGAAAGGAGAAAAGTTCCGATAAACTACTTTGAAGTGTTTTTTTTCGTTGTTTGTTTTTGGGGTGTTATGCCGTGTTGTGCTACCTCCTTCTTTAGCCGACGCCGGATCGGCCGGATCTGCCCTGATGATGGACACTGCAACGCTGTCCGAAACGTCGGCTAAAGAAGGAGGTAGCACAACACGGCATAACACCCCAAAAACAAACAACGAAAATGCTTTTGGCCGTGAAAATCTAAAAACGTATCTACTTTGAAGTGATTTGTCATTGTTTGGTTTTAACTTTGAAAAGAATGTTATTAATTATTTGTTAGTGTCATTAAAATCATGTGGGCGTATTTGGGATTGAAACGAAACGTTAAAATTTGAAACATTTCGAAAGAGGTTATTGCTGTTGCAATATTTAACTTTGTTGGGGAATGTTTACGCGGCCGGTTTCATACAAATATTAATTTTGGATTTGAGGCCAAAATACTCACCAATAATATGCCAAACTAAGAAGTTATTTTTGTAAAAAAAAATTACGTTCCTCTTATCAATCGTACAATACAAATCGTCGGCTGAGTAGGTACTATAAATTATTACATAGACTTGTATCACTTGTTTGTCCGTAATCTGAAGTTTCTATGGTTAAATATCCTCCAGCGCACGCCGTGCTGTCACATTTTGTAGGTTATGTTCAGTTATGTTTGGCTACAATTCTCTCATTTCATTTTTTTGTAAACCTGAACTGAAAACAATCAACCAAGAAATTCCTAAATCTCGTCATATAGTTCGTCTTTTAACACAGTAATATATTATTTTATATTAGACTGTCCCACTGTAAATCTAAATGTGCTTAACGGCAATGACTAAAACATGTGCCATTTGGTTACCTATGGTGATTGAAAACTTATAAAGTAAGTATTTGCATTTATTTTCGCTTTAGTTAGGCGCTCCGCTGACGAGGCAACTAAAACCAAACTAAAACCGGCTGGTTTTTATGTCTTGATTGGTCAAAAAGCTTGTTTACCCATAGACGAAGAACAATCAGCTGACAACTGGCAACTAGCAACGGCCGGTCACGGCAATCAACAGTGCAAGTTGCGAGTCACCGCTTGCGTTATCATTGACAACAGGTTTTTGAGTGATTGTGTTGTGTGCGGGCCATCACATTGTCATACAGAGACAGCTGCCAGTTGACAGTTTTCAGATGCCTCAGTGAGCGGATCGCCTTAAACTTTATACACATTCATCAAACTGTTTTTTTTTTTATTGCTGTACTTAGAAGAAACTTGTTTTACTTTTCACCGTGTGTTTCAAAGCTGTAGAAGTCTTTTACTATAGAGCTACGCGGAAAAGAAATTTTGTTAACCATGTGAAGCTTGAATCGCCGATAACTTTTAACATCTTACATTCTATCATCAAATTCATTATTTTTTTTCTTCTAAACCAAATGTAATTATTTATATGCCTGCGGTTTATTCATAATAAAAGAAATACGATTTACTCGTTAGGCGTTTATTGAAACTGTTTACACGTTCAATGTTATTCGTCAAGTGACGCAACAGAACTACGACAGAATTGTCCGCATGTGACAGTTGTCGTTTTTACCATTACCAACATAAGAGATGCATAATTATTTGCCAGGTTTAAGCGGGCGACATACGCGAAGCTCACATATAGATAATACATTATAAAGTATATTTTCTACCGACACACTACGTTATAAAATATTTCTTCCTACGGCAGGAGAAGGGGTCAGTTGAAATCGGAAACGGTCGAGAGAATATCATTTATTTGTACTGGATATGTCAACTTGACAGCTCCGTGCATGCTCCGTGTATTAAAAATGACCCCCTCTCCTATTTACGGCGAAGCGGGGGTCGCATAACTTTTCTGATATCGCGATCGTAGCGGTCACGAAAATAACGCCGATTAGCGAAGATTCAAACCGCGATCACAGCACATCATGTTTTTACGTGTGGCGGGTCTCTATGGGATTGTATGGCGAGCGCTATTGTGTTATAAGTATCTTTTTGATGTGAGCTGCGAGTTTGTCGCTACCTTTACTTCTAGATTGTCTTTTTTCCAGGAAGTCGGATTTTAAAATATATGTAAAGTTTATGTTTATTAAAGTCGTTTTTATACAGAGTCTTTCAATAAGAACGCTCGATTTTAAAACGTGAATAAAACAAGTTGATATCCACTAAATATTTATTTTAAAGTATATTTTATGGCAATAAGTATGAAATATAAGTCGTTCAAATGTCAGCCGCGGCTTTGCTTGGTGGTACGTATTCGGAGGTCCAATTTTTAATGACTTTGTTGCATAAATCTGTCTGAATTTGCTGGATAGAGTTTGTTATGTTGACTTTGAGGGCGTCAATTTTTTGCGGTTTATTCGCCTATAGCACCAAAGGATGAAGTCTAAAGGCGTTATATCGCACGATTTCGGTGGCCAGATCACGTCGCCGCCGCGCGAGATAACCAAGCATTTTTTGATCAAATATTAAATTTGATGACTTGCACACGTTGTTCAACCCTATAATCTTCCATTGTGATTTGCCGTATACTAATAAACAATTGACAACAAATTTGACAAATGCCACTTTAACAACATGGCTGCTATAACCTAACAAAGTTCGAGCGTCCCTATTGAAAGACTTTAATAATAATAATATTTTATTCCAGGATGTGGGGAGGATAGTTCAATCCCACACGTCCCATATAGTTATAAATACAGTTAAATTATAAATAACGTGGAACAATTATAATTAGGTACAACGTTATAAATAGGCAATCAATTTCTGCATGGTCTTGATTAAGCTCGGGCCTAGCGCTCACTCAGGAGTAGTGCTTGGTGCTGGAAGGCTGCGTTCACCACCGTGTTGTCGGAGGCCATTAGCCGCATCCTGGCTCCAGTGACCCGGTGTCTCATCAGGCCGGCGAATCCATAAGTCCTAGTTCCGTAAACATTGTTGAAGTGCTGCTGTATCTCCTGTATCCAAATATAATTCTGCCGGCGTTATTATATTGGATCCGGTTCGTTCCATTGAACTGATTCGGTATTGACACCATGTTTCACATGTATATAGGTTGGTACAAAATGCATTAAACAATGTCTTTCTAACATTATTGCTGCACTGGAAAAATCTTCGGGCAATCATATTCGACAGTATGCTGATACTTCTCCTTTGTCGCTCAATATCACCGTCATCCGAGAGGTCTTCAGTAATGACGTGCCCCAATATTTCACGTTCTTTGATGTACTTATGTTTACCTCATTTGTACGGGGAGCATCTTCTCTGGATTTTTTCCGTGGTGGAATGCGATTAGTTTAGCGTTCTTGGGGTTATATATCATGTTGTGGTCGTTGGCATATTCTTCACAGATTTTTAATAATATTCTCAACCCATAAATTATACTTTATAAGCGCAAAATAAGATTGAAAATATTTGGTACTGTATTTTTTTTGTGGCTATATCGTCATGCTCAGGATAGCATTGTACGTTTCCAACTGAACCATGTATCATTAATTCAATACATTAATTTAATATACCTGTCACAGTCACATGATCTAATATTGTATTGATTTCAGATAAAAAGAACTGGGTCCTTACGTAGAAGAATGGATCCCACGTCCATCAAGTTAGAACTAGAGACAAGTGCGGAAGAGAGTGTTGATGTGCCCTTTACGGAAATTGATAGATATCACGCATTCATAAAGACAGAATATTCGGAATCCATTCCGGAGAGCATTTCAGGTGTTTGTTTTCTTCGTTATTATTTATTTAGTATACTAGCTTGCGTTGTAATGCCATTCAAAGAAATTAATTGTTTCTCCCTGCATTTACTAAAGGACTTAGGAATTGTGTATGACGCCCATTTAAAATTTCATGCCCATATTGAAAAGATCTTTAAATCAGCCACAAAAATGTTGGGTTTGGTCATACACAACTTAAAGGAAACGACCAACGTTGGCAGTTAAGGCTGCTTTATTTTAGCTTAGTGCGCAGCATTCTCGAGAGTGGATCTCAGGTAAGGGGGCTAAAGGACACTGTCTGTGTACTAATGGTCGAGAAAATACAAAAGAAATTTTTACGATACCTCTATTTGAGAAAGTTTGGTTTTTACCCATGGCTAGTTCCAACAGCATTTATCTCGGGAATACTGAGTATCTGCAGCCTTTCTTCCAGACGGGACGTCGCGCTGATGGCATATAAGCTTCTGAATGGTTTATTATCAATACCAGTCATTATTTTATTTATTGTTATCAAGCGTAATTTGTGTAACTCCATTTTAATTTTAATTTATTATATATTTAATAATTAACTGTTTTTATAAATAAAATAATAATATTATTAAAAACAGACATCTGGGTAAAATAGGATTCTATGTCCCAGATAATTTCACGCAAGGGCGCCAATACAGTATTTTAATTCTTCCCAGGTGTAAAATTAACTCACCAATGGTGATGCTTCTGGAAATACTCACTAGGTTGTAGGGAACGTGGATATTTTCCACATGTCCTACGATGATTTTAAGCGCGAAATATTCTCTTTATTTTTTCCTGTGTACCTACGCATAAAATTTTTGCCCAAATTTAAACATATATATTTTATAGAAAAGTTTTTTTGTTAACTTGTTTGCCGCTTTTGCAATATTTTAGTTTTTGTACTGTTTTTGCAAATAATTAAATACATGTGCATAATAAAAAGAAAACAATTGTTTTGTTTAAAACCACGATTTATATTAATTTATTTCTCCGACCGGTTTCGTTTTACTCAAGCATCATCAGGGTACAAATAAATACTAAGCAATAACTACAAAATGTGTGTTTATATTATACATATGGGGGGAGCTAACACTATAAAATTATTAAATTATCAAAAGTGACACTTTGATCACTTTTGATAACCCATTAACCTATAATTATAAGTGTTTTTTTTCCCAATTCATTTATATTAATATATCCTCACTGTTTGCAATAATTTTATAGTGTTGTCTCCCTCTTCTATATGTATATATAAACACACATTTTTTATTTTCGTTCCTTCTAATTAGTAAAGACAAAATAATACAGAAAGGAGAAAAGTTCCAATAAACTACTTTGAAGTGTTTTTTTTCGTTGTTTGTTTTTGGGGTGTTATGCCGTGTTGCGCTACCTCCTTCTTTAGCCGACGTTTCGGGCAGCGTTGCAGTGTCCATCATCATGGCAGATCCGACGACATCGTCAAACATATCACACATTTTTTAGTTATCGTTTAGTATTTATTTGTACCCTGATGATGCTTGAGTAAAGCGAATCCGGTCGGAGAAATAAATTAATAAAAATCGTGCTTTTAAACAAAACAAGTGTTTTCTTTTTATTAAATATGTCAAACCACAAAGTGATTGCTTTCTACAATAATAAAATAAATGTGCTTTCCCACACGTTTCCCCCTCCCCCTCCTCCCGTTCTCCTCCTGTTCCTTCCTTCAAGGACAGATTTTTGTTAATCCAATGTATACTGTGCTGTATAATATAAAAACTTGTTATCAGGTAATATTAATACAACGATGGATTCCAATATAGAGAGAGTCACCATCAAAGCAGAGCCAGCCACAATGAAAGAGGAAGATGAAATTCCATACACAGAAAATGACATCAGCCTCACGGATATTAAGAAGGAATGCTTGGATCACGTTGAAAGAATTCACCAAATAGCGGGTATGACCAAAATTCCTTGATATAATTTTCATTGAATTCGCTTACTTTATTTTATTCGGGAGACCAACAGTTAACATTAATAACAAAGCATAATAGTATTTAAGTTGCATTCATTGTACTATTTACAGGTTTCCACATAGGTATTTTATGTAAGTGAAATGATTTGAAAGATTATAATGAAAAATTACAAAACAAGTTGTTTGAATGGAATTTGGGTGAAGGTAGGATGGGGGGAGGATCGTTCTAGTTGAGGTAAGTAAAGTATCTAGAGATCGCCTGTGCGACTTAAAGTAGTGAGGTGCCGAGTTATAAATGTCAAATTGTGTATAGTATGTATTGAAAATGTGGGATGCAAGCATGATAAATGAAGGAGTTTTGCTTAGAATTAGTGTTGCACCGAGGGAGGCTGAGAATTTTGTCTGATCTGGTTCGTTTGTTAAGAACTCGTAGTTGGATTTGTTTTAAGAGTTCCGGGCAATCGACGACGGACCTGGATATTTTCTGTTGAAAGAGTACATTGGCCGAGCTTCTTCAATCTTCCAATGATACAAATATTGAAGTACGCGGCCGAATCTTGGAGATTTAGGAATGTGATTGGCGGGCTACGAATAATACAAACTTTATAAATTATTTTAATTGTGAATATCATATTTTTTCAATGAACATATTATCATAGGGCGTTTGCTCATGCAAGTATATTGGAGCCAAACTGTATACTGTGCTCCGTATGATGCATCTTAAATTTAGAAGATTGGAAGAAGTCACATAAAATTCATGTACATTTTTGCACCTCCATGGAACTAGTCCTTATTTTATTTTTCATCTTATAATTTTATATGTTTACATTATTTGTTATAATATAATCTGAATTATTAATCATGTTATCTAAATATTCTACTATATTATTGGATTGTCTTTATGTGATGTTCTCTGAACATGTTCGTGTTCAAAGTACGCCAATAAATCCCTTATTTTGAATTAGGAGAACGGTATACAGAAATAAAATTTTATCACTTATATCCTCGCTATCTTATCGTATTGTTCATTGGTATTTTTCGAATTTTATGGGTCGTTAGATTAATCGATAATCGTCAACTAAATAAATTGATATTATTTTTTCTTCTAGGTGCAGCATCGGGAGTAAATAATACAACAGCAGTTGATCAAAAAAGTAGCAACAATGAAGCTAAAGCTTTACAGAAATTTCCTTGTTCTAAATGTGATAAAAACTTATCTTCGAAACAAAGCCTGATGGTTCATTTTCGGATCCATACTAAGGAAAAACCATTTTCATGTTCTTACTGTGGCTATTCGTGTACGCAGTTATCAAACTTAACTAGGCACCAGCTTACTCACACTAAAGAAAAATCATTTCCATGCTCTTACTGTAACTTTTCTTGTTCAGTAAAATCAAGGTTAACTAGACACATTCGCAATCATACTGAGGAAAAACCATATTCATGCTCTTACTGTAGCTATTCATGTTTCAGAAAGTCAAGCCTAATTGCTCACATTCGCATTCATACTAAAGAAAAATCATTCTTTTGCTCTTACTGCAACTATTCATGTTCCAAAAAGTCACGCCTAATTTCGCACATTCGCACTCATACTAATAAAAAACAACTCGCATGCTCTTACTGTAGCTATTCATGTTTCAAAAAATCAAGCCTAATTGCTCATATTCGCATTCATACTAAAGAAAAACCATTCTTATGCTCTTACTGTAACTATTCATGTTCGCGGAAGTCGAACTTAAATATACACTTTCGTATTCATACTAAGGAAAAACCATTCGCATGCTCTTTCTGCAGCTATGTTTGTGCACAGAAATCCCACTTAATTACACACATTCGCACTCATGCCTAAAACATCATTTTCATGCCCCTTATGCAACTATTAAGGTAGGTACATAATAGGTCGTTGTACGTACGCTACGCTACGTCCAGATATTGACTACTTAGCAACAATACATTTTCTATAAAAATTGATGCTTCAGAATCACACTGGCCACACGTTGCGATGGGTGTGGCCAATGTGAGTCTGAAGCATCTGTTTTCATAGAAAATGTATGGTTGCTAAGTAGTCGAGATATTGTTAGGCGTAGCGTAGCGTTCATACATCGACCCGGTATTAATCTACCTTAAATATTCGGTGAAGGAAAACTTAATTAAATACATTCGCACTCATACTAAAAATAAACCATTATCATGCTCTTATTGAAGCCATTTATGTTTGCGGAAGTCAAACTTAGAGATACACATTCGTACTCATACTAAAAAAAAAACCATTCGCATGTTCTTAATGCAAATGTTCATTTGAAGTAAAAGCGCGTTTAATTATTCATGTTCATACTCCTAAATAAAACAATTGTCTTATGGTGTATAATATAATGATGCCAGATTGCACTCTTTACTTCTTAACCGAGGTTTTGGACAGATATTCAATATCAATCATCGTGGCAGTTGGACACCAACGCAAAAATTATTTAGCATATAATAAACATAACAGATTAAAAATTACAGATACTTCTTAAAGCTTATTGCAAAAAGTGTATTTATATTTTTTCAAACTGCCTAACTTAAAAGTTTCCTGTTTGATTTAGGGAGTAGTGCCATTATAGTTTATTGGGTACCTGGGTATAGGAATAATATTAATTGAGGTACAAAAAACTAGCAAAATTGTTTATAACAGAACGATTGTAAATAATAATATAAATAATCTTTTTTACTTAAGCTTCCCAGGAAAATATCATGTAGGGTTTATGTAACCTTTGAGGATGCTGTGTAGATGGTATTATTAGGGAAGTGAAGGAAGGAAGTTCGGTGAAGCCAAAATAATGAGGGGTGGGTAGATATCTGAGGGTCAATGTGTCCAGGAGTGACGGACTCTCCCATTGCGGAAATCATCCCTTCACTCGATTTTAACTTACCACATATTATTACACAAAAATATTATTATTATATACTGCTAAGCCATTCTTTATTTCTGTTATCAATAAAGAAATATATTTTCGAATTTTTTTTATATGGATACCGCACAAGTGAGATAATGGCATCCCCAATTGGGGCTGAATGTAGTGGGGAGGGGAAGAGGAAGGTGGGAAAGTTTCTGGTTATTCAGATCTGTTCACAAAATACGACAAAAGCCATTTCAAGCAACGTTTCAATCCTTAATGGTAGTCTTACACGAAACGTGCCGCAAATATACTATATATTATTTTTAACTAATTAATTGTGAAATAACAAAAATTAATCAAATAAGATTTTATTTGCGCAAGCTGGGTTCGAACCCGCGGCCGTCAGATTGGGAGTCGAGAGCCTTACCCCTCGACTACTAGATAATTGGAACCCACAACGGCGTTACAATAGTAAGCAGAAAATGTTGCTTGTGTCGTGATAGAATTCTTACCCAGACCAGGAATTGAACTCACGACGCCATCTTATAATAATAGAAAATCACAATCTACGCATTTAAAAAAATTAAAACGCATTTTAAAAATAAAATAAAAAATGTTATAAAAAATAAATACCTAATAGAAATAGAGGCACAATAAGGTAAATTTGATGCGGACCGCCACGCGCTGTCTGCGCACCGATTATCGCTAGTGGAAAACGTTTCGACGAGATATTGATACACAATAGCGCTTCCAATTGTATGGCTCCATCCGACATTTCACCTAAACAATCTTCAAAATAATCGTCTACGTTTTTAGCATTTTTCACCAGGAGAATTCGTAAGCACAAAAAACTTGGCAACACCGACATCTAAACCAGAATCCATAAAACATCTATAATCTATATTTTCTATGGATAAATATCCTCCAACTGCATGATGTGCTGTCACTTTTTCAAGGTTATATAAATTGGCTTCACTCATGTAAACTTGGACTAAAACAATCAATTATCTGCCAAAAAAAATTCCCCGATCCCATCATAACGTTTTGCTTTTGGTTAACAAAGTAATTTTTTGTTTTATATTATTGTTATATACTGTAAATCGTGTTGTTCTGAACGGCTGTGACTAAAACAGGAGTAGTTTGTGTACTTATGACGATTATAAGCGTGTATTGAAAGCTTATCAATTTATTTTCGCCTTATTGCCTCTTCTCACGCATTTATTAAACTGTTATTTTCTAAATTTCCGTGTAAAAAAAGATGTTTCACCAAGCGGCTCAAAGCTGTAGAAGTCATTCACTTTAGAGCGGCAAGAAAAAACTCGGTAATTATTGAATATAGATGGAATCGGTTAATACGCACTTTTTTGAAAAAATCTTTTGATTCGCCTTAATTACATTAAACGACAACTATTTGCATTTGGGAAGTGGAAAATATTTCATTTTAAATTTCATTTACGTAAAATTGAAATTACCTTCGTCTTGTGAGATTTGGCCATATTTGTAATCACTGTCACTTTGGTATATTGTTTTTCCTGATACATTTTTATGTATAACGAACGGCTAGATGATTTTGAAGATATCACGAAACTGGGCTTTTAGGTAAACACTAATTTAACGGTGTTTAGGAAATAAAATGACCCAAAAAAAATCATGTTTTTTTTTCGGTAATTATTTTTTTATAAATAATGCATTCACTTTTGTTTCACAAACGATGTTACACAAACCCAGCGTAGCCGCTAAACTACTTGAAAACGTGTTTGTTTATATACCTACAAAGTTTGCTTGTCGTTTGGTTTTTAATGTTATCACTAACAACCCTGGCCAAAACCTAATCAAGTATTTTTAAATGTATGTTCCTATGTTAGTTGTAAATCTCTTACTTAAGGACACAATTGAGCCCTTGCCCGGAATAATGTTGTATCCAACAAAACTATCAATGTTGACTTATTGATGGAATAATGTTGGGAATATTATTACGCATCTTTTAAGATAGGGGTAATGGTAATAAAAAAAATTTTAGGCCTGTGGCAGCATTTTAAATGTCGGTTCGTTGAAGAATTTTGTATAAAGCCGTTTATCGAAATCACGGAGATTGGTTTAATTCGGTTCAATGTCTAATCGGACTATGAGAACTCTGCGTCTGAATTCCCATAGTAAATTTATTCCGATACTTCCTAACATGATAATTCATCACATCATAACTCACATTAACCTACCCTTCCATTCCCCCCCCCCCCCCCCTCACGTTTCGACGTGCCCAGGATTTTTTATTTTATTTATTTTGATATAACAAAAATATATTTACATTGTATTGACATTTTGACTGTCCAACTGGGTAGATCTCCCGTTCTAGGACAGTCAAATTTACAGGTATCGTATTTTTTGATACAAGAAAAACAGTATACAAGAAAAGCAGTAAAAGAATAAGAAAATAAAAGATAACAAAATTTTGGATCAAAAGCAATGTCAAAAGAAATATGCGCTGGTAGTACACAATTATAAGATAGCATTTTTAATAGTGTTTCTGGCCTAAAATTTGTAACCATTTTGTTATTTTTGGATACAAGAAAAACAGTGAAAGAAAAAGAAAATTAAAATTAAAATTCTGGAACAAAAGAAATATATAGGGCGCTTGTGGTACATAATTATCCCATAACTTTTTTTAATAATATTTCTGACTGTCCTGCCTAAAATTTGTAGTAACCATTTTGTTATTTTTGGATGATACAAGAAAAACAGTAATTGAAAGAAAAAATAAAAAATTTAGAAGAAAAGAAATACATATGGCGCTCATAGTGCATAATTATCAGATAATATTTTTCAATAATATTTCCGACTCCATCCTACCTAAATCTATTAACCATTTTGTTATTTTTGAGCCGAAGGATGAAACTTCACACATTTTTAGTTGAGAGGGGATTTTGTTATATAATTTTGGTCCCAGGTATGGGAATGTCCCTTGATAAGCTGCATTGCATTGTACATTCCCAAATGAACCACGTAATTCAATAAGTTGAATTAAAAGAACTATCACAGTCACATGATCCAATATTGTATTCGTTTCAGAAAAAAGGAACTACCAAGTCCTAACTAATAAGAACCATGGATTCCCCCTCCATCAAGTTAGAACTAGACACAAGTTCGGAAGAACTTGTTGATGTGTCCTTTACGGAAATCGTTAGAGATCATCCATTTATGAATATTCAGTATTCGGAAAACATTTCGGGTATGTCACTATCTTTATTATAATTAACTAGCTGACCCGGCATGCGTTGCAATGCAACTTAAATAAAGAAACTGTTTCTCCCTGCGAGTCCTTTCCCATTCGACCCCGATCCCCTTCCGCCACCTCTTCCCCATTCCGCATCTCCTTCCTCTCCCGCGTTCCATTCTCACCTTCCCCCTCCCCTCTCCCGCTGTCCTCATCGCGATCCCACCCCCTCACGCTTTCCCCTTCCACTTTTTCTGCCCCCCTCCCTTCACCGTCTCTGCCTTCCTCCTCCCTCATCCCCCCCTCCCACGTACACCCCCTCCTTAATTCCCCTCCGCCCCTTCTAGATTCCGTTCCCCCTTCAGCCTTTTTACCCTGCCGCTAAACTCCATAAAATACACCCATTTTCAAACAACTTGCATTTGACCTTGTTGTGTTGTGGTGGATATTAATTATAACACGATTGTATTTGGTACGTTATTTATTACCAGCCGAGCGGACATTTAGATTACAAGTAATGACAGGCAGGATTTATATACCACAGACCATCGGGTAGAAAATGGGCATAGACAATAATACCAACATCCCTCTTTTCCTAATAAAAAAAAAACAAGTTATAATAACATAAACAGTACAAATATGAGATTTGATCTTTACATTATACATGACATAGTAATAAATCATACAAGTGGAATAAATGAACAAAATTAATTATAATCAGATGGATTATATCTATCGGGTCTATTGACAGTTCTGCCCGAACGGGTTCGAATGCTTGCCTCATTGCTAGTCATCTCAGTAGAAGTTGTGGGATATGAATAAAACGGAATTGAATGAAAATCATTGTCAAAACGTACACCTTCCTTCGATGAATTATTTCCATTATGCGATGATGATGATTCCTGACGTGATCTGTCTAAATTCAAGTGTTTCCTATTCCTGCGGTATCTTGAACCATCAGGAGTTTCAACAATATATGACCTTGGGCATCCTTTAACAATTTCTACTACAGTAGCTGGCGACCATGAACATGACACATTTTTCTTAAATACTACTTTATCGCCTATCTTTAACTCAGCCAAGTTGCGAACCTTTTTGTCGAAATATTTTTTCATTTTGTTTTGACGATCTTTAAATTTAATTTCATAATCTTTAAAGCGTACAACTTTTGGTCTAAGTTGACTGGATGTTACTGGTAAATTACATCTAAGTTGTCGTGACATTAAAAGACTTGCAGGGGATGGAAAATTATTTTTTGGACTATTTCTGTAATGTAACATAGCGAGATATGGATCAGTTTTGGATTCAAGGCATTTTCTTAAAATATTCTTAACTATTTTTACTGAACTCTCAGCTTGACCATTTGACTGAGGATAGTTTGGACTGGTGGTGATATGTTCAATATCCCACTCATATAAAAAGTTTTTAAAAATGGCTGATTGAAATGGTGGTCCATTATCACTTACAAGCGTTAACGGTATTCCGTGACGTGAAAATATTGATTTTAAGTGTGTGACGACAGTTTCCGCATTATAATTGTACAAAATTGAATGTTCTATGTATTTTGAATAATAATCAGTAACGATAAGATAATTTGAGTTGTTAAAATGCATTAAATCTACACCTACTTTTTCCCAGGGAAAATTAGTGATACCATGTGGCAAAAGAGGCTGTGAAGGGTTATTAGGTTTAAATTTAGTACAAATCTGACATTGATCGACAACATTTTGAATATCAGAATTAATATTCGGCCAAAAAATCATATTTCTGACTAGACTTTTTGCTTTTGACATACCTAAGTGACCTTTATGTATATCTTTTAAGATCTCAGGACGTAAAATTAATGGTATAATTAAACTAGGTCCCTTAAATACCAGATCATTGACAACATGAATTTCTGCTTGAAAATTCCAATATGGTTTAACGCAAGGTTCAATCTTATTTTTACTTGACGGCCAACCGGTTTTATAATATTTAATTAAAGTTAATAACGTCTGATCTTGTTTTGTCGCCTCGGTGATTGATTTCAGTTTTTCTTCTGAAACGGCCAGACTGGACATCAATAAATTGATATGAATGTCAATTTCTTTTTCTGCATCCGTTACTTCTGTATCAGGCAACGGTGCTCTAGATAATGTATCGGCAATATACATAAATTTACCAGGTACATAATTGACCTCTAGGTGGTAGCATTGTAACGACATCATCATTCGCTGTAACCTTGCGGGAACTTCAGAAAGTGATTTCTTAAAAAGTGTAACTAATGGTTTGTGATCTGTTTCCACATCTACAATGTGACCATAGATATATTGATGGAATTTTTGACAACCGAATAAAATCGCATATAATTCCTTTTCTATTTGTGCATAATTTTGCTGACTGGATGTTAGTGTTTTTGATGCGTAAGCAATCGGTCTACTTTCCTGCAAAATAACTGCGCCCACTGCGCTCTGTGAAGAATCTACAGATAATTTTAGTGGTTTTTTAATATCAAAGTTAATAAGTACTGGAGACGAACTTATAATTTTCTTTAAATTGACAAAGGACTGATCGTGGTTGGCATCCCATAACCAGCTGACGTCTTTCTTTAACAAAGTCCTTAAAATTTCGGTTTCTTTTGACAAATCTTTTATGAAAGAACCCAAGTAATTAATCATACCTAGAAACCGTTGTAAGTCTTTCTTACAAGTGGGAGTTGGTAATTCACGAATAGCTCTAACTTTTGACTCGTCTGGCCTGATCCCTTGATTGCTAAAAATATGACCTAGAAATGTTACTTCCTGTAAGCCAAAATGACATTTATTTAGATTGAATTTTAAATTGACTTCTCTGGCTCTTTTAAACACATTTTCTAATCTCCTTTCATGAGATTCGAGATCCTCTCCCCATACTAAAATATCGTCAACGAAAACTATCACCCCTTCTAGATCAGCAAATATTTCCGTCATTATTCTAGAGAAAAATTCAGGGGCGGAATTTATTCCATACGGAAGTCTTAAAAATTGATACCTGCCGAAAGGCGTTTGAAAAGTGCACAAATCAGAACTTTCTTCATCTAAAGGTATCATCCAAAATCCTGAGAATGCGTCTAAATTTGAGAAATAATTTGCTCCTTTAATTTTAAATCTAATCTCATCCATGGAAGGTGTTGGGTAATGTGTTCTGCAAATAGCCCTATTTAAATTTCGCGGGTCTAAACAAACTCTTAACTGTGAATTTTTTTTCTCTACAACAACAATAGAACTCACCCACGGTGTTGGTTTTGTAACCTTGACAATGACTTTCATTTCCTCCATTCTACCTAATTCTTCTTTTAACTTATCATGCAGCTTGAATGGAATCTTTCTTGGCGCATCGATTTTTGGTTGAACATCAGCTCGAACTGTTAAATGACATTCGTGAGGCAAACATCCGAGACCCTGAAAAACATCATTAAATTTCTTTATTACGTTGTTCGTATTATACATTGACAAATCATTGTTGGGAATATTTTCTGAATTATTCGTATTAGAGTAAACACGTTTTATTATTCCCATCGCATGACAGGTGGTTAGCCCTAAAATAGTTTGACAAGATTGCAATTCAGTAATGACGAAGGAAATGGACATATTTTTATCATTATTATAAAAGCAATTCAATTTACACATTCCTTTTGTAGGAATGTGAGTACCACCGAAAGAATTTATTTTAAATGCCGATTCTGTGATAATTTCTTCGGACAAACCAAGTTTTTTAAAATTTGTAAAAGACATTACATTTACATTGGCACCGGTATCTAGAAGACATGAAATTATAACATTATTTATTCTTAAATTAATGTGCCATGAATTCAATGTTGTATTTATATTGTTGCAATTTAATGTATCAATTGTGTAGTCGTAGTTAGGTATCTTACTTTGTGACAATGTATTAACATTAATTTTCCTACCTTTTAACTTCCTATTAAAACAAAATTTCGAATAATGACCAATCTTGAGACAATTAAAGCATTTAGCTAATGACGCTGGGCAGTTTGTGCGGTGGATTTGTCCACATTTGGTACAGACTCCGCCCTGACTTCTGGATTGACCTCTCAATTGACTGTTTGGACTTCCGGATTGACTTCTGGATTGACTTCTAGATAGACTGCTAGGACTTCCGGATTGACTTCTGGATTGACTTCTGGCTGATAACGAAGATGAAGAAGGGCTTCTTTGAACTTGTTGTATATTATTCTCCTCAATACTTCTCGTGTTTTCCCTCGATACAACAATTGCTTTTGATAAAATAATCGCTTTTTCCAAGTTTAAAGACGGTTCTTGTAAAAGTCTTTCCTTCAAGTAATAGAAGTTTCGGTTCAGGTTGCATATAAATATATCTTTTACTAATGATGACTTTAGGTTGCCGAAATCACACGTTTGGCTAAGATTTTGCAATGCCGCGATAAATTCATCCACTGATTCACTTTCGTCTTGCTTCCTCGTGAAAAATTTGAATCGTTCCACTGTTACGTTTATTAGTGGAATGAAATGTATATCATAAAGTTGAATGATTTCTTGAAGGGTACTTTTTTCAATTGTAATTCCGAATGAGTTGAAAATTTCTACTCCTTTCGGTCCGATGTTATGTAAAAGCCTTGCTACTTTTTGCACTTCCTTTTCCTCGTTGAAATTATTGGCCATCATGTAAATCAGGAAAGATTGCTTGAACCTCTTCCACTCGCCCGACATATCCGGAACAATCGCCATTTGAACGACGTGACTCGACATTTTATTTGTTCTTGCGACAGTTTGTTTGGCACGACAAAATATTGACTTGACTTGACTTGACTTCACTCACAACGTTTTTAAAAAGACAAATCTGACACCATGTTGTGTTGTGGTGGATATTAATTATAACACGATTGTATTTGGTACGTTATTTATTACCAGCCGAGCGGACATTTAGATTACAAGTAATGACAGGCAGGATTTATATACCACAGACCATCGGGTAGAAAATGGGCATAGACAATAATACCAACAGACCTATTTCAATTTTTTATGTAAATTTCATAACGCCAGAGCCTGTTATTCTGCTATTCGTTACGGAGACAAAATCGGTCCAGCCAAAGCCGTTCTGGAAGAAAGACAGCCGTGCTGTTGGAAGTTTGGCAACGTTGCGTGTAGTCGTACAATTCTTAGTCATTTGTTCACATTCTTGAGCCGTTCTTGAATTGTAAATTTTATTTTATTTATTTATTTATTTATTTATAGATACAAAAGAAAGTACAAGTTACACATTAGGAAGCTTTGCCTGTCCAACTAGGAAAATTTCCCGTTCCAGGACAGACAAATTGACAGGTTTAGTTCATATTATTCCTTAAGTACATAATTGCAAACAAAAATAAAAACAAAGATAAAAACAAGAAAATTCTTTTTTTTTTTTTTAATTGAGTTGTGTTATGAAGAAATATATAAAAAAGATACATACATTTTTTTTGTGACTATGCAAAAAAGTAATCTGTTAGCATATTAGCTATTCGGATTTACCGAATTAACCTGGTAACAAATAATATATTCAGAATTACAGAGTATGGGATAAGTATGTAAGTTGGGAGTGTTGAAAAGTGTAAACAAGGTATCTGATAACAAGATAGAGGAATAACAATAAGATTTACAATATAAAGATATAGAAATGTGTTGAGAAGTGTGAACTTATAATACATATAGATATAAGCATGATTATTTTCACTAATTTAAAACATGTTTTCAGTACAAAATATATTATACGACAATACGAGTATACATCGCGCTCATGTCTTGAACAACTCATGCTGAAATATAAAAACAATAACTATAAATATAGAATATAAACTGAAAGTATGAATACAAATAAATAGTACCTGATTTAGAGCTACTTTGGTAAAGATATTGTGAAATTGTTGCATTGCTTCGTACGTCATACATGCTGTGTTATGTATATTTATTATAAATAATAAATAATCACCGCTGTAAGGTACCAAGTTTCACACAGCTAGTCTAGTGTGTGCGTGCATGATACGACGCAGTGATTTACCTACTCTGTGCAGAAGTATGAAGGGGCGCACAACCATAAAATCCCAGGTATAAAAACATCAAAAAGGATGACGGAACATTGCGAAGCAATATCGGACTCAATGAAGTGTGGTAGGAATTTTTATATAGTTATCTGGAAAGTTAGGTGATTTTGTTTATCAGTTAAACAGCATATGTTCACTTTCAACTCTCCCTAAGTCCAGAATCCAATCATTGACTAATTTACGAAGGACGTTTGCACTTTTCAATTTCCAAGAACCGGGTATAAGATTGAACATTTTTGGACCTAGGTAAGAGTATTGTCTTTGAGCAAGAGATGTCATAGTAGTAAGTGGAACAATTGGTTTCCTCCCTGCATGTCGGGTGTCGTGATAATGTACTACGGAGGGGAAGAGGTGACGATATTTTTGCGTGTGTAAAATAACTTTTCTTATGAATAGTTGCCTCACATCCAGAACTCCTATCTCTTTGAATAAATCATTACTGGGGTATTTAAATGGTTTTTTAAGAATGACCCTTAGAAGTGATTTTTGTGCTTTGGCTAAGGGGTCCAGTATTGATTTGGCACATCCTCCCCATCCTAAAGATGCATATTCAAGTAATGAGTTGCACATGGCATAGTACATTAGTTTCAGATCTTTGGCGCGTAGAATATTTCTAGTAGCCATGAAAAGATGCGTGAGTTTTCTGACCTTTGTGGAAATTGAGTTGATATGTTCATTCCATCTCAGATTCTTGTCTATGATAATTCCTAGATATTTTATGCTATCCACATGTTCTAAGGTATTGCAATTGCAAATGTTTGTGTCATTACAATGGTGTATAATGATTCTTTGCGTTTCTCTTGGTTGTCCCGCTTGAGTTGCACTGAAGTGGATGAATTTAGTTTTGTCAGTGTTGAGAGTGAGAAGATTATTGTCAAGCCATTGTTTTACCTTGTTAATGCCAATTTCTGAATTATTATGAACTTCATTCCAATTTTTGCCTTCAAATACTAATACCGTGTCATCGGCAAAGGTGATAATGTGATCGGCAAATGAACTGTTACATAATTCATTTATATAGATATTGAATAAAAGTGGTCCTAGAGTGCTTCCTTGAGGTACACCAAAGTTAATATCAGCTGGATCGCTTAGAGTATTGTTAATATTCACCCTTTGGCTCCTATTTCCTATATAACTACCTAACCACTTAAGTAGCTGACCCTGAATGCCGATGCGCTGTAATTTTTTTAAGAGAATTTTGTGTGAGATAGTGTCGAAAGCTTTGGCTAGATCTAAAAAGAGCGCAATGCATTTTCTTCCTTTATCAATATTGTTGGAGATGATGTTCGTCAGGTTTGTAATGGCATTTTCGGTGCTCAATCCTGGTCTGAAGCCGTATTGTCTATTGGAAAAGATGTTATTTTTTTCAAGGTAATGACTAAGACGATTCTTGACGATTTTCTCAATAATTTTCGAGACAGAATTGAGCAAAGAAATTGGCCGGTAATTTTGTATCTGCGATTTATCTCCATTTTTGTGAAGCAGTATAACGATAGAGTGTTTTAAATGATTTGGAAATTTTCCTGAATCGAAGCTTAGATTGGAAATATATGCGATTGGAGTTGCTATGAAGGATTTAGTACTTTTGAGCAGAATTGATGAGACGTTATCAGGACCACAAGCATTCGATGACTTGAGTTCGTCAATTATTATCATGACTTCGTTTGAAGTTGTTTGGATACTGTCTATTTTATGACCGAAGTTAGAGATGGTTAAATTAGCGAGATCGTACTCTGTTGTATTAAGATTGTTGAGAATTTTTTTCGCGAGTGTGACTCCTACTGACGTGAAATAATTATTGGCAAAATTCGCAATGATTTTTGGGTCTGAGGTGTTTACGTTATTGATGTTCAATGATTTAATATCGGAAGATTTATTTATTTTTGTTTTAGTAATATTGCGAAACGCATCCCATAAACGTTTTGGAGTACAGTTATTTTCGTAAATAAATTTTTTATAATAATTTTCTTTCACCGATTTTATTAGTTTTTTGCAAAAGTTTCTATATTTTTTGTAATGAGCTTGTACTGTAATATTCTCTGGGCACCTATTCGCCTTTTCATGAAGTTGGTTCCTAATGTTAATCGATTTGATAAGGCCAGGGGTGATCCATGGCGTGAGTTTTATTTGCTTATGTGGTATAGGTTTATTGGTTGTGTGTTTAGATATGTATGAATGTAATGTAGTGATAAATTCATTCATTGATGAGTCGGCATCAGTTTGGTTTAGAACATTTTGCCAGTTTTCTGAGCTCAAGTCCTCGATTAAGTTATTATAGTTTATTCTTGCAACATGTTTAATTTTAGCAGGATTAGGAGGTTTGTTTTTAAGGCAGAGTGCTGTTGTATAGTGATCTGAGATTGTAGAGTAAATGACAAATGAGTCAACATGGTTAATTTTTTTGACGTTGATGTGGTCAAGACAAGATTTACTCCTGCCCTGCTCACGAGTAGGGCTGATAATTGTCTGAATGAACCCGTTTTCAGTTAGCAGACATAGGTAATCGTTGGATTGGCGGTGGTATTCGGTAATCGTATTGATGTTGAGGTCGCCTATAATTATTTGTCGTTCTATTTTTTTTGAGCTGTTGATAATTGATTGGAGTGAATTCAGAAAAGTGTCAATATTTTGAAAAGATGGTGATCTGTATATTGCAAAAATGCATAAGTTATTATTCAATACAATTTTTAAGCAGTTGGCTTGTGATAAGAATATTTCATCAACTTGAGCTTGAAGTCCGTCTCTGATGTAGACAACAATCCCGCTAGACTTATTGAGATATATATTTGTGTGGTGTTCAGAGTAATTGTGAATAACTTTTGAGGTGTAATCTTTATTAAGCCAGCATTCAGATAAAATTATTACATCAAATTGGTAATTGAATTGATCCAGAAAAATTAAAAAATCGTCAATATTAGAAATGCTTCTTATATTTTGGTGTATAATTTTAACACCGTAAGCACACCACTTATAGTTATTTAGATTATTCAGATCATCAATGACATTCATGTTAAGGTCTATACCGGAATCATTTCCGGTATCATAATGCAATTGAATCATAAGTATGTGTTGGCTGTGTGTTGTATAGAAGTTGGTTCCCGAGTAATAAGTGATTAAATGCGATTTCAAATGTAGTTACAGTGGTAAATGTGTGTAATATAAAATATATGGTATAAATGATGTAGTTAGATGTAGTACTATGAATGAGATAGCAAGAAGCAAAGACAAAAAGGTAGCAGGAACTGCGTGATATCAAATGAATTCCAAAACGGTAGTACATGATACAAATATGAGAAATATATAATAGTAAATAATACATAATGTAATTAGATGTAGTACTATGAAAGAGATAGCAAGAAGCAAAAACAAAAATAATAGTAATAATAAGGTAGCAGGAACTGCGTGAAATCAAATGAATTCCAGGAAGGTAGTAGAAGATACAAATACGAGAACGAGACATAAATGCACGGGTCAAGACATACCTCGAAAGAATAGCCATTAATTCTAATTTATCAAAGGGTAGCCAATTTGCTTTCGTCGGAGATAGTAATGGCATTAGTTCCCTCGTTTTTGCGAAGATAGATCTGGCCCCCTTTAATCCAAGCAAAGCGATATTGTTTCTGCTTCGCCGCTGTACGTGTCTTGTACCACAGCTGTTTACCGCGAAACGTCAGTTGTTCTGAAATGAAGATCGGCGAGCAGGAACCAGCTATACCGATGTTTGAGGTGTTCAATTTGTCATCTAGATTCTGTTTGTTTTTGTTGAAGGTTTTTACGTCTGTTAACAGGTGTTCTCTTGCTATGTTGGTTTTAAATTTAACAATGATTTCTCTCGGATGACTATTGTTGTTTTTTTTTGCTGCGCGATGAATGGCATCAATGTCCTTTGTGTCAGTGGAGGACTTTGTTGTTTTGCAGATATTGAATAAAACGTCTTGTAGATTTTCTCCTTTGATTTCTGGGATGCCTCTTATTTCTATGTTGTTCGCTTTGAGTTCCCTTTCCTGCATGTCCACACATTTTTCCAAGACATAAATCCTAGCTTCCAAGGTTGAGTTCTTTTTAGTGAGTTCATCATTCTTTAGTTCGATGTCACGGATTCTAGCCATGAAATCCTCATATTGAGAACTCATAAATTGAATACTTTCAAGTATTTTGGTATTTTGGTCTAGAATATCATTTTGTTTTTTTTCCAGATTAGACGTCTTGTTCATGACTAGATCTTGAATATCTTTTAGATTGGTCGGTATCTGAGTGGCGAGCGCTGAACTAGTATTGGTAATTTTTTTATTCTGCTCCAACGGTTCAGTATCACTGTTTGTCTGCAGCGGGCTAGCAGCGCCGGGGCCGCCGGGCGTGGCTGAATTGCATTGCTTGCACATTTGTTGAGATCGCCGTTCTTGATTAAGTCTACGGTATGTATTCTCGTTAATACCTCCGCAAGTTAAATGAAATGTGCCTTTACATGCGGCGCACGAGAATTATAAATAAATGGGGTAACTAATTCGACATTGTTTTATATATAATAAGAAATAAGATAAGATTTAAGAGGACAATTTTGTTTAACAGCCGCAACACGCAATCTTAAATAAAACTCCTTGTTTTTACTGTCTATTTCAACGTGTTAAGTATTGCATTGTGTATTCTCTTTAGCTTAACCTAAACATACATTTTGTATCGTTTGCCTTATTCACAGGCAGACATTGTGTTGGGTTCTTCAATAATAACAATAGGTTCTTGTACAATACTGGTTCATTATCAGTATTTACGTGTGTACAATATATATTATGTTTCTGGGTCTTTCAACCGGCTACGACTGTCTAGAAAATAAATCCGAGCCCTAGAGCTCTCCTTGACCGGCTGTGCCCGCCGGGTAAAACTATTCTATCTTTCGGTATCTGAAGTAAGCTTTAAGCCTACCAAAAACAATTAAAACTGCGTCTCAACGACACTACATCATGAAGGCATAGAAAACTATTATAAAATTAATCCTTAGGCTACCTCTAATTACAGACTCGAACATAGTCTTTAATATTATGAATGTGATTGACGTTCGGCAGATATACGCAAAAACAATTCTCACTCATCTCTGTACATAAATACTACGAAAAAATATTAAATACTCGCTGCACTCAAACTAATAACAAAAACTTACTACAAATTCCTGTAACGCATACCACTTTTGGCCAACGAAACTTCAGATACCTTGCGACAAGACTTTACAACATCCTTCCAAATAGAATTAAAAAATGTGATTCCCAAAACAACTTTTAAAGATAACATAAAAATTTGGATCAAAAGTAATGATAGGACCTTTACCGGTGCACTCACCCAAATACGACATTATTAACGAAACCAAACTATTAAGTGAATACAGTTTAATACATGTAAGTATCTTTGTAGGTATTGTAAATTAACTCACAAAATTACTTCCTCAACACAGCCTAGCCTAGTGAGGCGGGTTATGAGAAACTTCAACTTATAACTCTATTTCTATAACAGCCAGAGGACAACCACCCGAGGATTATGCTCTCAAATTACATGATTGTCAAGGAAAAAAATTAACACAATCATGTCACTGCCCCACCATAACACACTCTAGAAACATAAAATATCTTGGCATTGAAATCGATGAAAATTTTCGAAGAGACTCTCACAAAAAAACTCACAAAGCTCATGTACTATTTTAGAAACATACGCAATATACTAAATAAAAATGATCTATATAAAGTCTACTATGCTCTTTGCCAATCACGCATAGAATATGGAATTATTGGATGGGGATCTGCCTCAAACATTCACATGAAGCAGCTTGTTAAAACACAAAAATCAATAATAAAAATGAAAGTACCCAAAAGAACTCCATCAAAAGAAGTTTTTAAAAAATTTAATGTGTTCAGCATTATAAAACTGTACTCAAAAAATGCACTACTCAAATTTAAAGAAAAATATACATACCTTGCTGACCAACACACCTATGCTACAAGGACAAAATATTCAAATCTACTAAACATTCCAAAATTAAATATAGCTTTCGACCAGAAAAACCATTATTTCCATGCTACAAAATTATATAATGCCCTTCCGATTGAAATTAAAAATACCATGGATATACAAAAGTTTAAAAAGGACATCAAATTATGGCTAACTAAACATGAAGATGAGGAACTAATTAAAATTATTAAGTAACCCAAATGCAACCTACAGATAATGAACATAAACACTTTTTAAAACAACGCAAAATAATAAACATGAACACTTTTTGCTTTATTTATTTATATTTCGTGGAAACCAACAAAAACAAACAACATTGATGAGGATATCATGATCAACACCATACGACAACCTGCAGTCCACATCGGAACAGGAATACCTAGTGAGGAGGACTGAGGATAAGATATTTAACTTTGTATTATTAATTTATTTAATATTGTATTTTAATTTTAATTTGTATTGTCATTAAATAAAAATAATAAAACTATAATTCTCTTTTCTTTAAATATTACATACTGTTCATATCCAAGCCAAACTCAAAATTTTGTTTATGATTGAACATAATTCAATTATTTCTTGCGTCTGTTTATCGGCTAAGTTAGAAACACATAACAAGTACCTTGTTTTGTGATTCCACTGATTATTTTATTTAAAAAAATTATAACATGTAAAATTATTAAAACTGAGCATTTTAATGTAGAAGGAGTCACTATCAAATCTGAACCAGTAATTGAAGAAGAAGGTAGTGAAACTTCATGTCCAGAAATTTATATCGAGCTTCCGGGCATTAAAAAAGATTACTTGGAGCACGCTGGAAGAATTCACCAAACGGCAGGTAAACCAAATTTCCTTCACATAGTTTTATATCATTGTCACGACAGTTTCGTAATTAACCATTAAGCCAAAATCGATTTGCTTAGCATAAGGTGGTTAGCAATACTTTTTGGTATTCTGTCCTGATTAGTCGTTATACTCAAAATGTTCCCCAAATTTTAATAATCAAATTATTGTACCTTCTTTAAATTGAGTATCGGTTATTGTACAGCCAAAATCGGCTATTGATAAACCGATTAATGCCTCCAAATATAAGTTATCTGAGCTTGCCATGAACATTTATAAAAATAGGCAAAACATCAGCATTCAGCGCTGAATTTGCCTCCTACATAAATTATGGCATTTTTAGTAATCGTAGGTCCACTTGCTCTAGGCCACTTCACTGCCCTAACTTTCGCAAATCTTGTTAAAAAGTTAAATTTTAAATGTGTATTTTTTGTGGCATTGTTTGAGAATTTTTGTCCCAAATTAATAATATTACTTCTCTCTGAACTAAACTCGTACGGAGGCGATGTACATATATTGTATCAATGAGACTTGTAATGTTTTATTTTCTTCTAGTTGCAGCATTAAACCCTTCAAAATCTTCCCCTTCTTCTAAACCAAGCCTGGCGGCTCACTTGCGGATTTATAATAAGGAAAAACCTTTCTCGTGTTCCTATTGTGGGTATTCCTGTACACGGAAGGCACACTTAATTGCACACATACGCACTCACGATGAAAAAGAACTGATTTTATGCTCTTACTGTAACTATTCGTGTACACGGAAGTCAAACATAACTAGACACATGCGCAAACATACAAAAGGAAAACCGTTCTCATGCTCTTACTGTAGCTATTCATTTTCCGACAAATCACACTTATTTCAACACATTCGCAGTCACACTAAAGAAAAACCATTCTCATGCTCTTACTGTAGCTATTTATGTTCCTGTAAATCAAGTTTAACTAGACACAACCTTACTCATACTAAAGAAAAACCATTTTCATGCACTTACTGTAAATATTCATGTTCAAGGAAGTCACACTTAACTATACATGAGCGTACCCATACTAAAGAAAAACCATTTTCATGCTCTTTTTGTAGCTCTTCATATTCCGATAAATCAACCTTAATTACACATATTCGTACTCATACTAATGAAAAACCATACTCGTGTTCTTACTGCAGCTATTCGTGTTCGCGGAAGTCAAACTTAACTGCACACGAGCGTATTCATACAAAAGAAAAACCATACTCATGCTCTTATTGTGACTACTCATGTTCACAAAAAGGTAGCTTATCTAGACACAAGATTACTCATTCTGTAGAAAAACCATTCTCGTGCTCTCTCTGTAGCTATGTATGTTCACAGAATACACACTTAACTGCACACGAGCGTACTCATACTAAAGAAAAACCATAATATTACTTTATTTAAGTTAATGAGTTAAACCTCAATTTATAATATTTTAATTAATGAAGATAATTAAAACAAAATCGAAAATCTGAAACAGAAAAATCAGAAAAAGATACGGATACATCTGGGACTCGAACCCAGGAACTTCGGCTTTTCTGGCCATTGCGCTACCATTGCGCCAACGTATCTCTTTCCGATTCGGTCATATTTAACTGTAAAATACTTCGATTGAGAACCACCAACACTATCTTCATTTTCTTAACTGAAATTTTTATTGGCTGCTATCTTTATGTATGATTGCCAGATTCAACTTGAAATAAATGCTATCTAGATAGTGTCAGGATAAATGTATCCATTTTTATTTTATATGCGACATCTATTGTCTTTTATGCAAGTCTTAGATAAATATTTATTTTTATTTGTTCTTAGTTATTTTTTAATTTTCAATTATTATTTATACACAAGGCATTCTCTCAAGACTGTAAAAAAATACGATAAATATATATTTAAAATAATTAATTGTTAAAAACAGGCACTATTGATTACAAATATCTGTCATAATATTTGTATAAACATTTCAAAATGTATTTCTATAATATTCTAATAAATATATTATTTTATAATAAATATTATTTCGAAAACCATAAAGAGAAATTGTTTACTTTTCAATAAATAAATGTGATTTAAATTTACTAAATTTTACAATCATATTATAGGAAACAAAATATTCTAGCTGACAAAAAAACTGTCCAAAGAAGAGAAGCTAGCTGTCCACAATGGAGTGCTGGTACTGTATGGCAGCGAGGCTTGGAACGAGCAAAGGAATGATGAACGTAGACTGAATGCTGTTGAAATGATACCCCTGAGGCATATGTGTGGTAAAACCATGAATGCAAGGCTGATGTAAGCGTAATGAGTAATGAGTAAGATTAAGAAAATGAACCTCAGATGGTTTGGGCGTGTAGGGTGAATTAACGAAGAAAGGAGTGTATGGAGAATGAAAATATGACGCAAATGTGAATAGTAGAAGAAGTCGGGGACGCCCGAGAAAGACATGGCAGGATCAAGTGAATCAGATACTTCTAGGAGATACGAGGTGGAGTCAGAATAATAGAAGAGTGTGCATGAGACAATGAATGTGAATGAGTCAAAGAGTGCATGCCAAAACCGAGTCGTTTGGCAGTCCGTCCTCTCTGCCTCGGAAACGGCGTGAAGGTTGATTAGTAAGTGATTTGCATTGGTAAATATTTATAAAATAGGGACACGCTTAATATGCACTTCAAAAATGTATAGTAGTTGTGTAATAGTTTGTAGTAAGTACAGCAACTGGAATTGAAAAATAAAGCATATTAATGGTTATTTTTTATCATTAAAAAATTCGAAATGTCATTTTTTAAAGGACCGCCGTGTTACAAATTACGACGGTAAGTACGTACTTTTGAATTAGTTAGAAAATAAGAAGAAGTAAATAGTGCATGTAAATACTTATTTTGTTCGATTTTATAAATACGAAAAACTGTGATATGTCCCTATTTTGTAAATATTTACCGTTACGTTAATTGGCTTGTTCATTTATGCCCCGCATCAAAAAATATATTATAGTTCTATTACTGTTCTTCCATATTGCCACACCACAAACAGATTTCCCGCTTCAGCATAAAATAAACGTCAAAATTTATAGTCAACCAAATAAGTTTCATTTTACTATCTTATTTAAGATTTTGTTTATATTTTACGTTGTGAAAGGTGAAAACGAGCTTTGCAAACTGTTAAACGATCCTTCAAAGATCGATTGAAGTTTATTTGGTAATGTCAATCACGATAGAAAACAATTTAAAGACGGAAGAAGGAGAGAAATGTGAACAAGTTCACTATTTGCCGTGTAAGATAGAGGGAGACGGAGAAGCAAATGTTAATCAATATTTTGCTCCGTATATAAAGAAACGTGAAGATGGAAGTGAGTATTTACTATTTTTTAATATTATTTTGAATGCCCTCAACCATTTTAAGAGTACACGACTGCTAACCCTGTACAAATCGCAAGTTCGCCCCTCGGTTGAATTTGTCACCCACCTCTGGTCTGGTGCCCTAAAATATCTGAACAAACCCTCGGGTCTGTGCAGAAACGGGCGGTCCGTTTGATAGATTCTACTATCTTAACATTTTAATTCCACACAGGCAGCCCTGATGAAAATAACTTCCCTCAGGGCCTATGTCGACTTTGAGGATCGAGTGTCTTTTCGAGTAGTAAGTAGTTGCCTAGAAGTGAACGTGGGTTTTGAAGAGACCCATGTTGTAGAAGGGAGGAAACTGTTGAACTCAAGAACGACTCGTAAAGCGACCCAATCTCATGTGACCAATGTCAACCGTGTACATATGATGGGCGCCCGTTTGGCGTGTTTCCCGACTATGCACCAGTGCCGAGGGGATGAATGATTCTAGTTCCTCAGAACATCTTCCATTGTTAAACCAGTAGAACAAAGTCAGCATTCCTACCTGATCTCTGTGCTCTAAAGATTGCAATCTGTTTGTTAAGACGTGAGAATCTATCAAACAGACCGCCTGTTTCTGCAAAATGTCGAGGGTTTTTTTTTTTTTATATTTTGGGGCTTCAAACCATAGGTTTGCTAAATTCAATTGTGATTTGTACAGGGTTAGCAGTTGTATACTATTAAAGTATCTGCGGGCCCTGTACAGTACGCCCAGTTTCTGAGAGGCTAACTTAACTCTGGCTTCGATCTAGCCCTCGTACCTGAGCTGGTCACTTAGAGTTACACCGAGCATATCAATGGAGGGCTTGTTCGGAAGATTGTTTTTGTCAAAGGAGACTGATTTCTAATTTCATGTCTTAAAAGTTAAATTAAATGCGTAGAATGTAGATTACTAAGGCATGAAATAAAATCATTTTTATATAATGTAGTAGCTGGGGTACCCGGCGTCGCTCAGGGAGTTGATATGAGATGGTATCCTCCTAACCCCACCCATACAACAAAGGTTTCAAATGGACCACTATGTTCCAGAACAATCCATAACTTCCAAGAGTGTTCTGTAATATTCCACAATAATCTGGGATGTTCTCGAACGTTCCAGACTATTCCCGAACATTCCAGAATGTTGTGGAATGCTTTAGAATACTCTCGAATGTTCCGGACTGTTGTAGAAATTTCAGAGGGCGAAACTTCCAGCCCTTATACCTTAAGCACACCATGCTGCGAACAGCCCGACATATCAGGCTGTTAGCAGCTGGCTATTGTCTCCTGCCTTTTTTTTCCTCGTGCGAACTCGTAACATTCTGTTTCACGTTGCCTTCTGTCTCTTTTATTACACAACAAATTCAATATCACCATCTCATTTCACTTGCATCGGTTGGTACTAGCGGCAGACGGTTTCTTCCAATTTGCAGGCAACGTGAAACAGAGTGTTACAGGTTCGCATGAGGAAAAAAGAGACAGGAGACAACCTCCAACCTTCGATTTTTAGCCAGCTGCTAACAGCCCGATATGTCAGGCTGTTCGCAGCATGGTGTGTAGACCGCTTTATTCAATAGCACGACCTTCAGGTAAATCAGGAACCTTGTTCATGGATGGAGGATAGAGATCTACCACACCATATAACTCCCTTGTTCGTACCGGGACTCGTTTATGAGTTTTAGCGGCACATTGTACACTTACTTTTATAATATACATTGATTATACCTGTTTCAGCTTTAACGGCGTCGTTCAGAGGGCGCTCCCTGATAGGAGCAGAGTTTGGGGGTGCTGTGCTGAGCATGGTGAGCGAGGGGCGGCAGCCTCTTGGCCCCGAGGCCCCGCGCGGGCTGCGCGTGGCTCGCGACACTGGGCCGCTGACCTGGTGGGGTTGGGACCAGCGGCCCGGGCCAGACACTCCGCTACACGCGGCCCGGCAGTGGTTGCACATAGCCCAGGCTGTATGTCACTCAAAACTAATTACATTTGTATAGAGCGCTTTTGTGTTATTGGTAAATGTACAGAAAATAGGGACACGCTACAACCCTCAGCAATTCGTTCGCTTTTCGGAATAACTCGTAAAGGTCTCATAGAAATCGTCGTACCTCCCTCAACTGTAACTCCCTTACTGTCATGGTTAGAAATACGATTTAAACGGTGTTAGAAGGAGAAAACACCACACTTTATATTCAAAGGTCAAAATATATCCGCAATAAAATCCAAATAAAATTAATATTTTTTAACATATCCGAAAACTAAAAACTGTTTTTCAAAGGTGACGAAATACGCTTTCAAATTTTATAATTCAACACAAACATATAATTTTTGAAATTTGAAAATTTTGAAAGCAAAAATAAAAAAGTTTTAAAAATGGCTCACCTTATGTTTTTTCTAACTAAAATTACAGATAATTAATAAAATTAAAAAACACTTATCTTATTAGGCAAATGTATTATAAACGTTATCGTCAACTCACTTTTTTGTCATTTCATGTAAAAATAATTAGTAAAAAATTCCCAAAGTTTAATAATTAATAAAGATACATTTTAATAATTTTGTGGTTAACTTTTAGATTTTAATATAAAGCGTGGTGTTTTCTCTTTCTAACAACGTTTATATTATATTTATACAACGATTTCTATGAGACCTTTTTTTATAGTGAACACCTCACAAGAGTTCCAACTGCTCCCGTCTGGAGCCAGTGAGACTATGGCATCCCCAATTGGGGTATGTTGTGAGGCTGAAGGTAAGCAGGGAAGGGAAGGAGATGGGATGAGGAAGGTGGGGATGTACCTGGCTATTCAAATCTAGTTACTAAGCATGGCTAAAGCAACATTTCAATTCTGAATGGTGGTCTTACACCAGGGCGATACTGAGAGTATCTTCCACTCTGGAACGTGCCGCAAATATAGTATATATTATTTTTATTAATTAATTGTGAAATAACACAAATTAATCAAATTAAATTTATTTGTGCATGCCGGGTTCGAACCCGCCACCTTTGGAATGGGAGTCCAAACCCTTGCCTCTGGAATATGAGTTGTTTTGAGGAACAAATTAAACATTTTTATCCAATGTTACTTTTCTTGATACACTGCCACGAATCTATATATATATATATATATATATATATGTTTTTTTTAAGTATTCATATAACTGATTAAATTGTTAATAATAAAGTCCGTGACAGCCCATCATACCTAAAATATTTCTAACTCACTCAATTTTGTGTTTTAAAAATGATCTTCACAAAGCTAGTAAAACAAATTAGCTCCACGCCACAGACATATTATTCATAGACTAGAGAATCAGGGAGAGGGGTAATAACCATCTGTAGCGGGGCAGAGAGGGATGAGTTGACAGTAACGATATGTGATTCGTTAATACTTCAATATGACAGTATATAGGCATCACCATAGACATATGAATATGTATAGACCTGCCCTAAGTGATAAAAGCGTATTATTTCCCCCTCCTTAATTCTGGGTTCCATGGAACCGGCCGGGCTGGCGTATAGGTTCGCGTGAATCTAGAAAATGCACATCATTCTTGTGCAGACTAGCGTCGAGCTCTTATCGGTACATTTTACGAAATAACACGGCAAAAATGGTAACTTGTGCTATTAAAACGTGTAAAAATAGAAGTGAAAAAGAGTATAAACCCAATTGTCGTATTACCTTCCATATGCAGGCATTATTTGTCATTATTTTAAGCTTATTCACATCATATAATATGATCAGTTTTATCACAACGAGAGACATGAAGCGTAAGCAACCGAAATTCCCGGTCCCGTCATGTGCACGTTGCAGTTTACTGGGATAAGTAAATTATGAAACATTTGTAAAAGTGTCTTAACTAAACACGGTAACAAAATATTCTATTCTCAAAACAAGCGAACCTTTCTTCATTTTATATGGATTACACAAGTTTGTTCAAACCGGGCGAACAATTCGCGCTCCCATGTAAAAAGGTCTATTCATTCAAAAGCAGATTTTACTTTTAAGAGCTAAATGGTGATATTATAATGCGTGATGCCTATATACTGTCATATTGAAGGATTAACGAATCACATATCGTTACCGTCAACTCATCCCTCTCCGCCCCGCTACAGATGGTTATTACCCCTCTCCCTGATTCTCAAGTCTATGAATAATATGTCTGTGGGCATCACGCATTATAATATCACCATTTAGCTCTTAAAAGTAAAATCTGCTTTTGAATGAATAGACCTTTTTACATGGGAGCGCGAATTGTTCGCCCGGTTTGAACAAACTTGTGTAATCCATATAAAATGAAGAAAGGTTCGCTTGTTTTGAGAGTCGAATATTTTGTTACCGTGTTTAGTTAAGACACTTTTACAAATGTTTCATAATTTACTTATCACAGTAAACTGCAACATGCGCACGACGGGACCGGGAATTTCGGTTGCTTACGCTTCATGTCTAAAACTGATCATATTATATGATGTGAATAAGCTTAAAATAATGACAAATAATGCCTGCATATGGAAGGTAATACGACAATTGGGTTTATATTCTTTTTCACTTCTATTTTTACATGTTTTAATAGCACAAGTTACCATTTTTGCCGTGTTATTTCGTAAAATGTACCGATAAGAGCTCGACGCTAGTCCGCACAAGAATGATGACGTCACATTTTCTAGATTCACGCGAACCTATACGCCAGCCCGGCCGGTTCCATGGAACCCAGAATTAAGGAGTGGGAAATAATACGCTTTTATCACTTAGGGCAGGTCTATACATATTCATATGTCTATGCTCCACACAGACCACCCAAAGTTAACAAACCCATGCTTCCTGCGATCTTTTGACTGAGATAGTGCTTAGTGTATGACACGTGTTTTGTAAATGCCCGTATATGCGCACATTTATATTAATAAATAAATAATTCTATGTTTTATTTTCAGCTTCACGAGCCGATAGAGATAGAAGATTGAGTTCGGTCTCTGTCTCTCATCCAGTTGTCGAGGGTTCAATCTCAAACAACAGGGATCCGTTTGACTGCGTTTGGCCAGACCCGCTTTCAAAAAGCCTCCAAAAGGAGAAACAGCTGTCGAGCTAACAAATAGTTCAAACCAAACTAAACTTATTTTTATTAGAACAACTGTTTTTTTATAACTTTTGAAGGTTTTTCCCATCAATGTAATATATCATTGAAGAAGGAGATAACACTAATAATGTTAACGAAAATATGATAAAGAACAAAACTAACTAACTAACCAACATGCCGTTTACCGCAGGGGTAAGCAGAGAGGACGGATCACCAAACAACTCGGTCTTGGCACACACTCCTTGCTTCATTCACATTCATACATCTTCTCATACATGCTCTTCTATTATTCGGACTCTTGACATAGCCCGACTCAAGTATCTGATTCACTTGATCTTGCCATGTCTTCCTTGGGCGTCCTCGACTTCTTTTACCGTTCACATTTACGTCATATATTCTCTTTAAACTCCTTTCTTCATTCATTCGCTCTACATGCCCAAACCATCTAAGCGTCGCTTCTTAAACTTACTCATTACACCTTGCATTATTTTTGGATTTCCACATTTCTCACACGAACATTAAGGTGTCCCAAAAAAATGATAGTTGTTATTTTTCAACGCATACCCTCTAATTATGTTTCAATAATGACAAAACACTTATAAATAAAATTTCATTTACGTGGGACCACGGCAACCCGTGCCGATTTGCATCGAAACATATTAGTATTTGTATATTAAGACGCCCGCGAGCAAAAGTGTTGTATGCGCTTGTAGTAACTTTCCTTTTTGTTAGTAAACGCATATTATTCATTCAGGCAAAATGTCGTTAGATTTACGCAGTTCTAAAAAGAGTATATTTTAATAGGAGTCGTAAAACACCAAATATCGGGTTCTAAACTGCCCTCTAATGGACAAGTTCTTGAAGTTTTGATCTACAATATCCGGAAAGTGAATTTATCTGTCTATGAAAGTGCTAATCTCACATTTGCGAGTGTGTTATCTATTGGGAAAAGGCACATATACCAACCAAATCTTTACCTAGTTGGGTGAAGAAACTTGTAAACTTATATCAAGTTTGGAAGGACTTGCAAAAAAATGTGCAGAAAACGCAAGCCATATTTGAACAACGTCGTCAAAAGTTTGTCAAAAACTTCGACAATTTATTTGACATTGCACACGCCGATGCCCTTGAATTAATAAAAATAAATGAATATAGAATATTCTTACAGCGGCAAAGAGAGCCAGGTCGCCCTGGCTACTTAGGGGGGGAGGGGTGGACAAAAACTTACAGATAAAGGGGAGAAAATCGCGCGAGGAGAAACAAGCGCCTTAGAACAATCGAGGAAGAAAAGCGGCGTACTAAATATTTATCTGCGCCAACTCCTTCGATATCGTCTTACGAACCGTTACAAAACGACTCACCTTCTGATTCTAACGAAGACATAGATTTAGTAGATTTGCCAAACCGCTACAAAACACTCAACGACCAGAAACCAGGAAAACAAAGATGCTAAAAGACTTCATTAATCGAAAGTTAGTCGCAGCACTAGACAGGTGCCAGTTAAGTATGAGAGATTATGTTTTCATTCTTGAAGCTACTATTGAGGCACTTGGATACAATATTGATCAGTTTACAATAAGTATGTCTTCAATTTAAAGAATTCGAAAGGAAAAACAAAAGGCGAGCGCGGAGGCCATACAAGTTAATTTTCAAAACGAGGTACCAGACGTTGTGACTCTTCACTGGGACGGCAAACTGTTGCCTGCTTTAGATCCCGAAAATCAAAAGAAGAACATCTTCCAATTTTTATATCATATGCTGATGAAGTATCTATTTTATCGCAGTTTGACGACGCTGTCAACTACAATAACAACTAAAATAAAAATTCCTGAAAACATAACCAAAAATAATTTATCAACCCATGACAAATGTTACATTCCACCGAAGGAAGATCTTGATGGTAAATTATATGGTAAGTTTAATAAATAGTTACAATTATGTTTTCTATTGAGGTTTTTGTTCATATCATAATTTAGTCAAAAAAAATTCAGAGATAAACATTTACTTCATTTCATCAAAATCAAGTCTTTGTTTGATCGCCTGAAAATAGATGCCAGTTTTCTTAACGAATGCCCTACGATGTGGTCAAATAGTGCTCCGTATCAAGAAGCCCGAAAGAAGGTGTCGTCGCTGAGGGTAGTGAATGATACAGCTGAAGGAGCTGTCAAGTTAATGCAAGGAGACGAACAAAACAATGTTTGTTAAGATGCGTTCAGGAACACTGGAAGATGTATCCTGACTGTAAAAAACAAACAAGATTTGAAGGGAAAATTTAATCAATAAACCATTTTTAAATATAAAATACCACATAATTGAACATTTGTACATTTTTTAGTTTTATTTATCCGACAAAAATCAAATCCTTCCATATTAACTCAGTACAAATTTTTGTACCAATTGTTTGGCATCAAGTCGGCACGGGTTGCCGGTGTTTAATAAAAATAATATTTATTATATGAGTTATTGGGATCAAATGGAAAAAAATAAAAGGGTATGCGTGTTTAAATTCGTGAAAAAAAAAATCTTCCTTATGTCTTGGGACACCCTAACGAACATACATGGTTTTAACACACATACGCCTCAGGAATCTCATTTCAACAGCATTCAATCTACATTCATCCTTTCTCTGCCAGTTCCATGCTTCACTGCCATACATCAGGGTAGGTACCAGCACGCCATTGTGTATAGCACACAGAAAAATAAAAGATATCGGTCGCAACTGGGACTTGAACGCAGAACCTCTTGTCTTACCGGGACAAACATAGAAGACTTGTTTCCAATGAAAAAAGGTAGCTGCCAATAATATAGAAAAAAAAATTAGTCTAAGATAATATTCTTAATTCTAAAATTTGAGATTGACAAATATGACATTTAAATAGGTGGTGGAGGTAGCCTAATTGGTAAGGCGTTTGCCCGGTAAGACGTTATTTTTCTGTGTCTCGTTCTTTTTCGTTTATATTATTAGTGTTATCTTCTTCTTCAAGGATATTTAATACACTTTATTTAGATGTAAATAAGAGTCCCGTTTGAATGAAAAAAAACATGTTTTAAATCAATTGTTTTTATTTGAAAATAATGTGTGCAAAATTACATACATGTTTATAAATTGATTTTTTTTATTAATCACCCACAGAAAGTTTTTTTTTTATGTTGCATTAGCTCCACACAGAAGGCAATGAGGAAAATAATTTCCCTCAGAGCTTATGTCATCTTTGGGGATGCTGTGTAGAGAATATTTTTAAGGAGGGAGTTCTGAAAAGGAAAAAGGTATGAGTGTTGGGTAGGAATCTAGGATTCAGTGTGTCCAGGTCATCCAAACCTCTCCTCATGAACCCGGGCAACTCTGCTAAGTCACCAAACGTAGTGAAGCGTTACTTGGGGTAACCTAGAGGTGTTGGTTCCCGGGTGGGCGGTACCCATTTCCGCCTCGCAAAGTGGAAACCGAATTATTGGTAGAGCTGTGAAAACATGATGGTTCGCATCTTTGCTAAAAAAATCCTCCATCATTGCACAAGCAGTGATGGTAATTACATAGTAAGAAGAATTCAAATATTTTTAGGTTATTCGTAATATGGGAATATTGGTTTGTCTTTCATAAAAAGAGTAAATAATTTTATTCAATGAACAAGTTTATAATATAAAATTAATACTTAACCCCTCAGACCTCGACCGTGTTTTTTCAGAGGGTTAAAATATTTCCGTTTTGCAATAAAATCCAAAAATGGAATATTTCTGAATGTATCCAAAAACTAAGCTGTTTTGGAAAGGTGATCGAAATAAATATAATTTTTGAAATATAAAAATTTTGCAAAATCATTAATAATGAAAAAAATGTATTATAAACATTCTCGCCAACTCATTTTTTTTGTCATTTCATATAAAAATAATTAATATAATTTTTTTTACAAATTGCAGTCGGAAACTTAGGTTTCATAAAGGTGTATATTTTAAATAATTTTCAGTTAATTTTTTGATTTTATTATAAAGCTTGATGTTTTCTTTTTCTAACACCGTTTAGATCATATGTCTAACTATGATAGTAAGGGAGACACATGAGTTGTTCCGAAAAGCGAACAAATTAACTTTAAATATTAATAAATGTAAAAACCAAAAAATTTTCAATATTTTATTTATAAAGACACGAAATGTAACACTGATAAACCCTATTATAGGCATATTTTATTTTTTTTACATAATATTTATTCTTATAACTAAAAATTTAATTTGGTATTTTTTGCATACCCAGCGTCATTATGAAGAAACTTAATGGCCGCCAGCCAACTTTAGACATAAATATCAGGAAAAAATATTACAAAAAAATTATTGCTAATACCAAAAAAATTAAACCTTCACTATCTGTGTGATTGACATTTAAAATTTTATTCTCAGATTTCAAAGCGCCCATGTTATGGCAAAATGATGTATCTACAGATACAGCATTTTGGCTTACAGTGCAAAATCGATTCCACTCATGAGTTGCATCATATTGACTATTGCACAAAACTGCACAAAATGGCAATATGCCATGTCTGTAGATACAGCATTTTGGCTCAAACAATTCAATGAGTTACATCATATGAAGTTACTTTTATTTCTCCAAACTTTGCAAAATCACTTTGTGGCGTCATTTTGAATTAAATTAAAACAAATAACTTGGTTTAAACCACTAATATAATCACAATTACATACATGTTTCAAAACCGATGGTTTCTTCGTCAGGGTAGTAATGACATTAAATAACAAAATAAACAAACAAGTATAGGCTAAAAAGAATTAATTATTAATTAATTAATCATTACTACCCTGATGAAGAAACCATCGGTTTTGAAACATGTAGGTAATTGTGATAATATTAGTGGTTTAAACAAAGTTATTTGTTTTAGTTTACTTTTATTTGTTTATTGGGGTTACTTCCCAAGGAATTGACGATTGCACAATGCTGTAACGGCAAAAAAATTACTTCTGCAATGGCAGAACATTGTAACTTAAAATACAGCATCCTTCCACGACAAGCCCACAGATACGCTGTTTTGCCATTACAACGCCTGGAGACAAGATGTCTGAGTTACAGCATATCGTCCTCGAATATTGTCAGCTATTCATATCACGTGATGCGTCAATACGCTATATCTCCACAAAGCTAATTTTGAGATAAATGACTTAAAATTTTTTTTTCACTCCTGAGCACATTGACCCCCAGATTCCTAACACATTCTCGTAATGTTTTCCTTCCCAGAACTTCCTTTTCCTAAAAAGACACTCCACACAGCATCCTCAAAGATGAGATATGCCCTGAGAGAATTTTTTTCCTCAGAGCCTCCTGTATGGAGATTTTTTATAGAGAATACCTCACAAGAGTCCCAACTGCTCCCGTCTGGAGCCAGTGAGACTATGGCATCCCCAATTGGGGTATGTTGTGAGGCTGAAGGTAAGTAGGGAAGGAGATGGGGAAGAGGAAGGTCGGAAAGTACCTGGCTATTCAGATCTAGTCACTAAACATGGCTAAAGCCATTTCAAGCAACGTTTCAATTCTGAATGGTGGTCTTACACCAGGGCGATACTGAGAGTATCTTCCACTCTGGAACGTGCCGCAAATATAGTATATATTATTTTTATTAATTAATTGTGAAATAGCACAAATCAATCAAATAAAATTTATTTGCGCACGCCTAAGAGTATTGATATCAGAGAGACGGCATGTGAAGTGTGCCCGCGCGCTCCAAGTGTGCCTTTTCGAGAATTCTACCCACACGGTTGACATTGGCTGTCACCATGTAAAATGGCTGCTGTAGGAACGTATTAAACGACCAAAAACCAGCAGCCAATGTGAGCCGTTTGGGTAAAATTCTCGAAAAGGCACACTTGGAGCGCGCGGGCACACTTCACATGCCGTCACTCTAATATCCATACTCTTAGGCGCACGCCGAGTTTGAACCCGCTGCCTTCCGATTGGGAGTCAAGAGTCTTACCACTCGACCACGGACGGTCGTCAAAGAGATAATGTAAAAAAAAATTATTAATAAAGTGAGGCAGAGATAGGGCCCGCCTCCAAGAGTCTCAGATGTCATGTAGGCAGAACTGTATGGAATAGTCACATGGGACCTAAATGTATGGTAGCTGATAGGTTGCCTGTTGTTTAGTATGAGGCTAGCCTCAAATTACCAACACCTCCAAAGCAGAACCATTCATTTACAATGAGTTCTCGTGACAAAGATTTGTTTGATTTTTGATTATTTGTGATATACGCGGCAATACCCAAGACTTACGGTTATTTGGATTATTTAGTACGGCAAATATATTATTGACAGTCTATCAAAGTCGTTTTTTATTCAATTCATTTTAAAAATATTTCAAATTGTTTTTAAAAGATAGATAAGGATAATTTTAAGTGCCTTATGGATAAATGTGCTCCAAACCCTACATAACTGACATACAACCATTAAGTGCATTTAATTTGATTTGATTTTTTGATTGGACCTAGACTTGGTTTATTGGGACCTTTTAAATGCAAAAAGAACAATATAACACTGATTTTCCATTTGACGACAATGTTGCTTGTAATATCTGCAATACACCCAATGAATTTTATTTAGAAAGACTAGGATGATGAGTTTTCATGTGAAGTCGGAAACGTGGTGCGCTATCGCATTCATCGTGGCACTCTTTACACTTGTAAAGCAACTTGTCGTGGGTGGAACGCGTGTGTGTGTTTAGTTCGCGTTTGCTCCGGCAGCTGTGTGCGCAAAACTCGCATGTAAACAGCTTCTCGTCGACATGCGATAACTTGTGATGCGCCAATGATGCGGGGTATCTGCAACAATAAGTGCATTGATCACACGCCAGCGGTTTCTCACTCGAGTGTTTACGCCTGTGCGATTCCAGGTTCACAGGTGATTTAGTTGTGAATTTGCAGTCCTCGCAAGATAATACTTCCGTCTGGTGTGATAGCATGTGGTAGCGTAATCCTGCCAGGAACTTGCAGCGATATGAGCATTCTTTGCAAGCGATTGGGGCATCTTCTTTGTGGATGCGACGGTGCGATTTGAGCTGCGCGATCGTTTTGGTTTTGTAATCGCAAGATTTGCAGGCAAACGGAGTTGCTTCATCGTGTGACAACTTATGGTAGGTTAACGAATTGGAATGTCTGCACGTGTATTCGCAAAGATCACAATGGAAGACTTGGTTTTTCTTCTTAGCGACTCTGGGGGCTTTAGGCTCGGTCTGCCGGCGTTTCACCGCGGTTCTCTTCCTGAGTAAGCGTTTCACAGGTACGATTGACTCAGATGCAACAGAGTCAATCACTCCAGGTGATTTATTAGGTTTCATGTCGTCCTTGGGTGCGTCAATATCGATCTCAATGAACGATATACGTTTCGTAGCGACCTTACGAGTATCAGAGTCAATCTCTTCAACCGATTTATGTTTCACGGGGAAAATCTCTTCGAGTGTTTTACGTTTCTTAGTGACCTTGTCAGAGTTGATTTGGCGTTTGTTAAGTTTGACAGTAACCTTCGGTATTCCAGGATGGAGTTGTCTGTGTTTATTCATCGCCTTATAGTCTGTAGTTGAGAAATCGCACGTGTCGCACATGCAACAGGATTCCTCGCGAACGGCGGTCAACAGATCGCTAACGCCGTTTTCCGCTAAAGGTATCTGTAACGGGTCTTCTTCACATGCAATGGATTCCACACTTAAATCGTCTCCATCTTCAACTTTTTTGCGTCTCATTCTCAAGAGAATGACACGATATCTATTTTCAAAAGATCGTCAGACCTGGGATTTCAAATAAAAGCTACAAAAGGTAGTCACAAATAATGTTCGCAAGTTTGATATTCATTGAAAATATTCGTCAGATATCTGGATAAATATTGTTTCATTAGAAAACGTGTCAACACACAAATATATTCCGGTATTTTTGATGTTTCACTAAGTTATGACACATTAATGTTCAAAACTAGATTAACGCGTCATATATATTTGAAATCGGATGGTTTATAATTGACCATCTGATGTTTCCATTGGTATATTTGTAGCCAACTGTAAAGAAAAAGGTTAAATATTAATATTTGAATTAATAAAGACAATATTAGTGAAACTCAATCAAAAATCTGAAATAGAAAAATCAGAAGAAGATACGGTCACATCTGGGACTCGAACCCAGGACCTTCGCCTTGCCGGGGTGCAGCTCTACCATAACACAACTGAGCTAATGTGTCCCTATCCGATTCAGTCATTTTTAACTGTATCATACTTCGACTGAGAACTACCAACATTATCTTAATGCATATTTTTATTGGCTGCTATCATTATAAAAATATTATTCAAGTGATTAAGTTATAATGGGCACAGAAACTCAGAAAGACGGGATATTATGAAGAAAAAGTAAATGGTAGTAGAAGTTTTTTAGGCAAAGATTATAGAAATACACTTTTTTTTAATTTTTTATAGTGAATACCTCACAAGAGTCCCAACTGTTCACGCCTGGAGCCAGTGAGACTACGGCATCCCCAAATTGGGGTATGTTGTGAGGCTGAAGGTAAGTAGGGAAGGGAAGAGGAAGGTGGGGAAGTACCTGGCTATTCAGATCTAGTCACTAAACACGGCTGAAGCCATTTCACACAACGTTTCAATTCTGAATGGTGGTCTTACACCAGGGCGATATTGAGAGTATTTTTTACACTCTGGAATGTGCCGCAAATATAGTATATATTATTTTTATTAATTAATTGTGAAATAACACAAACTAATCAAATAAAATTTATTTGCGCACGCCGGGTTCGAACCCGCGGCCTTCGGAATGGGAGTCTAAAGCCTTGTCTCTGGACTACGCCGGTCGTTACATTCACAAACAGTTGTTTCTTGTAGTAATCAAGTTGAAATTTTGTGGAATTTCTAAAATCCATGCCTAATAAAATTGCAACGGTTAGTGGATTATTTACCGAAGCCGGGATTGCTTGTGGGGAGACATGCCCCGATCAAGTGAATCAAATATTTGAGTCGAATCATAGAATAATATTATGTCTTCGTAAGTTTGTTTATTGAAACACGAAATTATGTGATCTATAGTCCTGCCATTGAGAGCTCCGTTTTAACATACCCCTGTCTTAATCATTTGTCACATTGAGAATGGGTCGTTTTTACGACTCGTTCTTGCGTTCAATGGTTGGTAGTAAAATTATTTGACAGGCTCTGCATTTCCTCCCTTCTTCAACATGGGTCTCTTCAAAACCCAGGTTCACTCCTTCTCCTCGAAAAGACTCCCCACAAAGCATCAACAAAGATGGCATAGGCCCTGGGGGGAGTTATATTACTCAAGGCCTCCTCTGAGAAGAAATATTAATAAACTAATAACCATTCTGTTACAAACGTCGAACAAAGGAGAAATCACAACGTAGCTATGAGCGGTACGTGTATAACTTTAGGGTAAAAATCGAGTTTAAATTTCAATAAAATGTAGGTACCTAACCTTACAAAAACATTACGATAATGTAAACAAAGCGATTCGATGCTTGAAAACGTCAGCAAGGACAGAAAACATAAAAGCGGACATTTTGGATAGAAATAAATGGTAATAATCGTTTACTTACATTCTAGTAATCTATACTAGTTGTATTCTAGTCAAAATCGTTTGAAAAGCTTCAAAAACATTCGGTGCCAAAGGTGGAGACGATTTTGAATTTGACATTTTGGAAAAAACAAGTATTTTTTTCTCTGATGGAATTTTTTTTAGACCAATGAGGTCACGGCGTCAGTAAACTGCGGGAGCATCTGCCAACAGCTGTTATCTTCGCGTTGGTTTTTGATGGCCGCCATATTGGTACCTTTCATTTATTTGATAAAATTTAAGCGGGCGACATACGCGAAGCTCACATAAAAAGATACTGCGTTATAAAGTATCTTTTCTACCGACAAACGAGAATTTTATAGAGATTAATTCTATTTAATACTGTTTATGTTCTACGTATCTTTACTTTATTATTACTTCACATGCTTGTTTAAAATATTTTGTTAACATCTTAAAAGGTTTGGGTTTAGTTAGATTTATGTGTTTCTCACTTCGACCACGGATATTAAATTTTAATTGTATTTTTAAAGTTCTTAACACACATTTTGGATTTATGAAATTATGTGTTTACCGTGATTTTTTTATATTTTTCTAACCTTTCAAGAATTACTAATAATTATTTTAAAATTTTATAAAATGATGTTTATATATTTGTAAATTTTATGTATACATATATATGTGCTTGTGAATGTATATGTAGGCATATACGTTAATATGTGTTTGTATACGCGTGTATTTTTATACATATCTACCTTTTATTGAAATATTTTGTTTACTTTAGTCTCTTTTCACTCTTAATTTATACAATTTTTTATTTTATTTTCATGTTTTGTGTTAATTTTTATGCACATCTTTTTTTAATTTTTTTATACTTATTGTTTGATTTTTTGTATTATTACCCGTCTCAAAACAGACATCGTCTAGTGAGGTGGGTAACTTACTTGCTTTTAAATATTATTTTACCTCTATAAACGCCCGGGTTGCCGGCAATTAAATTATTGTTAAAACCGGATGGCTCTGAATATCAGATAGAAGCGATGATTTTTTGGCATTATATCTACTATCTACTCCATGACTGTTAACATGTAAGCTTTGCGGCCGGGAATTGTCTCATTGCTCTTTTTGCGTATTATATGCTTAGTTATGTGTGTATAATTATATAATACGACCGCAATCTTTCTCCTTTCTCAAAGCAATAATAATTTTTCTCTTTTCTCGCAAAATACAATTTTTACATTTTTTCCGGGTGACCTTCAATGGCCGCCACTCAAAACAACATTAGAAAACAGCCGTTTGCGCCGATTAAATTAAATTATTATAATTTCATGAAAAATTATCAAATGGAGAAGTTACAAAATGGATGAGTTTTTTTTTCAGAAAATATTATGTGTGTATTTGGTTCCATGATAACCCAGATAACTCAACTCAACGCCTCTCTATGAAAAAAAATTTAAAAATAGCCAATAATCTAACCTAACGTAACCTATTTACTGGTGACCAGAATGTTCAGTGGAAATATGAGTGTATGTGTATGAATATTGAGTACAAACTTTTCATCGGATGTTAATTCCTCACATGATAATTCATCATGTCTCGAAGCGCCGAAAACTGATAATTGGGGCTTTTAACCTTAGGTTAGGTTAGGTTAATGTGAGTTATGATGTGATGAATTATCATGTGAGGAAGTGTCGTGTCTGAATAAATTTACTATGGAAAACGCTGAGATATCGTAGTCCGATTAGACATGGAACCCTATTTACTTAACCAATTTTTTATATACATTTTTTTTTCATCACTTTTAATGACTTTTCGAAGGAGGTGTTGAGTTGAATTCATTCTGTGTTATCCGGTCACCATATTATTTTAAGTAAAAAAATAGTACATACTTATATGCTATTTTTTTACTTTAAATAATGGGGACCAGATAATTAATAATAATAATAATTATAGCTATAATTATGAAGCTCTAAACTGGAACTTTTCGGCATTTTAAAACTTTTGGGTTCAAATAACTAAACTAACTATGGCAAATGAATTACGCATTGCTCTGTCATTGCATATATAAATTAAATGTATTTACACTGCACGCGGTAAGCGTAAAATGTCGCTCGTTCGGTCCGCGAAAGAAAGAGTGAGAGCGGCAACGTGTGGATCGGGGGGCAAGAGTGGCCGCCTACGCCACGCACCAACCGTCCGCGCCGTGCACCGCCGTTCGCTCGAGTCGACAGCCACTGACGCCACTGACACAGTGCCACAGAATAGATAATTAGACATTACTCGCGCAAACCGGGACAAAATCTAAACACCGCGGTCCCTTCATACATTCTGTAGATGCTGCGCATCCCTTCCTTTCAAGGCGTATAATAAATATAATAATTATTATTATTTATTTATTCCCAATTAAAAAAAGATTTGAGCTTATTTTTTTCTAGCCATAAACAGCAATAGATACCGCAATTTAACTTTACTTTACATATTATAATAACATTCTCAATGCCAAATGCCGCCTAAACACACCGATGCACACCTATACCAGCAACAGTGGATTCTCTGCTTCGTTCCGTATCCACGAAGCTAGAAGAAGTTTGATATGCGCATTGAGTCCTGCATGCCTAAGCTTGCTTGAAACCGGTTACGTTTTCGATAAGAGCATCCAACGCACAGAAAACAACTGTACAGAATAGCGTAGCCACAGCGGATTGTTTGTGCGATCATTTTCGACAGTTTGGCTTGAATAACTTAAACCGATCACCATCACATCATAACTCACATTAACCTACCCTTCCATTTCCCCGTAATATTCACTCAATTTTCTTAAAATGCCTATAAATCAGCAATCCTTTGGGATAACATGTTGTTTTTAATAGACTTATGTTAGGAAATGATTAATTATGAATCTATCAAAGTTTCGAAGGAATACCACAATCGCATCCAGTCTGCGATCAGTGGAAAGTCCATCCAACGATTTGTTTCACTTACCCCAACTCACCTTATTTCATTTATAGCAAAATTATGTTTGTATATTTGTGAAGCAGCCAAAATTTTCTCGCACATGATGAAATTTCCATGTCTTTATTGCCTAGAATTTCTTGGTCAATGCAACAATTTTCAGTTCGCATCCTCATTTTCGTCATGAGTTATCTTTTATTTTAATGCTCTTTCTTATCGAAGGTTGGTTAGCATTAGGGAAAACCTTTGACATCTACTTTCTGATTGTGTTTTGTGCAATAACCCTCTGGGCCTTAAAATAATAAAAAAAACCTACTTCTTCTTCTTCGATGGTGCTACAGCCCATATCGAGCTTTGGCCTCCCGCAACATTCGCCTCCAACTCCTCGAAGCTGTGCTGCATCCCCTCTTACTTCGTCTTCCCACCTCAGTCTGGGTCTTCCCACTTTTCTCTTTCCAAAACCTAACCCTGAAACAATTCAGCGTCCTCGCACCAGTTGCGTAGGTTTAGAAGAATGGGATGCATTGTCGTTTACTGGCATAGGTCACCCCGTGGTTCGCTTCGTTTAGTGACATAGCACGAGAACATGTGGAAAACGCTAGAAAACTTGATTTGGTGAACACAAGCACAAACAACATAGCTTATTGTGTAGGTTCATCTTTAATGTCATAGCTGTACGGCGCATTAACCATTTTTCATTTCCAGCGTCGATAATATCTGTCGTAAGTAATTCAAATCGTTCAATTTTGTCATGGATTCCTCCACATCTATAATGGTTCTATAACGGCGTGAATAGCATTTGTACAGTTTTATATTGAGTTGATTTTATTATATTTGGTCTGTTTTGGGATGATTTAGGTAGGTTGTATTGTGTCTGGCAGGGTTCGGGTTGGGACAGGACGCGAGATGGATCGTGTCGGGTTGGTTTGGAAAAGGTCGGGTTGGGTAGGGATGGGACAGGTCAGGTTGGGACGGGTCGTTGAATGGATCGGATCGGGTTTGTATGGGTCATGGAATGGATCAGGTCGGGTTGGGACGGGTCGCGGGATGGATCAGGTTAGGTTGGGTCAGGTCACGGAATGGATCGGGTCGGATTAGGTCGGGTTGGGACCAGTGGCGGCTCGTGACTGTTAGAGTACTAATGTAAAAAAAAAATGGCATTATTGATGTTTTGTAGCCGTAAAATTTATATATATATTTTTTTAAAAATCTGTTTGTTGAATGAAGATTTTCGGGAAATTTCCGCATTGATTTCCTAAAAATCTTCATACAAAAAACAGATTTTCAAAAAAAAAAAAATTATTGTTTTCGGCTACAACGACTTCAATAATGCCATTTTTGTTAATATTAGCACTCTAGCATACCAAAAGTCACGAGCCGCCATTGGTTGGAACGGGTCAAGGAATGGGTCGAGTCGGGTTAGGTTGGGTTGGGACGGGTAATGGTATGGATCGGATCGGGTTAGGACGAGTTGGGATAGGTTGCGGAATAAATTGGGTTAATTCGGGTCAGGCTTGTACGGGTCACAGGATGGGACGGGTTGATTTGGGTTTACATTTTGGAATAATAATAAAGTAAAACTCTTGTAACAATGAAATAAAAACAATTACTTACATAATAGAAATAATATCTTTAATAAAAAATAATTTACACAGAAAACAATAATTATTAAATTCTTAACAATATTTTATCTATTAAATTACCGCTGTAAAAGGAGATGATATAATATAATTATTTGGATATTTATATTGTAAACTTTTAAATGCAAATACAAAGCGAATTGTTGCCACTTTCTATTGGTTAATTAACAAAGGAAGATAAAAGGACTTATGAGTCTATTTCAGTTTGTGTGGTAAAACATGCAAAAAATAGTCTACCGCTATCGATGTACCGTAAAAGGCACAAAAATACCTCAGGGGTTTATAATTAATCCTATACATATATGGATCGTTCAGTGGATTAGTCAGATATCTGGGAAATATCTAAATTAGAGTTGAGTATGCAGTTATATGTAAAAGTGTACACTATATCTGGTACAATACTCAGATTACTCATAAACACTAAAACATGTAATACATAGTGAATTAAACTACATGTTTTCTGGTTAACCTCTTGTAGGCCGCAGTCCCCCCCGGTGGGTTCGGATTTTTGAAGCGATTTTGTTCCTTATGTATAAAGAAGTTGTATGAAGAACAAGGTCAGAATCGCTTGCGCCGTTCTCGGTCTTGACATAGCAAAAATCCGCATAGCGCCAACCCATCTGAATAATTTATAATAAATATCTATGGTCAACTTGGCGTCACTTTTACAAACGGTTTTCAACTGTCATTTCATTTTCAAACAAGTATTTATGTCATTACTTCTTCGAAAACACCTTTGAATTGGTTTTTTTCATGTAGGGTGTCTATTCAGGTTTGTAGAGAAATAAAAAAAATTATCATTTTCGTATGAATATATTTTATGTACATTTTTTTGTCGAATGGGAAATATTTTCACATTTTTTTGTTAAAAATAGCTATTCTGGGAAAACTTGTAACGATATTATCATGAAATATATATGAATAATAAGGTACATTATCTGGTAAACAGAAAACAATCGCAAAAAAAAACAATTCCTTTGTTTTTATACGATATTTGAGCAAAAGCCGGGAAGATAATTTCGCGCGATTTTTTCCAAAAACACCTGGCATTCAAGAGGTTAATTGCCAATGACGCGCCGGGCACCAAATATGGCGGACAAAATGGCTGCCGCTTAATAATATGAACGCTGTCATATTTGCAGTCTACATTTATTCATTGTTTTTTTTTATATAAATCCATTGTGGAAAGCATAGATTTGAGTGATTATTAGACAGATCGTTTTATCTACGTTATTTTGATGTAATTTTTGTATTATATCACAAAAGAAATGTTATAAAAATTGAATTCGTAAGAAAGGTTGAGAACCGTCAAATATTTTACGTCATATTGAAAAAATATATTTTTTGTATGCTGGCTTTCAACAAGTTAATAGTAGGATATAATATAATATATTAGACCGTGATGCCTCCTGGTGTTATTTTATAATGTATTAAATATGTAAAACACCAACACGTATAAATAATAATTGATTTACGGCGATCATTTGAACATTGCTTTACTCATTATCTCAAAACTTAATATTTGGAGATATCTGACTAATCAACTAGAAGTATCGATGTAAGGGGATTATGGAGGAATATGTAAAATATAAACTTAGTGTATTGTACATAATATATTTACAGAGATATTTAAATACGGAGACCGGACAACTCAACATAGTGTCAAATGAACACACTGTTGAAAAATGATATTAACCAGTCCTGTGCCGTAACGCGCCAGCACGCGCGGTAAAAATTTTCAAATTGTTTTTTTTTTAAATGCTATTTTAACCCTTATGTATAAAGAAACTGTATGAAGAACAAGGTCAGAATCGCTTGCGCCACATCTTTCTTGACATAACAGTTAATTTGATTGATCTAGAATATTTTTGAATTTTACTTACTCTCTAAATATTTTAGAATTTTTTTCCTGCTTTACCAGCTGTCAACTTTTTAAAGAAGTATAAATATAATTAATTTTTCGAAAACACCTTTGAATTGTAGATTTTCATGTAGGATGTATATTCAGATTTGTGTAGAAACAATAAAATCAGTTCATATTCGTGTAAATATAATTTTTTTTTATATTTGTTTACTGAATGGGAGAATTTTTTTTTTTCGCCAAAGTTAGCTATTTTGGGAAAAATTGTAACGATATTATTATGTAATATATATGAATAATAAGATACATTATCTGATAAACAGAAAACAATCGCAAAAAAAAAACAATTCCATTGTTTTTATACGGATATTTCACAAAAAGTCAGGAAGGTAATTTCCGTGCGATTTTTCCAAATACGCCTGGCACTGAACAGCTTAAGCCATGAAATGTTATAAAAAAATGGTTGACCCCTCACTCCTCGAGTACTTTCTGTCAGAAGGACAGAGTATTTCCGCTTTGCAAAAAAATTCAATTATCCACTCAAACCGATCAGTGGTTCAGTGGGCATCGCGTTTGGGTCCCACCCAGGCGTTCCGTGTTCGATTCCTCGGCTGGCTAAGTCCTCCACCACAACACAAGCAACATCTTCCGCTTAGTGTGGTGGTAGTGGGAGATTTTCAAATGTTGTTGGGTTATTCGTAAACCGGGAATATTTGTCTTTCTTTAAAAAAAAAAAAAAAAACGCTTTTTGCCACATTATGGCACTATTTCCAAAGCCTCGGATTGCTTTGCTGCCACAATGCGGCAAATATTCTCTATTTTCTTTAAAATGTTTTAAAGTTAACGATTTTATAATATTTTTTTTGTAAATCCTACGAATATGTGATAATAGACAGAATATAGATGAATTCATTGGCTATATAGAACTATAATCAGTTTGTATGTCTCCATATTCAAATTCGGAGGTATGATTTTTTTTAATGTGGGCGTAATTTTTTTTTTTAGTTTTAACATTTTTCACGCGCGAAATCGTTAGGATAAATCGAAATTTTTTTAATCTTAGTTAATTTTTTAATAAATATTTTAGTTTGAAACGGTAGAAAGAAAAGGTGATAAAACTTTTTATTATACATTTGTACGATAAACGTGTTTTTTTACCATATCCGTGACTTTAGTACCATTTTCTCATAGAAATATCACAGGTGTCATTTTTACAACTTTTTAAAGTTTCCATTCTAAATTTTAATATTTACAAATTTTAATATTTATATATAGTAAAGCCATGTTCAGATACAGCTATAAACTATAAAAGATCATAGCACGCTAAATATCGCTCTCCATACAATCCCTTCAGACAGTTCACACCTAAGCGCTTTATGCGCAGATCAACCATAGACAATTCACATCTTACGCCGTAACCGCTCCTGAGGCGATATACGAACAGATAAGCGCCCCCTCTCCCGCCGAGAATAGGAGAGGGGGTCATTTTTATTGAAACGCGCGAATGTTAGCTGTCAAAATTCTCAGATCTAGTACAAAATCTACAAAGAAATGTTGTCTCGCGACAGTTATCTGACCCTCTCTCCTAACATAGGAAGAAATATTTAATAGCATCGTGTGAACGGTACAAAATATTAGGACTCGCGGTTCAACAGACATCTGCTCGCGGTTTATAGCTGTGTCTGAATGTCCTTTGATACAATTTGAAAGCGTATTTCATCACCTTTCAAAAACAGTTTTTAGTATTCAGCTACATTCAGATATATTTCATTTATTGAGCTTTAATTGCACAGTGGAAATAACACAAAATTTTTATCAATCTGACAGTTAATTAGGACTAAAAACCTACACAAAAGGGATAGACCAGAGTGGTTAATGACTTTATATAACTTTTCAAAGGTGTGTTGATTTGCCATTGTGTTGAGTTGTCATGGAACCTCAAATAATGAGTTCCAATATGAAGTCAGTGGACAGGGCAGGAAAAGACAGGACATTGTTGTGATAAGGACAGGACAAAGAATGTACCGGACAAGGAAAGGACAGGACAAGGAAAGGACGGGATAGAACATCATTACGTGTCCTAGAAGAAGACGCGCGTAAGACAGTGTTCCACATCGGCTTCACGTGCTGCGAGTGCATCGCGGGCCAGGTCGTCCAGGATGCGGTCTCCGCTGAGGTAGGGCCCGTCCTCCACCCGCTCCACCAGTGCCTTAGCCGCCCGCTTGCCCATGTTGCACACCAGCAGCGCCTGGTACATCTCGCGCTCACCGCCGCGAAGACCGATACAGTACGCCCTGTAACATGCATTCACTCGTTAGGAAACAATATACGAGGCGTATCCAGAAAGTAAGTGTACCCCCCTCCCCCTTTGACCTCCCATTCCAGCACCTAAATGTTTGGTATATATCTATCAATATTTTGTATCATAGGTTAGTTTTAATATTCTCCTGACGAAGGAAGGGTTCTTCCGAAACCGGTTGAGTGTAATTAAAATTTAAAGTGGTCTAAAACAAATTTATATATTTTATTGTCTATATTTTTTCATTTTTTTTTTATATAAATCCATTGTGGAAAGCATAGATTTGAGTGATTATTAGGAAGTTCGTTTTATCTACATTATTTTGATGTAATTTTTGTAATATATCACAAAAGAAATGTCATAAAAATTGAGTTCGTAAGAAAGATGAGAACTGTCAAATATTTTACGTCGTATTGAAAAAAATTTTTTTTTCTATGCTGGCTTTCAACAGGTTAATTCGATGAGCTGGGGGCAAATCAGGTGACCATATCTTTGACAGCGGGAGGGTTTGAGAATGCTTTAACCGCCCTAGGCCTACATAAAAAAAAAAAAATTAATATTTTTATTTTTTTTTTAAATTTTTTTTTTTTATTTTATTAAAACTTTTATTTTAATAAACCTACTTTAAATGCATATATTTTGACAAAATCTTATCAGGTATGAGTATTTTGCGGAAATAACCCGAAGGTAGGGCGGTTAAATAAACTATGAGAACAATCAGGAATGTGGAATGGAGGCGAATGGCGAAAGAACGTCGGTGGAGTGAATTTGTATTTAATTTAACATAATTACCTAGATGCTCTGGATATGGCAGCCGTCATGGAAAATACCTCAATCACCAGGTTAACCAGTCTGTTCACATCTCTGTAACAAAATAAACATCATTTTTATATTTATCTACTAGCTGAACCGGCCTGTGGCTAATGAAACACAACGCCATCTACTGGATGGTCAACTAACCTAGATAACCAAGGGTTGTGTCAATAAATTAACTCACACCGCCATCTGTTAGAAACTTATGTAACTTACAAATAATTACAAAGCATTGTCCTATAACTAACATTTTATTCGCATTAATAAATATTGAGGTCAATAATCGAGATAAAAACTATCTTAACATTTAAGTTAGATCAAATTACACAAAGTAATCCAAATTTCTACAAAATCGGTTTAGTAGTTTTGGGGTTTATCTCGAACAAACATTGCGATGTGAGATTTTTAATTATAAGATATTTTAGATATAAAGTTTAATTACTTGCAATTTTGCGATGCCTGTCTCACTAGGATATACTTGTGTTGAGACAGACAATTTCGTAGAGGTACATAAATGTATACAAACATAGTTACATGAATATAAAGGTTAAATACATATTACTTTCGATACAATAAAAAATAACGATAATTGGAAGTGTGGGTTAATCCTATAAAGAGTGCAATCTTACAAATATAGGAAAAGATGATGTAAAATAATCGATATATGTAATAACTAGACATCGGATTATATGCACTAACAAAGTGCCAAAATAGGCACGCAAATATGCACTAAAAGCACTTGATATGCCCCAAAATATGCATAATGCAAAATCAAAAAACCATTTTTATTTAATGTATTTTAATTAACAGCGAAATATTCTTTAAATTATGCATAGTTTTTGTGACGGTATAAAATTAAGTATTTTTCCAAATTTTAGAGCGCAAATTTGTGACGTTTGTCATCCAGTATAAATTTGTACGCCGAAAACGAACTCTCTACGTCAAATGACGCCGCAGGACAAAATTTAAAATTCGGCGCCATTTCTGCAGATACCTGTTTAGGCAGGGTATGTATAATCTATGCTGTTGAAGTAGGCATGTCCTTCGTGTCTTCAAGACTCGGGTTTTTAACCCGTTTAATCACAGGAGACCATATTTGTCCCAGCTCACATAGGTCTCACAGAAATCGTTGTTTCTCCCTTACTATCATAGTCAGAAATGTGATCTAAACGGTATTGGAAAGAGAATACAACAAACTATATATTCAAATCTAAAAGAAAACCACAAAAAAATTAAAATTTACCCCTTTCTGAAACCAAAGTTTCCGATAGCAATTTGAAAAAAAATTATGGAACTTTGTGAATTTTTTAAGATTTTTTTTTACATGAAGCGAAAAAAAGTGAGGTGACGGTAAGGTTTATAATTCATTTATATAATGAAATAAGTATGTGTTTTATTTTTTTTTTCATTATCAGTAATTTTAGTTAGAAAAAAAAGTAAAGTGAGCCATTTTGAACACTTTTAAAGTTTTCGCAAAAATATTTTTTATTTAAAAAAATACATAGTAATTTTTAATATAGAAACTTGAAAGCCTATTTCATCACCTTTCGAAAACAGTCTTTAGGTTTCGAATACGTTAACAAATGTTCCATTTATTTGGATTTTATTGCAAAGCGGGAATATTTTTAGCCTCTGACAAAATACGCCAATTTTTTTAGGGGTTAAGCAAAATAGCGTCTAACGTTTTACGAATCTTTTCTGATATTGAATTAGGAAGGGCGTTAGCAATTTCGATAATTGTTTCCAGTATTTCTATTGATTGAAGTAGAGGAAGGTTTTTTTTGTTTACGATTTTTTTATGGCATCTTTCTATGGCAACTTGTGGAAATGTATGGAGATAAGGGCGATATTCTATTTGATGGATGCGTCTTCAAATGCTAGCTTGCTTGACTGAATGGTCTCAGAACTGTCAAATTGACCAACGAAATATGCACGATTGGGAAAAAAGGCCAAAATATGCATTAACGCCGTAATTAGACAGTTATATGCATTTGCATATGCAAATATGCAAATGCATAAAATCCGATGTCTAGTAAAAACTCTAGATTAGCCCCCCCCATACCTTATTTCAGTCCAACAGTAGCGCCACCTGTGAGTCATTTCATAATACAAACTACCCATCCAATTCCATTGCATCTCTCGCGTGCAGTAGTTGTTTTACTGGGAAGAAATTAAACATTTTTTATCAAATGTTACTTTTCTCAAAACCATACGTTACGTATTCATGTAACTGATTAAATTGTTAATAATAAAGTTTGCGACAGACCATACCTAAAATATTTCTAACTGCCTCAATTTTGTGTTTTAAAAATGATCTTCACAAAGCTAGTTTTTACGCTGCCGCGAACTTACTGTAAAACCAATTTGCTCCATGCAGACCAACAAAAGGTACAAACCAATGCTTCTTGTGATCATTTGACTGTGAGATAGTGCACTTTCTTTTTGATAAATGTTTTTGTAAACGAATATTTTTGGTTCCGGTGTCATAATAGATAGGTACTTTATAGCTTGCCTGAATTTTTCAGATTTCATTGTACTATAGTTATTACCACTCACAGACAAACTCACAATCGAAATTGGTATGTTTGACGATGATGGTAGTAAGTACATACCTGTTTGGTTTTAAAATGAAAATATGCATAGTTCCTACCGGGATGTCATTCTACCCAGTACCTACCTCTCCCCATCCCTAACCACATCACCTTGTTAGAAGAACAGAGTTGGGTGCGACCAATGTTTAAATGTTTTGTTTTCTCCGGCCCTATGCCGCCGATCACACTGAAATTTTGGATGTACGCTCAGAAGAGTGGCCCGAACAGATATCAACAATAAAATGTGCACAAAGTTGCATTTGAGAAAATATCATAGTTTTTTGAACTTGGAGCAATGACCAGCAAATTGGAGTGCATTTGTTTCTGGAAGAAAAGAGAAGGAAAAACTAGGAAGACCTTGGAAGAAAGTTCCCTCGCGGCCTTTGAAGTTTGTTGTCTTTTATTAACTAAAAAGAAGGTTTTTGAACATATCCAATTAAACAATATTGTTTAATTATTCATTAGTGTTGTTGTGGCAATAATACGTGGAGGTATTGCGGTGGAAAAAACTATATTTGTGATTGTGTCGTGTGCTCCTAGAGTTTCCTAGAAGTAAGTGATTGGCTTTCCTTCTTCCTTGTATCCCTACTGTTTCCAACACATATTATCACCCAATTCCAGCAAACACCATTTACAGTTCATTTATCAAGTGCATCTGAATCTGTAATTCGGAAACAGTTTCGGATGCAACAGTACCTGTGCTGCAGGGCCACGTCAGCTCCGTGCCTGGCGAGGACCTGCTCCGTAGCGTGGTAGATACTCAGCACGGCCGGCTCCAGACCCTCGGCTCCCGGTCGCAGTGAGGGATGCAGGTACTGGTATAGTCCAAGTGTCATGGCCACGCGGCCACTGCGCTGTCGCCACGAATCCAGCATGCGTTGCATTATGTACATGGGGTGGAACATGGGGTTGCGCATCTGTAATACAAACATCTCTTTTAAAGGGGGCTAGACTTCATTTTAAGCTGCGGTCTGTAATGGAACAACAGTTCCAATCGTCTCATTATTATTATTGTTAGAGCAGGGGCAGCTGTCCCCTAAGGTCAATTGGTCATTAACCTCCAAGATTATAAGATTGAATTCAATTCAGTTTATTTGTTTTCTCAAAAACATTCCAAATTTTACCTTTGTAAGAGTGTACATAAGTGGCAAAAATACAAACTATGTAAGCATTAATTAAGCTTGCTTTTTAAAGGCAGCTTGACTAACGCTAAATATGTCGATGTCCGAATTAATTCTGTTGAACAGCAAGATTGCTCTTCCGACCGGCATGACCATTGGCAAGTTAGTTAAGGTAACCATCAGGAACATAGAAATGAATGCTCTCCATAGTCTCCAAGATAGCCAAGTTTTCAAACTATCCATGAATCAATCTGAAGAAATGCGTGGCAATGTGTAACATCCCTTCTTGCCCGTAGATGGTTCGTTCCGAGCATACCCAAAATAAAGTCGGTAGGATATAATCGGAAATGGCCGAGCATTTAATTGAAACCGGTCATTACTTTAGATTTGTTCCTGATGTCCTGGGAAGACCCAAAACTTGCAGAGCAGGCAATTGAAATTCACAAAAATCACCACTATCATATACACATCTGCCCTGATGATGGACACTGTAACGTTGTCTGAAACGTGGGCTAAAGAAGGAGGAAGCGCAACACGGCATAACACCTCAAAAATAAATAACAAAAATACTTTTGGCCAGGAAAATTTTAAATCATATAACCCATTGAGAAGACTATCGATTTCCACTAGATGTAAAGATTAAAGACTGAAGTATTCACCTTTTCTACATCTTGGCTCATGTAGTGGCCAGCGTGCTGCACGCCCAGCAGACCAGCGTACACAGCCAGACTGTCGTTCTGTCCTCCGCAGACCAGCAGCTCCCGGGCCGCGGCTGCCAGCCCCTCCAGATCCCCCTCCAGGCCTGCCAACACACAGAACACAAATATAGGATTTTTCAATAAAGACGCTCGATTTAACAAGTTAAGATGGTATAACCAAAGAATACCGGAAATTAGTCATTTTTAAAAAAAACATAAATTTTGAAAGATTGTTAATTTATCTGGTAAACGCACATTTAAAATTTTGAAAAACTAAGATTATTTTTAATATAGTAAGGTTATAACGTTGGTCATTGGCAGATTTGTTAAATTTTCAAACGAAATATTGTATTATACAACACAAATTTCAAATCATATTATAATCATACAGCAAAATAAATCAATACATAATCTAGTAAACACACTTTTCAGAATTTTAGTTCAATTAAAATCATTAAAAAATAAATCCGAGAACGTGTTTTGTGATGAAAATCCTCAGTTTTTCTATTTATTTAAGGTCTTACAAACTAAAACATTTCAGATTTTTTTAACACACTTATTTTGTTTAGACATTATTGAAAAATCATAAATACTTATGATCAAAAAATACTTACAAGAAGTACCTACACGATATTTAATAATTTATCATTGTGCGTTTTGAGCATTTTTATTGCTTACTTGAATATAGGTATATATAAGCAAGTTTTGAATGAAATAAAATGATAAAAAAATTTATTTTACAAATTTGACACGGGGAATAATCCATCTTTCTCATCGGAACCTCCCTGTACAGTTGCAAGCATTTTTAAACTTGTATTCTCAACCGCTGGTCAATGGCTCTTAACCTGTCACCATCGATTTTGGAAGCGATTTTGTCCCTTATGTATAAAGAAATTGTATCAAGAACAAGGTCAGAATCGCTTGGGCCATTCTCGTTAATTCAAATTAATTCACAATGACGCGGCGGGCATCAAAGATGGCCGACAAAATGGCCGCCGCGTGATAATATGAAAGGAGTCATAGTCGGAGTCTATATTTTTTCATTGTTTTTTTATATAAATCCATTGTGGAAAGCATAAATTTGAGGGATTATTAGGAAGATCGTTTTATCTATATTATTTTGATGTAATTTTTGTATTATATCACAAAAGAAATGTTATAAAAATTGAGTTCGTAAGAAAGGTGAGAAATGTCAAATATTTTACGTCGTATTAAAAAAAAAAAATTTTCCTATGCTGGCTTTCAAAAGGTTAAGTAGAAATTAAACACAAATACTTTCTGAGTGAATTTGAGTGGCATTCAACACATGCCGGGTACTCACTTGTTTAATAATATTTTGTGACAGACACAGGTTAGGTTATCAGGTTAAAATTAAAAAAAAATAATAATCTAACCAGAGTAAAATTCACAATGATTTGGCAAGTTCCTCTTTTTTATCACAATAAGATTTGAATAATTCGTATTTTGTATTCAAAAGGACATTTCAACGCCATCTGTGGTCCATTTACAGTCAATGAGCACAATATATTTTAATATCCCTGTAAATACATAGAGACCGCCAAACAACCATTTTTTACGCCATTGTAAATAAAACAGTTGTGTGTGACGTACCCACTAAATATGTTATTTATTTGAAAATATATTTTATAGCAATAAGTGTGGAATATAATGTCATTCAAATCGTATTTATATTGGAATATAATGTCATTCAAATCGTATTTATATTGGAATATAATGTCATTCAAATCGTATTTATATTGGAATATAATGTCATTCAAATCGTATTTATATTGGAATATAATGTCATTCAAATCGTATTTATATTGGAATATAATGTCATTCAAATCGTATTTATATTGGAATATAATGTCATTCAAATCGTATTTATATTGGAATATAATGTCATTCAAATCGTATTTATATTGGAATATAATGTCATTCAAATCGTATTTATATTGGAATATAATGTCATTCAAATTGTATTTATATTGGAATATAATGTCATTCAAATCGTATTTATATTGGAATATAATGTCATTCAATTCGGTACGTCCAATTTTTAATGACTTGTCGCATAAATCTGGCTGAATTTGCTGGATGGCGCTTGATATGTTGACTTCTAGGGCGTCAATTGTTTGCGGTTCATTCGCATAGACCTGCGATTTAAGCTGTTGAAAGCCAGCATAGGAAAAATATTTTTTATTTTAATACGACGTAAAATATTTGACAGTTCTCACCTTTCTTACGAACTGAATTTTTATAACATTTCTTTTGTGATATATTACAAAAATTATTTAACTAAGAAAATGCAAGATTTATCAATAACGGATTTCAAGATTTGACACAAATAATAATAATAATAGATTTTTATTATTTTTTATCACAAATTCATTTTTAGAAAATAATTTCTTTAAAATTTACTATGATAAAACTATACTAACAGACAGACAAATTAGTCATAATAGACCTGATATAGTTTTACATGACAAAATTAAAAAAATAACTTATATTATTGATGTAGCTATTCCAAATTCCTGTAATATTCAAAAATCTGTTTCTGAAAAAATAAGAAAGTATACAGATTTAGGAAATGAAATTAAAAGAATTTGGCATTCTCAGACTATAAAAATATTACCTTTTGTTATTTCAGCTACTGGCATTATACCTAGCTCTCTTATTAAAAATTTAGGCATATTAGATTTGTCAAAGAATTTGTATATAAAAATGCAAAAATCAGTCATTTTAAATACATGTAGAATTACGAAAGATTTTTTAAATATTTATATTGCGGGATCAGTAGGATTTATCGGTCAAATTAGGAATTCCACAGAGCCGAACCCTCTGATATGAAAATATCTGGAGACGGTGAATTATATTCCCATTTAATAGTTTGGTAGATTAACGTGTTGTTCTTGTATTGTTTTGTATTAATTATACTTATATAATACACTTGCATAACGTGGATTTACTAGATGATCATTTATATGGAAAAGTGTATGAAAGGGTTTAGTTTTTCCTATGGGAAAAACTAAACCTGTTCCTGTAAATCTGGTGAAAAAAAATAAAGATATGGATTCTTATAGTAGTTTTAGCATATTTTTTAAATTTTTGCTGAAGTTCCTGAATATTTTCGATAACTTTTAGATATAATGGTAGTTTGTTATAATATGTTTTACCTAGATAGAGATAAGTATTTTGTGTGTGCTTTGTACTAAATTTAGGGATTTTGATAGTTTTCTGATATCTTGCTGATGAATGGAATTGTAAGTTATAACTGTATTTCTTTGTAAATTTGTAATATTGAATATTTTTTTTATATGTATTTTATCTATTGTAGGTACTTTGAATATTGAGAAGAGAATTTCAGTAGAAAATTTGGATGGGCGTATTTGAAATTGGTACAGAGTTAGGCAGCAAGTTGAACGATTGAAGAATCTGCTAGTCCTATATACTGTTAGCAACGTATTTGAATATTGCCACCAGAGGTACTGCTAGCGCCTCTGGCGGCCAACTGGGAAACTACTACTGCCCCTGCGGTAAAGAAGGGATTGACACGGTTGGTTTGCAAGACTGCTCGGACCTGCAACTGACACAGCTACCAACAGCGCGGGCTGAGGCAACGGCTGGAATTTGAATGGCGAGATGTAGTCTTGTCGAGATTGGATATTATTATTGTCATTTACCGTGGAGACAATATATTTAATTATAAACATCTACTTAGCGTTTCATTATTGCTAACAATACTTTAGCTTGTACACTCACACTTTGGTTTGAGGAACTCGAGCAGTCCGTGGATTACGCGCGCGGCTTCGCGGGTAGCATAGATGCGGCATAGCAGCGCTTCCACTTCCACGTCTGGATCCTCGTATCCATCGTTCAGACCCGCTGTGAGGTACAGCATACTCTCCGACTTGTACAGGACCTGGGTAACATTCACATATTGATAATAACTATAGAATTGCCCTCCCATACCTTATTTCAATCCAACATTAGCACCACCTGTGAGTCATTTCATAATACAAACTACCCATCCAATTCCGTAGCATCTCTTGCGTGACATAGTTGTTTTGCTATCAAGAAATTAAACATTTTTTATCAAATGTTACTTTTCTTGTACGCTGTTACATATATATATATTTTTTAAAGTATTCATATAACAAATTTTCAAAAAGAAGAATTCTCTTTTTATAACTTTTGAAGGATGTTCCCGTCAATTTAATGTATCATTGAAGAAGAAGATAACACTATAGATATGAAAATGAACAAGACACACAAAAATAAAAGATAACTCGAACCTGGGCATGCAATTCAAATAAATAAATATATATTTCCTTCCCAGAACTTCCTTTCACAAAAAAAAAAACCTCCACACAGCATCCTTAGAGATGATATAGGCCCCTAGGGAAATGATTTTATTTAGGGCCTCCTATGTAGAGCTAATATAAAAAAAACTATTTAAATAATATATCCCACAATAACACAAAAGAAAATAGAACTTTAACCTCTTGTAGGCCGCAGTCCCCCCGGCGGGTCCGGATTTTTGAAGCAATTTTGCCCCTTATGCATAAAGAAATTGTATGAAGAACAAGGTAAGAATCGCTTGGGCCATTCTCGATCTTGACATAACGAATTACTGAATAGCATTTAGCCACTCCGAATAATTAATAATACAACGGCAATTAATAATACACGATAATATGAACGCTGTCATATTCGAAGTCTATATTTATTCATTGTTTTTGATATAAATCCATTGTGGAAAGCACAGATTTGAGTGATTATTAGGAAGTTCGTTTTATCTACATTATTTTGATGTAAATTTTGTATTATATCACAAAAGAAATGTTATAAAAATTGAATTCGTAAGAAAGGTGAGAACTGTCAAAATATTTAATATTTTACGTCGTATTGAAAAAAAATATTTTTTGTATGCTGGCTTTCAACTAGTTAAGACAAAACAATAAAACAACTTTAACAACAAAAAGATTTAAAGGGTTAATTCTGTACGAGAACAGAGCCCTAGTGATGACACAGTTATACTTACAGTGACAGCGTCGGCAACGCGATCCCTCAGCAAGAGATGTTCGGAAAGTGGCTTCCCCGCCACAAACCTTCCAGCAATGTTTTCAGCCTGAAATGAGAATTGAATTGATTTATTTAAATGTTTTTCTTACTCTGAAATACAAACAAAACATGCTAAAAAATCAACAAAGCTTGTAAGGTGGAGACCAAACTACGGAGTTATATTCAAATAGGCTTCTAACTAGAGATACGGATAAAAGTTTAATGGCTTGTAAGGAATTCAAATTTTAGTTGTTCTTAATACGAATTAATACCTTTGTTCACAATTTGGTGGAAATGTTTGGCGAAACTTAGTTTTTCATCCAAAATAATTTCGAGGTCTCTGATGATGGACACTGTAACGTTGGCCGAAATGTTGGCTAAAGAAGGAGGTAGCGCAACACGGCATAACACCCCAAAAATAAATAACAAAAATTAGAGAGGGAGTTGACTGACCGTGGTAGCGATGGCGGCCTTGAGAAGCCCTACGCAGATAGCGGTGGTGTTGAGTCGCCCCGTGGTCAGGGAGCTCTGCAGGGGAGACACGGGTAGATCTTGTTCATTGCGCAAAGGACCCAACTCTATAAGCGCTTGCAGCATGTCCACTCCCAGGATCGTGGCTGAAAGGACCAGATCCTCAATTACTTTATGCAACAATAATAAAAACAATACATGGCTAATTGTTTGGTTTTGAAATGAAAATATGCATAGTTCTACCAGGATGTCATTTTATTGTACCTACCTCTTCCCATCCCTATTCGCATCACCTCGCAGGAAAAGCATTTTGAACTTGGAACAATAACCAGCAAATTCGAATGCATTTGTTTTTAACCTCTTGAATGTCGGATGACATTTGCCCACATGATGGCCATGTATCACAGACAGTGGCGGCGTAAAGGGGGGCGGAGGGGGCGGTCCGCCCCGGGTGCCAAACACCAAGGGGTGACAACGACAACTCACTCGACAAGCCAAAAAATGCGCACAAAACACTACCTACTCTTTTACCTAGGTACTTACATACTAATATCATGTGTCATTCAGCCTAAAGCATTGGTAACATCACCAGAAGAAGATCTTCGTGAAATGGTTAAAAATCTGTTAAAAATTTACAATGAATTTTCAGTAGAAGACATTGTGTTGGAGACTTTACTATTGATTTCTGCCCAAGAAGCGGTTCAATGGACTACAATGGGGCTTCTCAAATTAATTGTAAAATGGGGTTATTCTGAGTCTGTTCCAAGTTTAGCGCTATGTCTTAGATTTTTTTTATAACAATTTACTTTACTTTCACAAGAAGCAATCGAAAATTGTGTTTCGTTTGCGTCTTGTAAAAGAAGCTTTTCAAAGTTAAAATAAAATCTTACTGAAGGTCCACAATGAGCCAAGCGCGACTAACCAATCTTTAGATTTTATCATTTGAAAGAAACGGGGAAATCTATTTTGATAATGTGATTGAATATTTTAGTAAAATAAAGTCTCGTAATCATGTTTAGTATTTATTTTAAGTAGGGGTGCTCAATACAAAATCGCCCGGGGTGACAATCTACCCTACGCCGCCACTGATCACAGAAAATGAATTACAAAGAATTCCGAGAAGTTAGCAAACTGAAATTAAAAGCAAAGTCTGGAATGATAATGGCGCAAGCAATTCTTGTACATCACATTTAAGCAGTGGCGGTTCGTGGTCTTTTTAACGGGGGGTTCAGAATTTCAAGAGAAGATATATCTAATCAAAATTTACTTACTGTTGTCACGCAACTAAAATAAAGTTACTGGAAGGGGTACCTAGTACGTACATACTATTGTTTTTAAATAGACAACCAGAAAACTTTTAGAGGAATTAAATTGTTCAATGGTTTGTACAGCACTCAATGTACGTTGCTCATTATTATTGTTTTTTTTTTCAATAAGAAAAATAAAGTAGAATGTAGAATAATATAATTAATATTTTAAAACATAAAAAAACACAAGTAAAGGCGGCACGAAATAAAATTAGCCTTTTTTCACAAAAAATCCATTATACACTTATACAAAAAAAAAATAATAATTTCCAACCTACTTTCATCAGTATTAGCGTTATTTTTTTGTATATATAACACTATATTCCGCCATTGTGAAAAAAAAATTGCGACAGAATATTCGCGACATTCATAACTAGCGACGTTTGCCGAAACTTTAATAAATGTAGGTATTCGTAACTAAGAGAAATAAAAACTTATCTAAAAAAAACAATTTATACGAAAACAGAAGTCAAAATCGGTCTACTTCAATAGTAGATTTACAAATGCCATTAGCAAAAGGTTGGAGAAATGCAGAAACAAGAAAATAAATCTACCAAAATGACTACAAAGTTAAATATTATAATATATAACATTTAACTTCATCATCAATAAGCATCAATATGGTGCAAAGGTCAACCGTCAAACTCGGCAATCGCATCTGTGCGCGGGACTCGTCAATGTTTGGAGGTCACGTGACATCTTGCGCCGCGAGCGCCGCACCGAGCTGGGTTAATATTGCTTGGTTTTGTTCGTTTCACCGTCACAGGGATTTGTATTGGCTATGATTTTTTTGTATGGACGATTATGTGCGGATGGAATCGCGCACAAAATGGGAATAGGTATCGTATTTTTCGGTGGTGCGAGTTTTAAAGGCGGAATTTCAATGTCGAGCTATCTATAATGTTCTTATATTATTATACAACAAGTTTGTTTTATTTTCTCATCTTTTTAATGGGGGTTCACCGCACAAACGCACTTTAGAGAAAACCGCCACTGCATTTAAGCAATTAACCCCTAGAAGACGGGTAATAATTTATAAATTTCTCAAAACCAAATACGATATAGAAAATGATGTTTGAAATTGCACATTGCAATGCATCTGTATGTAAAGTCATGATTTCACTGCACTGCTATTGTAGTTGGTGTCCTAGAGGTTAACTAAAAAAAAGGTTTTTGACCAGTACATTGTAAATTGTAATATTAAAACATGTACCATTTCTAAGATAATAATTTTTTTTTTTAAATAATTTTAATAGTGGGTTTGGATGTGTTAGCGTTCGTCATAGTAGCAGTGGGGGGATGGGGCGGAGACATGCGCACCCACAATCCACGGGTTGTTCTTATTCTGGATCGAGAATATTTGATAATCGTAGAATTAATTTTAATTTGAACATGCATTTATTAATACGTAACACATGATAAATGATGTGTAAGAAAAAATATTTAAATAATTTCAAAGTTCTAAGTTAGCTTGTTACCGGGAGTATTGTTGAAGGCTAGCACGCCGCCGTGTCGGGTGATCCCCGTGGCGCCGGGCTGCACGAGGAAGGCCTGCGCCACGTCGAAGCGGACGGCTCCAAACACCACCAGGAACTCTCCCTCCTCTCCCGTCATCGTCACGGCATCCGTCAACTGGAACAAACAACCCATCCTTTACACACACAGCATTGGAAGGCACACTGCACTGGAAATTGCATTTATTTTAAGCAATAATTATTAGCCTGAAACACTCATCCATATTGAAAAACCTCCCAAAAAAGATACAGTTCGCCGACGGGACTCGAACCCGCGCCGCTTTGATTGCCGGTCAAGAGCTCTATCATTAAGCTACGGCGCCTTATCTGTTACCCGCCAAATGATTCAATATATACTAGTGTTTCATTCAACAATTACCGCTTATTACATAAAAATAAAGTTGGTTGTTTACAGGTGAAAAAAATGTAATAAGCGGTAATTGTGAATGTAAATGAAACACTAGTATTTATTGAATCATTTGACGGGTAACAGATAAGGCGCCGTAGCTTAATGGTAGAGCTCTTGACCGGCAATAGAAGGGGTGAGGGTTCGAGTCCCGTCGGCGACATGTATCTTTTCTCGGGAGGTTTTTTCAATATCGATAAGTGTTTCGGGCTAATAATTATTGCTTATAATAATTGTTACCCTTTGTGCTATGTAAAAAAAAATTGTCTTAAACATTAGTTTATCAATTAAAAATAAGAAATTGCACTTCATTTCAACTTAATTACTATAAGAAACAACTACTATTACGTCTAAAAGGGATCAAAATGACAATCTAGTCTCCTTCAACAGAAGCGATCTTCCGAACAGGCCCTCCATTGACATACTCGGTGTAACTCTAAGTGACCAGCTCAGGTACAGGGGCTCCATCCAAGCCAGAGTTAAGTTAGCCTCTCAGAAACTGGACGTACTGTACAGGGCCCGCAGATACTGCAGATAGTACACAACTGCTAACCCTGTACAAATTGTAATTGAATTTGGCAGTCACCTCTGGTCTGGAGCCCCAAAGTACCTGAAAAAAACCCTTGACTCCGTGTAGAAATGGGTGGTCTGTTTGATAGATTCTCCCATCTTAACAAGTGGATTGCAATCTTTAGAACACAGGTGTCGGGTGGGAATGCTATCCTTGTTTTACCGGTATATCAATGGAAGATGCTTTGAGGAACTAGCGTCATTGATCCCCTCGGCACCAGTGCATAGTCGGAAAACACGCCAAATGCGCACCCAACATATGTGCACGATTGACATTTGTGTCACTTCTACGATTTGTTCTTAAGTTCACAAGCTCGGCTGTGGAACGATGTGGACGGCCTCTGTGTTTCCTCCTTCCTAAAACCTCAATTAAGGCAAATTAAAGCAGTACGAAGAAACCTGCCAACAGAGACGAGTAAATTATTAGTCAATTCGTATGTTGATTCACGTCTAGCAATGAAATATAATATATATGCAAGTCTATAATCAAATATCAAAAAAACAATTCACACCAGATACTAAGTTGGGTGAGCGTGCTTTCAAAGTGTCAGGACCTAAAGCCTGGAATGGACTGCCACGTGATTTAAGAATGATCACAAACTAGGCGGAATTTAGAACTAAACTTAAAACTCACCTTTTCAGACAGTCGTATCCATAAAGCAAAAAAATTTAAAAATTCACCCTCACAGCCTGCGACATTGTAAATATAGTAAATCGAGGCAATATCTTCCGTTTTATTGTGAAAACTTCAACACGGAATCACAATTGTGTACTCCAATTCGCCGAATTCAGAATTTGGGAAATGAATATAAGGACGTTGCGGATATGTTTGACACATCATTTATTAAGTATAAACACCTCATAGTAAGATGTTTATCAGAAAAAAGATGAATAATATTTAATTGAATATACATACCACATAGTTCTCCTTGACTCAATCTACGAATTGTACTTATCCCATTCTGTTGTTGCTCTACCTTAGGTAGGGTATCCTGCTTTTATCTAACTCGTATGTGATTTTGATTATGTTGTTGATTTTGTTTTTGATTTTGACTATGATTTTGTTTATGATTTTGTTTTAGATCCAGTTTTATAATTTAATTTTTTGCTTTTGTTTGAATTGTTTGTAATGCTTATTTAGATGTACCTACTTTGTTAATAATAAAAAAATAATATGTAAAGGCCCAGAAAGGCGTAAAATACAAATAAATAAATGTAATTTTGTACAAATTCTCCAGTCCTAAAGAATCCTAAATTCTCCAGTCTTTCAAAATAAATATTAACTATATTTTTGGCAGAAATCTTCTTATTAATATAATAATAACGAACAGTGATGGAGTAGCAAATGTAAAATTATGCAATGTTCAATGTTTTAATATAATGTCCTCCGCGTGCAATGTCGTACCTTCTCCAAGCATAAAGTTTCTAATTAAAGTGTGTTTATCGGGAGTGACCGGCCAGGTAAGTATGTTTCTGCACCTATTTGTAAAAAATAAACTTAGATAGAGCCTAAGAATTCATAATAAATTGTACAGCGCTCTTTTGGGGATTTCTCACAAAAACAGGCGCTCTACACATTGTTATTGTAAAAAAAAAATTTATCTGGGGGAAAATATAATAATTTGAGGTTTTATAATGTTTGTCTAGTCACTAGTGTGTAGCTAGAAGTAAGATTGTAGAAATTTATTGAAATTGATGCGTTTTTTACAAAAACTATACTAGTCATCTATATAAGTATACGCTATACAAGTCAACCAAATATTATTATTTTACTATTGAAGTTAAAAATAAATAAATTTTATTTATTATTTTTAATTTATAAACTAATGTTTAAGACAAGATTTTTTATTCACAGCACAAAGAGTAACAAATATTATAAGCAATAATTATTATCCTGAAACACTCATCCATATTGAAAAAATCATAGGTGAAAAAAATGTAATAAGCGGTAATTGTTGAATGAAACACTAGGTATATATTGAAATCATTTGGCGGGTAGGAGGTAACCCGCCGTAGCTTAATGGTAGAGATCCTGACCGGCAATCAGAGGGGTGCGGGTTCGAGTTCCGTCAGCGACATGTATCTTTTCTCGGGAGATTTTTTCAATATGGAGGAGTGTTTCAGGCTAATAAATTTTATTTGTTTAATTTGCATTATTTCACAATAAATTAATTAAAAATAATTTATTTGCGGCACATTTTAGAGTTGAAGATACTCTCAGTATTGCCTTGGTGAAAGACCACCATACAGAATTGAAACATACCTTGAAATGGCTTTAGTATTCCTCTTTCCCATCTTTTTCTCTTCCCCGCTACCTTCAGCCACACAACGCATCCCAATTGGGGATGCCAGTCCCAATTAATTAATTAAAAATTAAATATTTGTGGCACGTTCCACAGTGGAAGATACTCTCAGTATCGCCCTGGTGTAAGACCACTGTTCAGAATTGAAACATACATTGAAATGGCTTTAGTATTCCTCTTTCCCATCTTTTTCTCTTCCCCGCTACCTTCAGCCACACAACGCATCCCAATTGGGGATGCCAGTCCCAATTAATTAATTAAAAATTAAATATTTGTGGCACGTTCCACAGTGGAAGATACTCTCAGTATCGCCCTGGTGTAAGACCACTGTTCAGAATTGAAACATAACTTGAAATGGCTTTAGCCTTCCTTTTCCCCATCTTTTTCCCCTCCCCAATATCTTCAGCTAAACACACCCCAATTAGGGATGCCATAGTCTCACTGTCTCTAAACGGGAGCAGTTGGGACTCTTATGCGGTATTAACATAAAAATAAAATTGTTTGTTCTCACCTTTTCCCCGTTTATCAGCCAATTTCCGTGTCCCACGCACTTAGCGGTTGTGCGTAAGTCGGGTGTATCAACAGCCTCGGTCGGACATTCCGACGCACAGATACGCACGGCAAACCTTCCGCTAGCCAAATCCGGCATCACCTTATCCAGGTCGCTCTCGGTGTACGCAAACTGTAGCGCTTCCAATCCGGCCCAATGTCCGCTGATTTCCATTGCTATTTGCGAGCGGTATTTTGCTACTTCTTCGAGTATTCGCAGCTTCTCCGTGGTGTTTGAAGCGAGACCGCCGTGAAATACAGAAGCCGGAGCCCCGTAGATTTTATTAGTGAGTAAAATGTTTCTGACTTCATCGTCGCTTTGGTTACCTGATATAGCGATTTTAATGTTGCTGACTCTGTTTTCTAATGCTGTTATTTCGTCTTTGTCTAAAATCTCAGGAAATGCCATTATATCAGTGTTGAGGACTGACATAAACAGGTTTTTTGCAAATGGCTCTATTGCCGGCTTTTTACGCTGGACTCTCGGCTGTGTGTTGAGAATTTCTTCGTCGAATTTCGGATCTATGACTATTTCTGATGCTGCAGTAGAAGGGAACCTTCTTGAGAGTATCATGTGTGAAAATGGTTTTATTTTGCGCGGTTTTAGACTCAAACACACGCATCTTGATAGATTCATTGCGGCTTTTTGGTATTTACGGAATATTATTATCAACACCGAAAGGTTATAAATCTAGCACAGGCCGCTAGAAATTGAAAATTAGTTACTTTAATCACTCGGCTTTAATTGTATAATGTATTTAGTACTAGTTTCTGCATAAAATCACTTGTTTTATAACGTAATAGCACAAAACGCGAAGAAATGTCAAACTATGTTACATAACCTCAAATAATATTAATATCGTCTTTCTATGGAAGTTCTTATTGGAAAGTGTAGCCACTAGAAAAAAAAAATTGTTGATGACTGAAGCTTTAACTCTGTATGAGTATCAGTTAATGTTTTTTTTATTTCTTTATTCGGGAAAAAAGCATACCTAAATACATTGTAATCTTTTTTTATATATGTTATACTGTTGTTATAAATGAAATTTGTATTCGATATGTAAAAGCCCAATAGGGCGTCAATAAATAAATAAATATTTTGAACACTTTGCGTGTTGTTTTCGCATTATAAAAATACTGATTTCGGTTATGACTGTAACTTCGGTTCAATTAAACAAATCAAATGTAAGTTTTTGCAGATTTTCAGCAGTCATTGATTTCTCTTCAGATTACAAGTCAGTAAGCGCCTCCGCCCACTCAGGCAACTGAAAACTCTCAACTGCCAACTGTCTTTGTATGACAATGTGATGGCCAGCACACTACACAATCACACAAAACCCCGTTGTCAATGGTAACGCAAGCGGTGACTTGCGACCATCTTGCGACTGTCACTGCTCATTGCCCTAGGCGGCCGTTGCTAGTTGCTAGCTGTCAGCTGTCTCGTAGTTCGTCTATGGTTAAACAAGCTTTTTGACCAATCAAGACAGAGAAAAAGCCGGTTTTAGTTGGTTTTCAGTTGCCTCAGTGGGCGGAGCGCCTAAGATCTAAAAATTCAGTCGGTTCGGTTACATAGAGGCGGAGAAAACAGATCTTAAAGTTCGAACCCAAGTCTTGCACTGTCCTTAAAATTTATGATTTTTCCCCAAATGTAACTTTTTACAGATTCTGTCATTAATATGTTACGCTATTTAAAAAAAAAATAATAATAATGTTATTATTAAGTTCTGTGAGTATTTTAGTTTTTATTATCGTGACAGCTGTTTCGGCTTACAAGGCCATTTTCAAACTGTGTTTCAAACATTTACGATTTTAAATGTCAATTTTGAAAAATTATAACTAACTAACCATCACGCCGTTTCACTGCAGACCCCTGAAAGACCGTACTGCCAAACAACTCGGTCTTGGCATACACTCCTTGCCTCATTCACATTCATACATCTTCTCATACATGCTCTTCTATTATTCTGACTCTTGACATGGCCCAACTCAAGTATATATAAAATTATATATAGTAAATAAGTCGTCTAAACCACATTTTGAAAACGGCCTTGTAAGCCGAAACAGCTGTCACAATAATAAAAAAACTAAAATGCCTGCAAAACTTAATAATAACATTAAATTGAAATTATTTAAAAAAAAAATTAAATGGAGTTCAACAAATTAAATACAAAAACAATTAAATAATATATGTTAGCCATATTTCTCCATAATCTAGTCTGTAGTAGGGATGTTACGAACATTCGCTTTCGCATATGCGAATAATTCGCATCATTTTAAACATTCGCATCGACATTCGCATTCGCAACAATCGATGCGAATGTTCAGCGAATGCGAATGTGTGCAGATCATGTCGTGACTCGCCCGAAAACTCTGACGGTGCAGAATCTGGAGACACTATAAGCTGTGAAATCAAAGCTCAATTGAAGGCATATCTTAAAGAAAAACGAGCCTGTCTTGATGAAAACCCTTTGGACTGGTGGAAGACTAAATTGAAACACGACAAATTGACAGATCTGGCTCGTAAATATCTGAGCGCTCCACCGGCCAGCGTTACGAATGAATAATTGTTCAGTGCAGCCGGCCTTTTACACGAGCCCCTTAGAAATCGCCTCATGGGAGAAAAGGCTGCAAAATTGCTTTTTCTGAAATATAATACGCCTCTTTTGAACTTCGATTATTAAATTGCTTAATTACGATTATAACTTACTGTATAAGAAATTGATTTATTGTTTTATTAAAACGATGATTAATGTTGACTAAAGTTTTTTTTATGTGATTCCTTAACATTCGCATTCGCACATTTGCACTCTGAACATTCGCATTCGCGAATATGAAAAATATCACATTCGTAACATCCCTAGTCTGTAGTCAGTAGTACTAACTAACTAACCATCACGCCGTTTCCGCACGGGTAGGCAGAGTGGACGGACCACCAAACAACTCGGTCTTGGCATACACTCCTCATTCACATTCATACATGCTCTTCTGTTACTTTGACTCTTGACATGGCCCGACTCAAGTATCTGATTCACTTGATTGTGCCATGTCTTCCTCGGGCGTCCTCGACTTATTCTACCATTCACATTTGCGTCCTAAATTCTCTTGACAATCCTTTCTTCACTCATTCGCTCTACACGTCCAAACCATCTAAGAGTCCCTTTCTTAATCTTACTTATTACGCTCACATCGGCCTTGCATTCTTTTCGGATCTCCACATTCCTCACACGGCCATACATGGTTTTACCACACATAAGCCTCAGGGATCTCATTTCTACACCATTCAGTCTACTTTCACGCTTCCTTTACTCTACCAGTTCCATGATTCACTGCTACAGATCAGGGTCAGTATCAGCACCCAATTGTGAACTGCTAGCCTTTTGGTAATGTATCATATTATTATTATGAATTTTCGGCATTATACACAGCGTCCGGAAACTAGGGGATTTTCCATCAGAAAGGGGTTATAAATTATATATATAATAAATAAAATTATAAATTATTGTACATTATTTACCAATTTCAAACCTAAAATTGGTTTCAAAAATACCTTTAACACCCATTGCCCAGCGGCTGAGAATTAAAGCTCCAAAATGCTTGCAACTGTACAGGAAGGTTCCGATGAGAAACATCGATTATTTCCCGTATCAAATTTTTAAAATTAAAAATTTAATATCTATTTATTTCATTCAAAATTTGCTTTAATATATTGTTAACAAACACTGCTTATCTAGCTGGCGAAATGTCAATAATAGTCAGTATTACTTATACTATCTACACACCATGCTGCGAACAGCAGCTTTTGGCAGCTGGCTAAAAATCGAAGGTTGGAGGATGTCTCCCGTCTCTTTTTTTCCCATGCGAACCCGTAACACTCTGTTTCACGTTGACTGTAAATTGGAAGAAACCGTCTGCCATTAGTACCAACCGAGGAAATGAGATGGTGATATTGAATTTGTTGTGTTAATAAAAGAGACAGAAGACAATGTGAAACAGAATGTTACGGGTTCGCACGAGGAAAAGGGAGACAGGAGACAATAGCCAGCTGCTAACAGCCGGCTGTTGGCAGCACCGTGTGTAGAGCCCATTAAGATTAAACTCTTTATTCACAGTATATTTAGCAGTGGTTACAAAACATAACGTTCAACAACCTTATTCCCTCTCTACGGAGGCCGTCATAACTGTGTGAGGCCACGAGATCAGAATAGCCAGTTACTTTCCCACCTTTCTCGTCCCCTCTTCACTACATTCAGTCTCACAACATAACCCGATTGGGAATGTCATAGTCTTACTGGCTCCAGACAGTAGCAGTTAGGACTCTGGTGTAGTATTCACATTAAATAAAAAAGTATACTTACGGCACGTTTCTCTCTTTCATATCTGTAGTCCTCTCCAGAGATATTAGTTTTATTTGTACTGGGACAGTCAGTAGAATTCTGTATCGATTAAAAAGATCTTTGATATCACAGTCACCGTTTATTGTACTTTACAAAATATAGTTTATAAAACACATGTCCTTACTACTGGGAAGCTAGTTTTTGTCTGAAGAGCTCACAAAAGTAATGATTCTGACTACTCGTCTTCGATTATCTTCAGCACAAGTCGTAACCGATACCATGCGACCCGAAAATAACATAGACAACTAAAACAATGTTAGAACTGATCATAGACTAATTATGGATTCAACAAGGACGCTCGACATTAAATTGTAAATAAAACAATTTTTTTTAAATTTAAAAATATATTTTATGGCAATAAATGTAGAATATAACGTCGCTCAAATATCCAGCACGGCTTTACTTAGTGGCACGTATTCGGGAGGTACAATTTGCATAAATCTGGCTGAATTTGCTGGATGGCGCTTGTTATATTGACTTTTGAGGGCGTCAATTGCGGTTTATTCGCATACACCTGCGGTTTAAGATAGCTCCAAAGGAAGAAGTCTAAAGGCGTTAAATCCCACGGTGGCCATCGCCGTTCACGTCATGTTAAGTTCATTTTGCTGCCGAGCGAGATAACCATGCCTTTTTTGATCAAATCTCAAATTTGATGATTTAGACACGTTGTTCAACGCTGTAACCTTCCATGGTGATTTGCCGTACACTACTAAACAATAGACAACAAATTTGATAAATGTTACTTTAATAACTCAGGTACGGGACATACGTCATTCCTATGTCTACCTAAGTTAAATTATCGTGAAAACAAGCTTATGTGTCCAAGCGGTTAACTTGTTGAAAGCCAGTTAAAAAAATATATTTTTTCAATACGATGTAAAATATTTGACAGTTCTCACCTTTCTTATGAATTCAGTTTTTATAACAACTCTCTTGTGATATATTACAAAAATTACATGAAAATAATGTAGATAAAACGAACTTCCTAATAATCACTCAAATCTATGCTTTCCACAATGGATTTATATCAAAAACAATGAATAAATATAGACTTCGAATACGACAGTGTTCATATTATCAAGCGGCAGCCATTTTGTCCGCCATCTTTGGTGCCTGGCGCGTCATTGGCAATTAATTAAAAATTTTCGGAGTGGCTAAATGCTATCCAGTATTACGTTATGTCAAGAACGAGAATGGCCCAAGCGATTCTGACCTTGTTCTTCATACAATTTCTTTATACATTAAGGGGCAAAATTGCTTCAAAAATCTGGACCCGCCGGGGGGACTGCGGCCTGCGAGAGGTTAACAACATGGCTGCTATAACCTAACAAAGTTCTAGCGTCCCTATGAAAGATCCTATACTTGGAACTGAAACTTTTTTTTACTCCAAAGGGTCTTTGCGGGTCCATCCTTTGAGGAGAGCCCAGTTTGCATTTTCCTTCTCAGCTTGTTGTGGGTTTTGAGCGCCTGGTGTGCTAGCATGGTCGATCGATATGATAAATTGTTTAAATACGTAGAATTCACTCCGAGACAATCAACAAATATTATCGACACATGCAGGAATATGTGGTTAATTAATATGAGGCCGTAGGGGACGGAGCACACTTTTAAGTAATCAAGGAAACAATTAAAAATCAGTATTAACAAAGAACAATGTATATTTCTATATTAACAAATTATTAGTATTAAATTACAATGGTGTCCTGGCGAGTCAAAACTTTCCGTGGATTGGTGCAGTTTCCATCCCAGATCTATATGTATAAATTCCAGATCTCTTCGTGGGTGACAGTGTTCTTTAAAATTGTTCTTTGCTTTGGCTTCTATATAAATTAAAAATTGGATTAGTTTTGCATACAATAATGCAAGCGCGAATTGCGCGTATGGCATAGATTTTAATGTGTACTTTTAATGCCGATTATATTGTGTAGCACAACGAAAGCCACTCGAGAGAGAAACTTTGTTTGTAATATATTCTTGAAATCGATTAAATAGTTTGAATGATTCTACATTTTATAAAATCAGAAGGGTTACGTTGACATTCGTAGAGGCTACCTACTAAAAAACCTCTCCAATAAGTGATTATGAATTCTCATCATTCCCTAGGACAACTGCAGATCGCTAACGTACAAACGACAGTTGATATCGAATATATTATGGACACTTAGTCATTGTGAACTGTTACCTATTCGTTTGCGATCTGCAGTTGTCCTACGGAACGATGAAAAGTTACTGACAATCGGTCGGTAACTTCATATCGATTGAGCATGCTAGCACCCTTGATCATCATATTTTACATGCCTACATAATATCATAGTTGTGAAAAATAAAGCAAAATAAATTCATCAAAGTTTTTTATTATAATTCTTTTTAAATCATAAAAAATAGACAACATAACATTTTCTAAAGCATAAATCGTGTTTTAAATTTATACATTTAACAAAATAGATTGATATAACAAGAGCAATAGTAATAACTTATAACGAGTAATACATTTTTGTTTAATTATCGAACGAAGCAAACACTCTGTGGTTTGACATTACATGAAAAATGAACAAAAGTTCTTTGTTTAAAACCACTTTATTTGATTTATACAAATCGACCGGTTTCGGTTGATCTCAACGTTCTTCAGGACAATAAACACATAAACATAATTACAGTACAGAGGAAGATTATAAGATAAACAAAAGTTTAAACAATCCTTCCCATGTAACCCCCACCCCCTTACAAGCCTTCTCTGGAGGTCTCTCCTCTCTTATAAGCTTTCTCTTTCTTTTTTGTTTATCTTATAATATTCCTCTGTACTGGAATTTAGATCGACAATCGTGATGTTATAACAATAACAGAAATTAAACATTTATTTTTTCAACGTATAGTCACAGTTGACATTTATTGGTAGAAGAAAATTAAAAATAAGGTCATCTATTCATTTACAACATGTTCTCATCTTGTGTTCAGTATTAGTTACAAAAATACAATCATATAAAATTATAAGGCGGAGAAGAAAAGAACAATAAAAAGTAATAAAAGCAAATACAAGAATAATTACAATTTTTTTTTTTAAATATAAAAAATCCAGAATAAAATCAACCATAATTGCAGACTGTTTGCTTGGAGTATAAACTTTATTTAATACTAGAACTCCAGCATATTCAGTCTCCAAATAAGATAGAGATGTGACAATATTCAGTTTCAATATTACTTACGAACAATGATATTATAAACTGTTAACATTGACAATATTCATATAATATCCCTTCACAGATCACCACTTCTCACACCTACAAACATACTCACACACATTTACACACACACTACGCACATCACCCGGTAATTACTAATTATACATTCCACAAATAAGACATTACAAAGAAACATATTGTACCCACCATGAAATTATTACTTTAAATTTGTTTATTACTGTAACCAATGTACTGTTTATTTCTATAATATAAATAAATAAATAAAATGTCAAGTTTCAAGATTACAGAACTAACCGACAATATCCAATTTCAAAATTATTATTATTAATTTCAAATTAACAGTCTGAAAATATTCATCAAAATGGCATAAAGACCCGACAGTTTCCAATTTCAATATTAGAGAACAATCTAATATCAAGATTAAGTACCAATTTGACAATATTGAGTTTTTAAATAACAATACAGATCTGACAATATTCAGTTTCAAGATAACAGAGACCAAACCACACCAGTTTCAAGATTGCAAAATGAAAAGACAATATTCAGTTTCAAGATAACAGAGACCGAACAACATTCAGTTTCAAGATTGCAAAATGACAAGACAATATTCAGTTTCAAGATAACAGAGGCCAAACCACATCCAGTTAATTGCAAAATGACAAGACAATATTCAGTTTCAAGATAACAGAGGCCGAACCTCATCCAGTTTCAAGATTGCAAAATGACAAGACAATATTCAGTTTCAAGATAACAGAGACCGAAACACGTCCAGTCTAAACGCAAAATGGCAAGGACACTATTTAGTTTGAAGATAACAGAGACCGAACCACATCCAGTTTCAAGATTGCAAAATGGCAGCACCAGTTGTTTCAAACACTCCTTCAGATTCTTCTTTTCATTTCAAATTTGACACGGCATCACGTCTTCCTTCTTTCAAATACGAGGTTGTTTCAACTCAAAAATAACGTTCGTTATATTTGAAAATTTCATTCAGTGTTCCCCGCCGAATCCGGCATTTATTCCGGAGAATTATTTTTTCGAAGACTGAGATTATTTTTACGATGGCAACACTTGGCACTTTAAATGAGAAAATGTCTCAGTTTTTGGACACCAGGTTAGGTGTGAGAGAAGAACACCCAATGTTATCTTTTTTTAAAGGGGTTCTACCGGCCGTAACATCATTCGATGGTGATGAAACTGTAGAGCTTCAAGCAGGCGTGCTGTCATTAATACAAAAAATTAAAAAGAAACGCGAAGATAAGTTCTACTCACCAAATTTTGCATGGAACACGCAATCAAGAGATCACACATATCCATCAGGAAGTTGTTATGAAATAATGAGTCCAATTTCATTTATAATTGCTTTTCACAAGAACAGTAGATAAGTACTTAATTAAGAGAAAAAATAATACTTTGCCTTCGGTTAATTAATTCTTTTTAAATAAGGAAGTTCAGCGAATGCTATTATTTTCGAACTAAGAAAATAAAAATGCATAATTTTGAAAAAGAGCAAAAGCTCAGGACTTGTCGTAGAGGTTTCTTTGGAGGCAGACACCTCAACAACGGTCAAACGTGACCCTTTTGATTTACAAAATGTAGAATCATTCGTACAGTAAATCAGGATATTTCAACTGACAATATGTTGAAAATTACAATCAAGAAAAGTGCTTCTCTTACGAGTGGCTTTCGCTGTGATCTAATAAAGATCTAAACAAACTAATCGGCATTAACAAGTTCTGTTATGTACCCGAGTACCGTGTACCTACTCACATTAGATTATTTATCAAAGATAACCTAATTTAGAATACCCATGTAACTACGCAATAGATTGCACAAGAGGATACGGATTGAACCACATCCCAGTAAAAATCATTTAATATTATTTACCACAAATACTAATATATTTGAAATATTTAAAACTGCAAGAATCAAACAAAGGATTTCAATGGTATATAAGCCCATACAATTCATCAACCATTGTCATTCGTTTCTTCGCTGTATTACTAATACCATTGTAAACTCTGAACTTGTTAAATTGTAGAAAGCATTGAATCTTTAAATAAACTTTATTTGATTACAAAACTTACTTATTGTGCATTCGCCCTGACGAAAATCCCTAAAGCTGCTCTTCGCCTACAACGTCTGAAGAAGGAGCTAAAAACCTAGATCCTACCGACCTGAACACAATATCAACATTAGTGTCAGAAGTGGGATCACAACAGTTCCACTATATTCGTACGCCACATGCGCTTGCATTGTTTTATGCATAACTTGCTGGATTACGCAGTCAATCCTAATTATAATCTATATACAAGCCAAAGCGCTTGTAAACAATTTTGAAAGATGCAGCCATCCACGGAGAGGTCTGGAATTTGGGAAGTCGCAGCAATCCACGGAGAGTTCTGACTTCCACATTTTCTGTTGATTGGAGCGAACTCTTCATTGGGGACTCTACCAAATACCAGAGGATCGGACGGGTGGGCGTTTTCCACAGTAAATAACTTCACCATAGCTGGACTTTAGTAATAAAATGGTCGATCCAGGGGAAAACTAATTATCTGTTTAATTGTATCAATCACTGTAACTTAATCCTTATAATTTGTTTAATATTGAAATATACATTATCTATTGTTCTTCGTTAATACTGGTTTTTAATTGTTTCCTTAATTACCCATAGTGTGCTCAGTCCCCCCCGGCCTGTTAGCCTGGTCACAGAGACCAGTGGCGCCCCTTTAATAAAATAAAATAAAACCTACAGCCACCACTAACTTTATATCTCTATATCCAGTCTATAATCCCCTACGTAACAATATTTACCACAAAACCCAACTATCGAACAACCATTTGCACCTTCCGAGTGTCAATATCAAATGAACGAGCCGTCTGCGGGATCTGCATATTATGCACGGAAACCAACCACCAATCAACCGGCTGCATCAGCTACTCCTTCAGTTTTGTCTCAATTATTTATAAGTATTTAAGTTCATATCTGAGATTTGTTGTTACGAACTTAATTTAGAAATTTTAATTTGTTTTAACGATGCAATTTTTCTGCAGTTGAGTGCAATCGGTTTGAATTGTTGGTGAGGAAATATAGCCACGCTGTCGGCTTCAAACAGAGAGAGGCGACATGGTACGCTTTTGCCAGAGAGTTTAATTGCGATGGCTGTTTCTACCGTTCTGTCAAGCAGCTCCGAGCACGGTTTGATAACATGAAGCGTCGAGCAAGACAGGTGTGAATGTTTTTCTTTTGGTTTTAATCATCCGTTAAATGAACCTTTATTGTTGCCCTGACTCTTTGTTTAATTCATGTAGGATGAATATGTTTTTATATGTTGTAGATATCTGCGATTCATGTATTGTGAGAAGTTGGTGATGTAGTCGCACTTACCCCAAGATAACACTGAACGTACTACACACCCGGCTCTGCACCTTAACTAAGCATGTGGACAAACAACACCAAATAACACTCAATGGACTACATCAGCTACTCAGCTAAATGAATAATCAGCTACAATGGACCCCAACATCGTATCACCTACGAGAACAGGCTATAAAAGGAACCACGACACCCAGCGAGCCACTATCTCCGACCTATAGTTATAGAGACAACTCGTTTCTTTTGTTTAGAGCAGTGATTCGATCGAACCCCATAGGTTCAATGAGTCAGTCTCGAGGTTCGGCGAAGGTCAAGACACACCCCCGACTCATATGATTCGTAATGACACGCTAATTAACAAAGGTTCGGTGAATGCACATATGAAGCTGGTGGGGTTCAGTACCTCCAAAAAGGTTAAGAACCACTGGTTTAGAGATTTTTCTTTGAAATAATTATTTTTAATATTTCTATTTTTTGTAATGTTGTTTCTTTGTTTTCAAATAAATATTACAAGTTATCGACTATTCACGTTATGTATCTGTTGTTTAAGAAAAACTCTGTTTAAGAATTACTACCAAAAATGGAGTTAATTAATTGAAGTTATTTTGAAAAACTGGAGAATTTAGGATTCTTTGGGACTAGAGAATTTGTATGAAATAACATGTACAAATAACTCCCAAATAAGAAATTGTTTACATTGAGAAGGTGAAGGTAAAGATTTTGGTTTTTTGCTTTATGGATACGACTGTCTGAAAAGGTGAGACACCTGTGATCATTCTTAAATCATGTGGCAGTCCATTCCAGACTTTAGGTCCAGGAGAACTTTAGAAGATAAGTTTAGAGGACTAACCGAAGAAGATCCGGAGGAATTACTTCTCGCATGCGAGGATTATTTCAACGCTACCGGCTGCTCACCGGTGACAAAGGTTGAAAAGGCTGTGAAAAGATTACAGGGAGAAGCCCAAAGATGGTGGGAACCACATGCTCACGGACTATGGACTTGGGAGGAATTTTCGTCATAGCTACGTAAGCGGTACGGCTTACTTACTGGAGCAAGAACGTCACTAACAGTCACGCTGTATGGTGACCAGCAACGGAGCGACGGAAGCGGCGTTTGCTTTTTACAGCAAAATAAAGCAGTTTACAAACGGGTGTTCGGCCAGTCCGGCATGGACGAATTGTGCCCAGATTTAATTGGACTGATGATGTCCCGATATACTGCCCCGGGAACTGCTGGAGGCGGGCCTGATATTCAGATTCTACACCATGGAGACGCTAATCGCAAGGATAAATAGCTACAGTTGGGTGTCATCAAAACTGAGAGAAAGATTGAGGGAAACTAGTATTTTTTCTTTTATCAGTTTGGTGATAGTGTAGATCACCAAGTAGAATTGTTGAGCTGATATTTAAGCTCAACGCAAAGGGAAAACAGACGTGCAAAGGGTCTTGAGGCTCCCGAGGGAACGTTTAACACTACATTAAGCAGATATAGGTTGCCGGGTAGCCATAGGTGCGGGGGATGTATCCTGCCTAGGGGGCAATTAGAGGATGGGATACACATGCTGATGAGACTTAGAAGTAAGAAGGAGGCGTCTGACATATATAGGGAATACCTCAGGGTTAGGGAAAGGTGTGGTAACAGCTGTCAGCACGACCTCAAGAAGTATCTAAAGACGATGACGGGGGTGTGGAAGCTAGGCGGTAGGTACGCCCACCCATCGTGGCGATTTAGCACAATTTGCTAAAAAGTACAAGCGTTTTCCTGCGCTCCTGGTGTTCTCATACCACGATAGTCAGAAACAAGATCTTCCGATAAATGGAGACAGTGAAGACAGGAGTGACATTATTGTACAAAGATAAGAAGTGAATCTTCAGATTCATCTTCTGCTTCTTCATGCACAGATGACGACTGTACGAACAAGATTTTTGGTATAATTCCAGCTTTAAAAAAGTTATGTGAAATATTTAGTGAAGAGAAGAGCTGAGGCGCAGGCAGGTTTTATAACATATTTCACAGTATATCCCCCATCATCACACACATTCCGAACAAGTACTGCTAATAATGATCATTTTATTTTTGGACACTCTTGGAACGGGCTCCGAGCTCATTATGACGGTCGATTTTTAAATATAAAGTGGCGGCAATGTTTCGAGTTTATAGTTCAAGTATTTGTAAATCAACAAAAACTTTGTTTCAGGCAAAGAGGCCAAGAACCTCTGGAAGAAACTTCAGGATGATGGACCAAATTGCAGGCAACTGCAAGAAACAAAACAACCACCGGACCAAGCAGCAATTCCAAATGTAAAATGGAGGTACCATAGCCAAATGGAGTTTCTTCTCCCGAAAATGGTAAACAGACCTCGAGGGACAAACTTTACACCTACGGAGCGAGATACTGAAGAAGAAATTATAGAGGCACCTGCAATAAAACTGAGGTGAGAACTCTGATAGACGGGAGAAGAGGTTGGAGGAGAGGGATCTTCTCAGAAGGCAAATTATCAATTCTTCTGAGGAGTCCTCTCTCAAAACCTTTTTTCTAAGTATGTACAAAGCGACCAGTGAGCTAAAAGAAGCGAGCTAAGTATGCCATTTGGACTGCCTGTGCCAACTCCCCGCTATTCAGGCGACCTGGATGAGATATTGCCATTCTATCCGCCGGAAGACTTACCAAGCGAATACTTCACATTTCATACAAATTGTCATTTATGAAGTGGTCCGCCACAAATAAGACAGAAAAGGCTTTCAATAAGTTCGGTTTGATCATAGATAAACCTTTAAATTTAAGCCTTTTCATGTAGCAATTACAGAGTATAAATGACCATGCCCCACAGTTTGAATGTAATATCAACTGCCTTGAAATTATTTCCAAACGTCAGAAAGGACTGTACTCAACAATGTGCAAGTAAGTTTATACCAATTATTTATAGATTTCCAAAGGATGAATGAATGGATCCATGCAACGAAAAGAGAAGATTGGACTCCCAAATATCATAGTGCAATCAGTGAGCACTTCGACAGAGCACAAACAAAGGTTCGTCCAATGGATTTTGCGGTGCCCAAATGAAAGAGTATCAACTACTAAAAAGATGGATCCATGCAAGGAAAAGAGAAAATTGGACTCCCAAATATAATAATGTTCAGTGAGATTGATTGAAGAAAAAATTATAGAAAGGATGTAAATAGTGAAATAGTTTCCGCTGTTATATCATGGAGGTATTTTTTAATCGAAAATGGATCAATCTCATAAGATAGTCGTCTCCCTCCTTAGCTGGAGTTACGCACAGCTTCGATCAGGTAGACCTTCTGTCTTTGTAAACCCCGATTACACTGCCTTCCGAAATGTCTCCAGGTGTGATTTCGATCCCACGACTGGTGCTCTTGGCGTAAATATTTTAAAGCGCCTCTTTTGTCTTGGTCTTAACTCTATACTAGACGGTAACCACAGATGTCTGCTACGTGGTGTCATGTGGGACGCTAACAATGAAATACTCTCAGGTTTCATGTCAATGTCAAAGACATTTGACATGGAAAACGTCGATGATTGCGGCGATCTTATAACCAACAATCAATATCTCAGATTCAGGGGTACATCTGATTGTAGTGCTGGTGTACCAGTTGTTAGCCAGGATGTTGTGCAAGAACTTACTCCTCATGGCATTCGGCTATTAATAAATGTGGCCAATGCCCAAGTGTTAATGCAGTTCCATAGAACTATTGGTGAATTTACAGTCAGGAGAGTTCACCATTTCTTTACCGTAGGTCCAAATGCTATCGAAGCTGGAGGATTTGCGGGTCATCTCCGAAATATCGATCTGAACGAGACTCCTGACCTCAAAGGTATTATCTATGAACAGGAAGCGGGAGCTCCTGTTCCAATAGTAAATAATAGAAAAATGATTCTCCGTAGCGGGGCCATTCACACAAATGTCGCCTTCATGGGAGTTATTGATATAAATGTCTCATTTTTTTCTCAAATATGTACCAGCCATTTGAAGCATAGCTATGCTAGCTATATTCCTACAATCGCAAAAGTTAATTCTGCGATTAGGGAATTCTATCGTACCTTTATACGAACGTTTTCTGTTCAGCCTCATGATGCACTCGCCGAAGACGAGTGCCGTACGACCATGCCCGAGAAATATCTAAAGTTCTTAGGGCATCTCGTACGACTCACCGATATGCAAATGCCTCAAGATCCCCTGCAACATCATCTGGGGTAGGTAGTCTGGCTTAGCAGATGAGATGTCCACGCCTTGGTTTTGATTAAAGACAAGTACTTCAGCACCCTTGAGGTGATTTTTCACGAAAACGGCGCTATATAAATTAGCCTAATATTATTATTAGGTTGGGCTACACATATTTAAAAACGATTACAGCGGCAATTGATTTACCCGGAATTTACAAATCATCATATTTATCCCTCCAAGACAAAGTTTTCGATTGGTGGGAAACAGCAGCAGCGCAATTCACGACCAAAGCTGCCAAGGAAAAGGCAGATTTTGCAATCTCTGTCGGAAATGTTGACAAAGACGGAGCCCCGCTGGTTGCTGTTGCCCTCGACGGTTGCTGGTCAAAACGATCTCTAGGAAAAAAATACTATTCTGCACTGTCAGTAGCAGCCGCAATTTTGATAAATTCATTTTCTTAGGTGTCAAGAATAAATTTTGCATAATCTGTAATACGAGCTGCTAACAAGAAGGAACAGCCTCGGGAGCACGTAAGTTTCAAGAGTTATTCAGGATCGTTTAATTCACAACAAGTTCTGTAATAGATTGCACAAGAGGATATGTATAGATCCACATCACAGTAAAATAAATTAAATAGTATTTACCAATCAACCAAAGGATTGAATAATATTTAAGCCCAATCAACTCATAAACTATTGTCATTAGTTTCTTCTCTGTTAAACTAATTTCAATGTAAAAAAAACTGCAAGGAAAAGAATTAACTGCGAGTTTACTAAAAAAATATAAAATAAATAAGCAAATAAAAATAACACTTACGGATATAATAAAAAAGTAAGCAAATAAGCTTAGTTATAAGCGACAGTCTGAGTTAGTAGAGTTTCAGGAATTTCTGTCACTCAAACCACACTAACTTCTTCACCTCAAACAAACCAGGTGGTTATCCTTAATCGCAGTTGTGAAAAGGCTGCTAGATCAATACAAAGCATTGCTTTTATATTTTACCCTTGCTCGTGCTCGTCTTCAGGAAAACATGCCAGTGGCCGCATTTATCCCCTTGTCAAAATGTACTTATATTGCATTACAAGTTGCATTACAAGTTGCATTACTTTTTTTAATGATCTCAACTTAAAGATGCAGTCTGAAAAAATTTAAATCCATCTCCTGTATAGCCGCGAAGAATCAACTCTAAAAACTATTTTAGGTTGTTATATTGAAGCCGATTATTTAAACTGGACCCAGATAGTAGATGTTGAACATAATAATCCGCACTATTTTCTTTTTAGAACGTGTGTCGGGAGATGGAGCCGTTTGGTCTGGACAACACCGGGGCTCTGCCGTCGCCACCCAGCGGGCCTTCCGGCTGCACTTCAATCATGCGCGTTGTGATACTGTCCCTCACCGTAATTTAATTGCGGTGCGTACATTAGAAGGAACTAAACACATTAAGGAGTGCCGGGACTCTATGCCGGACTGCGAGGATACCCTCGGACTGTGCCGTGCTGTGAAAATCCCGAAAGCTGCTCTTGGCCTTCAACGTCTGAAGAAGGAGTTACAAGTCTAGATCCTACCGACCTGAACACAATATCAACATTGGTGTCAGAAGTGGGATCACAACAGTACGATCACAACAGTCGTCAGAGGGTCGATTCTTTCGCCAATACGACAGACGAAGCCTTCATAAGGAATTTTAGGCTCAACAAAGCCTTAGTGCGTCGGCTGGTAGTCCTTGTGTCCATTCATTACACCCCCATCCCGTTCTTCAGCTATAGATGTCAAAATTAAGGCCAGTACAAAAATGATTTAAAAACAACATTTATAGCTTTCACACGAAAATTATTAATCTTTTGCAAAGTTGTTTTGCAGGTGTTAGCAGCATTAAGCACGGGGAGTTACCAGTTGCCCGTCCTCCATATCACATGCACTGGATGGAGTGGTAAACGCCAAACGCCCAACGCCCTGAACAAACCACAAATATTCAATCAATGGGTCAAATTTACGTAAAACAACAATAAATTAACGTCCAACTGATTTGTGACTCGGATCTCCGAATCTTGCACGTGGATGCACATTTTCCTGGGAGCACTGACGATTCTTTTATCTGGAGTTCTAGTTCTGTGGAACCCGTGCCAAAGCAACTATATGGTAGTGGTCAATCTGGATATTTTCTTCTGGGGGACTCTGGACTCTGGACTGAATGAATAAGCGAGATCGCTGTGCGAATTTCACAAGGGGCGAGTGTGATCTTCTGGTGAATTTAGTAAACAAATTTAAACATGTGATAGAAAATAAAACGAGTAACGCGGTGACGTGGAAGGAGAAGCAGGCTGTCACAGTCAAATTCAAGTCTTCTACGTCAGGTATTATTATAATAATAACCCTTAAAATAATGTTTCAAAACAGTTCAAAGTCACACAGGGAAATTGTGAACAAGCCGTCACAATGGGTGCCGCTACACTTTTAATAGGCATATATTTTAAGAAAATAAACTAACCCTAAACTAAAAAGGTTGGTACGTCAAAAGAGCACCCTCAACAGGAGGGAGCTTTACAAGACCGGTGGGGGTAATGGTAGCAATGCTGTTCCCCTAGACAATACAGAGTCAATGGTAGAATCTATGATCTCCCTGAGCGCCCTCGGCATCGCAAGCAGCTGGGACAGTGATGCTGCCACACTAGGTAAACCATTCCATATTTAAAAATCAACCGTACCTACATCATTATATAATATTTCCTATTTTATTTATTAACGCCGTTAGGGGCTTTTACACAGGAATAGTAAAATTATACAATATTATAGCAGGTGAACCAATAAAAACGCGATTTAGTAAAATTTATTGATGAAAACGTAATCTACATGAATGGAAATTTTGTGAAGTGCACAATCAATAGTGTACTCGCAAAGATGCGAATCTTGAGGAATGGACTGTATCAAAATAAATATGAGGTGGCGTGACACAACTATTGGGATGGTATTTCGGATGCTGGAAGGAATTCTGGCTTACCCTGCTTTCCTAGTCTTTGTTCTTGATAATGATATCACTGGTTATCACTTGCACTAGTGTCCGGTTTAATGCATATTATAGCGCCGAGGGATGATTAATCACACACTGCACAGCACACATAATATCTCTTAAGAGTCGATGTTTAGTAAGGAGAGGTCCAAGCGACCATTGCACAATACAAAAGCAGACTCATTGAAAACACATGTAGTTATTATTGCTCTCACATAGTATTGTCCACTGGTGGGTAGTCAGAAGGGATAGGTAGGTGGAAGGAAGGAAGGTAGGTATATACATGCATAGTTGCGCCAACAAATAGTGTATAGGAATATATACATTTGGTAGTTAGTTCCAGAATTTCTACTATGGAAATTTTGTGAAGTGCACAATCAATAGTGTATAGGAATATATACATTTGGTAGTTAGTTCCAGAATTTCTACTATGGAAATTTTGTGAAGTGCACAATCAATAGTGTATAGGAATATATACATTTGGTAGTTAGTTCCAGAATTTCTACTATGGAAATTTTGTGAAGTGCACAATCAATAGTGTATAGGAATATATACATTTGGTAGTTAGTTCCAGAATTTCTACTATGGAAATTTTGTGAAGTGCACAATCAATAGTGTATAGGAATATATACATTTGGTAGTTAGTTCCAGAATTTTTGCACTGAAATAAATGTATGTATAATCTATTAGTGTTTGTTATTATTGCTTCCAAATAACGACGAATTTATGGAAGTGATGTATGTGATTGAAGGGGATGATTATTTCCATAACCCACCATCCACTTCCAGCGCTGTTGGTGGCTATTTATTTATTTATGCTTTTTAAACAGACACATAATTACCTATGTTCTAATACATAATTAAAATCTTATACAGCCTCCGCTCCAGAGGCGTCAGGCCTTCAGTCTTGGGATGATTGGAGCGTCCCTCTGCTGCGCACGCCTAGGCATCCTGCCTTGACGGCGAGACAGCCAGGGTCTGACGTGATACGCCCGGGGGTTGGTTTGGCACAGCGGACAGCGTCTGGCCTGAGCCGCCGTCTTCTGCAGGAGAGGAGTGAATTCCTCATTTTACAAAAAACATTCTTAACAAAAAGATTAGAAAATGAAGATAAAACGAATGAATTCCTCACTCTGCAGAGGGCCGCTTTGATCGACTATCAATCGCGGAAGAGAATATTGTTTGAGCTAGAAGTTGCGATTATTATTATTATATAATAATTATTATTACATTATTGCTTATTACAAAGATGGTGAGAAATCACCTAAATGTTAGGGTTTTCTTAATGGATTTATAATGACGTTACTGCTATGACTCATTTAAAAGATAGTTTTACTAAATTTAAATGACTTGGTAATTATGAATTCACTTTTGAATGTAATCTCCTCTAATGGTCAAGTCCTCGTCATTACTGTCATTAGTTAATGACCTCATTGAGGTAGTCACCTCATATGTCTAAGTACTTATGTACCTTATGAATTAATTACTTAAAAGGATGCGCACAAAATATAATTAGGTTTAAGGGCATACATTCATTTTGCAATTAGTGCAGGATCACCTTAATGAGGGAAATTAGGTAAATGCAATACCCTCATTAGTCAATAACTATAAATAGGCAAAAATCGGGTTCGAAACTTTAGTTCATTTTGAGCTTTTCTACTGCTAACATCTGATAGCACCGTGCGTCTCGCTGATGGTGAATAATGGAAAGCAAAATTACAAACTTGGATTTGTTTGTTATGCTGAGGAACCAGGAAACTTCTTCCTTCGATCATGAAATATTGTTCAATTCAGTTGTTATTCGGCTGCGTTCTAGCCTTTCTGATGAAGACAGTGTTACTCTGAAGGAATTTGGTCCAAGGTTCACACGGGCAGTTTACAAGAGATGGTTACGATCCCACCGCAAAAGTGACATTTTTATACGTCATTACAGTAATTGGCTTCCGGCAAATATTGACTGGCCAAGCTGTGTGCAAACCGATCTGCTCATTCAAGAACCAATAAGTGAACATATTTGTGCTGAACCTGGACCATCAACGTTAACGATGACATCGACATCAACGATGACAAAAATCTAAGATCTAAGTAACAAGCAGAAGAAGAGACGATCTGACGAACATAAAGCCGAAGACCCTATTGAATTAGCATATTCAGCTAAAGCACTTTTTAAACAAGATGGTCGTGAGGATATTGCATCTGCTATTGAATACATGCTCAAAAATCCAGAAGCAGCGGCAAACATTAAGGAAGTGATTAAGCAACCAGTTGATTCACTATTATTTTCACCAGAGAAAGCGCTAGGTTCGCTACTTTCATTAAAACTATCGAAATGGCAATACATCACTTTGAGGGAAACGACAATTCGAGAAGGTTCAAAGGATATATATCCATCTTACTATAAAGTACAATAAGCTAAGCTGCAGTGTTACCCCTTTGAAGACATTTGTGACTGTAACGGATTCCTCAGCTAAGATTGCACTACAAGCATTACTAGATTTAACAGTGAACAAGATTATTGATATTCTTTCTAGTACTAATGTCAAACAAGGCAAACAATAGGGTATTTCCACAATTTTTTTTTATTGCTTAAAAAAATTAAGCAGAAAATTACGATCATTACAGCATTTTTATTTTATTCTTATGTTGACGAATAAAGTTTCTAGAGCGAATCTAAGTTTACCATTTTTGAATTACCGCCAAAACGATACTTTGGGGCGAAGCAATCGTGTGACGTCACAACGGACGATGCTTCAGTAGTACAGTGTTTATTTATGCTGTCAGATGGCTGATGACACGCTTAATATTCACAAAAAAAAAAAAAAAAATTGTAGTTAGATACTAACGAGTACCTACTAATCAATTCAGGTACCGGAATTTAAAAAAAATTAATTTTAATGGTTTTTTTTTAACTTTAAAAACTCAAAATGTCATTTTTCATCGACCGCTATGTTACGAATTACGACGGTAAATACGAACTTTTAAATGAAAAAACACTTTGTATCAGTTGCATAATAATAAGAAGTAAGTATTGCAATTTTCAGAAATGAAAAATAATATAATATTAATCACTATTTTCCTCGATTTAACAAACCCGAAAACTCATTGCTCGCGATATTTGATCTGTGCGACCGCCGTGCTTTTCAAATAATGGCCATTGCCAACAGTGCCATCCTTAGAGAACAGTAGTAATGTAACCAGTGACTAGAAACGATATTTAGACAATAATATTATTATTTTATACACATGTTTTTGAGTTTCTTGTGTGGTTAGGTTAGGTTGGGGTAGTGATGGGGAGGGAGGAGGCGGGGAAATGGAAGGGTAGGTTAGGTTACGTTAGTTACGTCAGGTTAGGTTAGGTCAGGTCAGGTTAGGTTATGGTAGTAGGGGGGGGGAGGCAGGGAAATGGAAGGGTAGGTTAGTTTTTTGGAATATATTTTGTTTTAATATTTTAAAAACTTGCATAAAAACCTTAAGGTTTTTTAATGTATATACGTGTACATTATACTTATTAACCTAACCTATCCTAACCTATCCTAACCTACCCTTCCATTCCACCCACACCCACCCCCACTTCCCTAACCTAACCTAACCTGACCTAAACTAACCTAACCTGCCCTTCCATTTCCCCGCCTCCCCACCCCAATACCCTAACCTAACCTATCCTAACCATACAAGAAACTCAAAAATATGTGTATAAGATAATAATATTATTGTCTAAATATCGTTTATAGTCACTGGTTACATTACTACTACTGTTCTTTTAGGATGGCACTGTTGGCAATGGCCATTTGCAAAAGCATGGCGGTCGCACAGATCAAATATTGCGCTCAATGAGTTTTCGTGTTGAATCGAGCAAAATAAAGATTAATATACATTATTTTTCATTTCTGAAAATTGCAATACTTACTTCTTATTATCTTACTGATACGAAGTGTTTTTCATTTAAAAATTCATATTTACCAACGTAATTCGTAACATGGCGGTCGGTGAAAAATGACAGTTTTTGTTTTGAAGTTAAAAAATAACTATTAAAATGCATTAATTTACAATTCTGGTTGCTGAATCTATAACTATTATATATCTAAAACAATTTTTTTTTAAATATTAAAGTGCATATTAAGCGTGTCCCGATTTTGTAAATATTTACCACAAAACCGCCGTCAGTCATAATAATGGTGTAAAATATATGACAAAGTTAACAAAATATCACAATTATCTTCGAAAATAAGAAAAAAAAAACGGTAAAAATCACCAGCTGTATACGGACACAAACGTCAGTTATCAATTTGCAAAGGAATGTAAAGGAATGTTTGGTTAAGCTGGGAGCTAGCCAGAGCTGGGCCACCATTGTGACGTCACAAGCCGATCAGCCACTCACGGGCCGTTTAGATTTCGTCAGTTTTTGATCGTTTTTAAAATCAATATATTTGAATGAAAACATAAAAAACAAACATTTTTAATACGATGATTAAAATCAGAAAAATAATCTTTAAATATTCCATACATTTTCAACAGAATCCCCCGTTTGTGAAAATACCCTATTGATGTTAATATCAAAGTGGGGATTTGACAGTGCATCCAACCAAAGTAGATATAAGCAGAAATGGTGAGCGAGCAAAATGACTCGAGCATATTTATGACCTCTTTGATTCCATTGAAATTAATAGCGAGTTCAATCTAGAAGATGTGAAAATTTACAGAATTGGAAGTAAAATTCCAAACAAAACCAGGCCAATCAAATTAGAATTTGATGAAGTCAAACAGGCGAAATTAATACTCTTTAACAAAACTACTTTGTCCAATGGAATTATAATGAAACCTGACAGGACTCTACAACAAAGACACCATTTAACTGACCTCTGGAAGGAATTAGAAGAAAGGAAAGAAAAGGGCAAAGTCGATTTACGAATCAAACATTTCAATGGAATTCCCAAAATCATCAAAACTCAAGCAAAAAAACTGAAAAACAAACAGATTTTCTAGACTTACAGGATATTATCAAAATGTACGGGGAATGCGTACATCAACGTTTACATACAAAAAGTTATATTTTGCATCACCAAGAGCGAGTAATACAATACTAAAAAAATTCTTGTAATTATAATATTGACTTCCACTGTTTATTGGAGCCTGCAGTATAATATGTTTGCCGTCAATCGCACCCAGGCAATGAGGGAAATTCCACAAAGTATCGTATTCATTCGCCTATATTCTAAGCAAGAATAATTAAGGAAAGCATATATTCTAATTTATTTATTTATTTATTTGTTTATAAGATTTACACAGTACATTAAATATAAGTTGTAAGGTATTTTAAATAAATTACATGGTTTTGTACCTATTACGTAAATCTGTAAAATATCAATAGGTAAGGATGAAGAGGGAGCTGAGAAACACACTCCTGGGGGACCTCATGGAGAAGGGGGAGAAGTTCGTGGCAGCTGCTGCAGGGACCCCTTTCCTAGCTGTGGCAGGAAAGAAGCAGATTTTGGCCAAAGCCGGTCTCATGGACATCGCAGGGTTGGCCAGTATCAGGCCTTGCAGAGGCTAAAGAACCAGACAGCTGGTGCAAGGGCAGCACCTCATGCCAGAGGTCCTCCTGGAAATGACGAGGGGGTTGTGCAATAGGGAGGCCCAGAATATTCCACCCTGCTTGCAGGCATTGCCATTGGGGGACTTGGTCTCATCCAGTCACAGGATGGGTCTTTCATGAACCCCATTAGGTGCACGGCCTTCAAGGTAGATGAGGGTGATGATGCTGAGGTGGAGGCCCTCTCAGCATGTGGTGATAGCCATATTCTGGGACCAGAACCAGGGGGCCTTGGGTCTGAGGGTAGTGAGGAATGCAATATTTAACAAAAACATGTAACAATTTCATGACAAAATCGTGATTTCTCAACGTTTTTTCAACTCTTTGTCGTTCAATGGTAAAATCGGCCATCTTGACATTTGGCGGGGGACTTGGAGTTGGGATCAATCATTTACGATTCGAAACAAAAATTCATCTCTTGCTTTAGCCATTGAAATAATCATGTATTGTTTCATAGGGCTTTCATACAAACGGAGTATTGAAGTACAGTTTACACCCGCGCTGTGAAAGCTGATATAATTTTATTATATTGAGAATTTTTATACTTGAAAATCCAAAATATTTTGTCTTTTGTTGTGAAGTGATATACATTTAAGTAAACCTTTATTATTGTTCTACCTTATAGTAAATCATGGAACCCGGAAGATCCCATGCCTCAAGAATATTTAGATATTATAAATTAATCGGACTCGGATACTAACATCAATGAGAGCTCTGCTGAATCTGACGGTAGCTGCAGCAGCTACGATGCAGATGACACCATCGAATCCGACGTAGAAGATACCGTTGAGATATTTGAACAGGTGAAGCCCATTTTATGTAATTATTTTTGTTCTAATTTATAGTAAATCATGGAACCCGGAAGATCCCATGCCTCGAGAATATTTAGACATTATAAATTAATCGGACTCGGATACTAACATCAACGAGAGCTCTGCTGAATCTGACGGTAGCTGCAGCAGCTACGATGCAGATGACACCATCGAATCCGACGTAGAAGATACCGTTGAGATATTTGAACAGGTGAAGCCCATTTTATGTAATTATTTTTGTTCTAATTTATAGTAAATCATGGAACCCGGAAGATCCCATGTCTCAAGAATATTTAGACATTATAAATGAATCGGACTCGGATACTAACATCAACGAGAGCTCTGCTGAATCTGACGGTAGCTGCAGCAGCTACGATGCAGATGACACCATCGAATCCGACGTAGAAGATACCGTTGAGATATTTGAACAGGTGAAGCCCATTTTATGTAATTATTTTTGTTCTAATTTATAGTAAATCATGGAACCCGGAAGATCCCATGCCTCAAGGATATTATAAATTAATCGGACTTGGATACTAACATCAATGAGAGCTCTGCTGAATCGGACGGTAGCTGCAGCAGCTACGATGCAGATGACACCATCGAATCCGACGTAGAAGATACCGTTGAGATATTTGAACAGGTGAAGCCCATTTTATGTAATTATTTTTGTTCTAATTTATAGTAAATCATGGAACCCGGAAGATCCCATGTCTCAAGAATATTTAGACATTATAAATTAATCGGACTCGGATACTAACATCAACGAGAGCTCTGCTGAATCTGACGGTAGCTGCAGCAGCTACGATGCAGATGACACCATCGAATCCGACGTAGAAGATACCGTTGAGATATTTGAACAGGTGAAGCCCATTTTATGTAATTATTTTTGTTCTAATTTATAGTAAATCATGGAACCCGGAAGATCCCATGTCTCAAGAATATTTAGACATTATAAATTAATCGGACTCGGATACTAACATCAACGAGAGCTCTGCTGAATCTGACGGTAGCTGCAGCAGCTACGATGCAGATGACACCATCGAATACGACGTAGAAGATACCGTTGAGATATTTGAACAGGTGAAGCCCATTTTATGTAATTATTTTTGTTCTAATTTATAGTAAATCATGGAACCCGGAAGATCCCATGTCTCAAGAATATTTAGACATTATAAATGAATCGGACTCGGATACTAACATCAACGAGAGCTCTGCTGAATCTGACGGTAGCTGCAGCAGCTACGATGCAGATGACACCATCGAATCCGACGTAGAAGATACCGTTGAGATATTTGAACAGGTGAAGCCCATTTTATGTAATTATTTTTGTTCTAATTTATAGTAAATCATGGAACCCGGAAGATCCCATGTCTCAAGAATATTTAGACATTATAAATTAATCGGACTCGGATACTAACATCAACGAGAGCTCTGCTGAATCTGACGGTAGCTGCAGCAGCTACGATGCAGATGACACCATCGAATACGACGTAGAAGATACCGTTGAGATATTTGAACAGGTGAAGCCCATTTTATGTAATTATTTTTGTTCTAATTTATAGTAAATCATGGAACCCGGAAGATCCCATGTCTCAAGAATATTTAGACATTATAAATGAATCGGACTCGGATACTAACATCAACGAGAGCTCTGCTGAATCTGACGGTAGCTGCAGCAGCTACGATGCAGATGACACCATCGAATCCGACGTAGAAGATACCGTTGAGATATTTGAACAGGTGAAGCCCATTTTATGTAATTATTTTTGTTCTAATTTATAGTAAATCATGGAACCCGGAAGATCCCATGCCTCAAGAATATTTAGACATTATAAATGAATCGGACTCGGATACTAACATCAACGAGAACTCTTCCGAATCTGGTGGCTATGATGCAGTCGATAAACTATTTACAAATGAAATAAAGATATAAATAAAAAAAAAACTTAAGAAAGAATCTTGACATTATTTATCATCATAATACACATATCCAAGTTTAATGAATTATTCTCACCGCGTAAAAATCTAATATTATGAGCGACAAAATAATTATTACCTGTGCCTTAATACAATAGAAGTTTCCTACTTACCCTGTGTTCTAAAGTATGCTTTATCGAATTCTCACCGAAAATCTAATATTATTAGTGTCATCTAGCGACAAAATTATTATTACGTATATCTTATTCCAATAGAAGTTCCCTATTTACCCTGTGTTCTAAAGTATGCTTTATCGAATTCTAACCGAAAATCTAATATTATGAGTGTCATCTAGCGACAAAATTATTATTACGTATATCTTATTCCAAAAGAAGTTCCCTATTTACCCTGTGTTCTAAAGTATGCTTTATCGAATTCTAACCGAAAATCTAATATTATGAGTGTCATCTAGCGACAAAATTATTATTACGTATATCTTATTCCAAAAGAAGTTCCCTATTTACCCTGTGTTCTAAAGTATGCTTTATCGAATTCTAACCGAAAATCTAATATTATGAGTGTCATCTAGCGACAAAATTATTATTACGTATATCTTATTCCAAAAGAAGTTCCCTATTTACCCTGTGTTCTAAAGTATGCTTTATCGAATTCTAACCGAAAATCTAATATTATGAGTGTCATCTAGCGACAAAATTATTATTACGTATATCTTATTCCAATAGAAGTTCCCTATTTACCCTGTGTTCTAAAGTATGCTTTATCGAATTCTAACCGAAAATCTAATATTATGAGTGTCATCTAGCGACAAAATTATTATTACGTATATCTTATTCCAAAAGAAGTTCCCTATTTACCCTGTGTTCTAAAGTATGCTTTATCGAATTCTAACCGAAAATCTAATATTATGAGTGTCATCTAGCGACAAAATTATTATTACGTATATCTTATTCCAAAAGAAGTTCCCTATTTACCCTGTGTTCTAAAGTATGCTTTATCGAATTCTCACCGAAAATCTAATATTATGAGTGTCATCTAGCGACAAAATTATTATTACGTATATCTTATTCCAAAAGAAGTTCCCTATTTACCCTGTGTTCTAAAGTATGCTTTATCGAATTCTCACCGAAAATCTAATATTATGAGTGTCATCTAGCGACAAAATTATTATTACGTATATCTTATTCCAAAAGAAGTTCCCTATTTACCCTGTGTTCTAAAGTATGCTTTATCGAATTCTCACCGAAAATCTAATATTATGAGTGTCATCTAGCGACAAAATTATTATTACGTATATCTTATTCCAATAGAAGTTCCCTATTTACCCTGTGTTCTAAAGTATGCATTGTGTATATGGAACACCTCTCTGTGTAACGCATTATTTGTCCTCAATCTATTGTGTATATCGAATAGCCAAATGTCTTCAAACTATACCGTAGATACATGTTTGGATATATATTTAAAACGGCACATCATATTCGTATATAGCTGTGCGGGGGTAGTTTTTAAGGGTGTGTTAAACAAAATGGTGCAAAAAAAAAAAGTGTGTATAATTTGGTTCAAAGCATGCTTTCCGCAAATATATATATATATATATATTTATATTTTACAGCTCTTTTCATATTATTATGTAGTTAATTTTGTCATATTATATAAATAGGTTTGCGTTGTGTAACAGTTAATTAGTTGCATTCAAATTGTTTTGAATGTTATTTCAGAATCGATGGAACTGGCCAAAAACGGCGCTATATAAATTGTCCGAACATTATTATTATTATTAATTATATCTTAATACTGGTGTTAAAAAGCTTATAGGCAATTTATAACGTTTTTGCAGATAGAAATCGTCCAAATTTGTAGACCTTTGACTCCGCCTGCAATGCCTGGTCCCGTACACCAGAACCGATGTTGCACGAGGAGATTCCCCCGGCAACGCCTGTTCTAATCACTCCTTGAATCTTTGCAGAGTTCATGCATTTTTTTAAATTATTTAAACATGTTTAGAGTTACAATATTTACAACTTAATATAATATAACATTTGAATCACTCTCCTAATAAAGCAGATGCTTGTGTTTAGGAGAGGACAACTATATATTTTTACATCTATTTAAATTACAAATATTATTATAAAAACTATTAGTTATTATTTATAAAAAAATTCATCGAAAGTAATAAAAATATAGGCGAGTTTTTATTTGCATGCGTTCCGTCCAGCGTCACAGTTTTGGAACAGTAGAGAAATTATATTAATTCTTTTCATCATCTACACAGAGATGGCAAATGCTTAAAGAGAAAACTGGAAAAAATTTAAAACGTTTATCTGATACTCGCTGGAGCGCTCATTACGGGTCGGTAAAAGTCGTAAAAGAAAATATAGTGAGTATTTTGGAATATTTTCAAGATCCATCCAAAGCAAATCTAGATACAAGATCAGGAGCAAGCTTGCTTCTGCTTTTGGACGTGCACACAATTTTGGCTTTCTATACTGGAGGATGTTAATTTAGTTCAGCAATATTTACACTGAAAAAAATGAGTTAGCCAAAGTGTTAAGCTAATGGGCCACGAGATGGCAGCACGGTGTTTACCGGTCCTCCTGTCATCTAATCTGTGGACCAAATCTATCGACATCTTTCATATTTGTAAACTAGTCTTGTCTCGAAACAGGATTTCCTAATGAGACGGGCAAATGTAAACCTTTTGATATAGATGCATATAATAAATAATAATATTATTTGCAATTTGTTTTCCGACAAGTTTAGCCGCACCTAGTTTGCTCAATTTGTAAGTAAAATGCACCAAATTACAGTCAGTGGACTATTTTCCAATTGAAGGAAGAGTTGAAAGAACGTATTGCCAAAACTTTTGGTATAAAAGCAATTCTCGTAGAAAGGTTAGTAAATACACCACTATTGCTTATTTATATTGCCTACGATCATTTCTTTTCTAATTTATCACTAATAGTTATTATCATAATGCGTTTTATTTAAGACTCGAAGACTATGATAAACATCATAATTTCAATCCTGCTAGCGTTGCAGACAGATGTCTTGGAAATGGTTACGCCGAAGCCGGAAGATTTTCAAGACATCAACATGGCCTCCAATATTCCAGCACTGACGCGGGAAGAACTTCATAAATTCAGTATTTCCTGGGAAAGTTTGAAGAACACCGACAAAGCTGTAAGTATGTATTCTGAACAATACTTGCCGAGTGTTGGAAGTGCACATGAAAATGGCACAACCTATATTTTAGGAAAGTGTGCTTCGGAGTACAGGAAACCTCTTTCTTATGCTGTCTATATGCATTATAATTGTAACACTTTATTGGAATGCCAATGTGAGTGTGCAGTCGGCGTGGGGCCTAATACACATTGCAACCACGTATTTGTAGTTCTACATGGAATAGTAGATTTTAGTGAAAATAAAAAAAGGCGCGAGCTTCAAACGAATGTTTTCATCATGGAGTGGACAGATGAAAAGGTGTAAAATTTAATTGAACTTTATCAAAATGCTCCGGTATTGTGGGACCCTAAAGATAATAATAATTATTAAAAAAATCTAAAAGTGGATGCTTGGGAAAATATTGGACAAGCTATGGTACGTCGGGCGAAAACTGTAAAAATAAGATGATCACCGTATTGTCTTGCTACAGGAGAGAAAATGAAAATAAAAAAAAGTTGTGGAACTGGTGAAGGTATGAAACGATTATTAACCAGTCAAATTACAGGAGACCCATATTGTCCCAAAACATCATATGCCGTTATGATAACAGGAGACCCAAATTGTCCCAGAGCGACCGTGCATCATTAAAAGATAGATATCTCCCTTCCTGTAATGCGAACATTCGTGATTTAATTTATGTTAGAAAGAGAAAGAATCAATGTTTCTCATTGCCTTTCAAGTGTACGAGCTATTTTGCTCAGATATTGAGAAATCCGAACATAAGTGACGGTTTTATTTCGCGCCAATTTGTGACGTACCGCTGATTTTGACAGCACGGTTCCATGCAACAAAAAACCGTTTTTAATAAAAAATAACTTGAAATGTCCCGGAAAGCTAACTTTTATTTGTTAATTAATATATTGCCTATGTGTTTATGTCAAATTTAATTCATTTTGGTTACATAATAATGCAATAATCTCATATAGAAAACTACTAATCGTTAAAATCACTGTAAACCCTTTTTTAAATTGATCATTCCTAATTGAATTTCCTGTATTTGATGAATATTTTTATGCATATCGTAGGAGAATATATTTCTATTCAATATTTATGAAAAACAATAGTGCTGTTATAACATATTTGTAAAGATTTCTTTGATTTTATCAAGTCGGACGTCTGAATTTATCGAGCTGTCAAATATGTAGGTTTGAAATCGATAGAGATGGGATCATCAAAATTTAAATTGACATTAATTTGTGCAAAATTCGAATTATTATAAGTATTTATTTTTAGAGTTTATTTTATAGAAGTAAATTTGAATGTTATTTTTATGATGAATGTTATCAATTTTTTTGTATAATAAATGCGTAATAATATTTAATTTCAAAATATACATATCTTGAATTTTATGAAGAAAAAAAATCTATTTGTAAAGATTTTTTTTGCTACCAAAATTCAGCGATACAATATAAAACTCATTATTGTTATACTTATATAAAGAATATTTTAAGTACAACTCTTGGCGTTTGGCGTGTTTCCGGACTATTTCCCATTTTTTTAAGTATAGTACAGTCATTTGGTTCGACAAAAGGAGGTTACCTAGAAAGGTTTCCGGGAGTTTTGAAAATTTGTAATTTTATAGATTTCGATGTGCTCTTTCCGAATTTCAACTTAGCCACCTATCTTTGGCGCTCGCGCCACCATATTGGAAAAACGGCGCCTAAAAGCAGTTTTTTGACAATATCTCCTTTCCGACTAATTTTACGATAAAAAATATATAACACAAAATTAAACAACAGAAAATTTTCTACAATATATGTATGAATTTTTTTTTTGTAAAATCAATAGTTTTGGCGTACGAGTGCCGCAAACTATTATTCATCTAAACCACCAGGTGTTTTTCGTATATTTCTCCAAAATATTTTACTATTGTTGCAGATATAATAAAAACAGATATATGTATGTATATACACGATGCAATCGAAAACGAAGAGGATTGTGATAAGTCTGATAATCCCATCGCAGATGATGCGGATGAAATTTCGGTCTGTGACGTTTCGACGATACCAAAGACGAACTCGCAACGCCTGGTCCATCAGGAACGGCAAAGCAAAGAAGATTGCGCCAAATTTCGAAATTGTACATTAAATGTGGATTAGGTCTACACCACGATAAAAAAACGCGCCGCTTACTCTACCTCAAGGGGGTTAGTGGAAATTAATTTTTTGGCCAAAACGCATATTGAAGTATACTCTGCGGCGCTCGTACGCTCAAAGTATCGATGTTACAAAAAAGTTGTTATTACATAAATTGTAGGAAATTTTCTCTAGTTCAATTTTGTTTTTTTCGTAAAATGAGTCAGAAATGAGATATTGTCAAAAAAACTGCTATTAGGCGCCATTTTTCCAATATGGCGCCTAATTGCAAAGATATGAGGTGGCAAAGTTGAAATTCGGAGAGAGCACTTCAAAATGTATAAAATTTAATTTACACTTTTTACTCCAAATAATGGCAAGAATCATTGGTTAAAGTAAGCCAAGAAGTATGTCCCTTAACACTATTACTAGTAATTCCTGAAATTTTTTTGTAGTAAAAATCGTTAACAAAGTTTTGGTATTTTTTTTTTCTACAAAAACATAAAAAATCAGTAGATATTGGGAAGATAGGGGCGGGTTGACGGGTTGGCTGGTTACTTGGCTAAGTGACCAGTGACGACATGTGGAAGAAATTTTTTTATATTTGATTTTGAAGAAAAAAAAAACATATCTAAAAAGTCACCGGAGACCAAAATTTCATTTGCATTTTTTACTCCAAATAATGTAAATGAAATTTTGTTCTACGGTGACTTTTTAGATCTCTTTTACAAGTATGATCCTTGACTTACTTAAACCAGTGATACCTGACATTATTTGGAGCAAAAAATTTAAACGAAATTTTGGTCTCCGGTGACTTTTTAGATGTCTTATTTTTTTCAAAAACTTTTTCTTTAATATCTTAAAAAAAAATAATCTTCATGTCGTCACTGGTCAATAAGCCAAGTAACCAAACAACCCCTCATTCCGCCCCTAACTTCCCAACACCCACAGAATTTTAATGGTTTTGCAGAATAAAAAATGTCACCGGAGACCAAAATTTCATAAACATTATTTACTTCAAACAATGTCAGCAATCACTGGTGAAAATAAGTCAAGTACGATCCTTAACACCCTGTTTATAAATATACTTTTTTCGACCGGTCAGTGGCTGAGTGGGCATTGCGTTTCGGTCCCACCCGGGCGTCGCGTGTTCGATTCCTCGGCTGGCTAAGTCCTCCATCACACCACAAGCAACATATTCCGCTTACTGTGGTGGTAGTAGGAGTTTTTCAAATATTGTCAGGTTATTCGTTATGGGAATTCGTCACGATATATAATATAAAGTACTTAATAAATAATTTTGCATTCTCTTTGTGGAAAATATGTAATCTATATCTTTCTCGTTAATCTTTTGTGTTACTTTACATGTATCTCCCTCTTTTTGTATATTTAAATATATGCTATGCTCGAACAATTTTTTTATTAATATTTTAAATTTATAGCCCAAAGAAGCTTCGGCTAAGCGAAACTGGTTTGTTATAAAAATAAAATTTCGTTGTTTTGAACAAAGTTATTGTTTTATTTCATTATTTAAAAAAGGTATGATCTACACTGAATAATGCATGGATTAAATTCCATTTTATTTTATTTATCTTACGTACTTATTTATATTTATCGGGTTTAATTTGAAGAACTCCATTTAAAATCAGTTTATAAATTTTATTCAAAATATCTTCAACCAACCCCGCTTTCGCCGAAGCATCGATTCATGTTTCGAAACGCGACTTGTACATCTCTAACGGGCGGCCATCTTTGTTTACATTTGAAGAGTTTTTGGCGGACAACGAACAACTTACGCTTCGAAACAGAATACTGTATTTATGTATTTATAATAGTTAATCAGCTTTTTTTAACAAAATGACCTATAATGTTCCATAAACTATAGGATTTACGTATTCACCGTTGTGTTTATTGCAAAATTACGAGGTTATTTGAAGTTTAGTGAAGTGATGTTTTGAGGTTATTTTTTCCTGAGGTCTCAAAAAATGTAAAAAACTACGTTAAATTGGGCTATAAATGAACAAAAGTGATAATAATTCATTAGATAAATGCCTTAGGCATAACGTGGATAGTAAAGTTTTTCGGAAATTCATCGTAAATTGCGAAGAAAACTAATAAAAAATTTAAACAGTTTTTTTAGAAAGATTGATAGGCTCAAAACAAACGACAAAGTTTAACATTTATTTAAAAAATAAGTTTGTATGAATGTGATAAAATGTGAAGTGACAGTTTTGTTACAATATTATTAAAAAAAAAGAATGTGTATTTAAAATTTAAAGTTTCAAATATTTTTGATACTTTTTAAGCGAATATCCTCAGGTGAGTATTTTTTGAACGAATTTGCATTTTCAAAGTAAAAATTTTAATATTTACAAACAAAAATGTTAATTTCTAACATACACATAGGAAAGTTTATTTTATCTAGATTTTAAAGCAGTTTTTGTTTTTGCGAAGAGATAAAAAATAATCAAAATAAAGATACTTTTAAAATCCATGGGAAGAATCGGGAATTTTGCACGCCAAACAAAATGTCGAAAAGTTCCGCGATTTTAAATTTTTATTTTTTGAAGGGTTAATATTTTCTACAAAATGTCACGGAAAAATATATTTATAGTTTACAAAATATTGTAACTTTCTTTTACAGGAACTTCAGATATATACAATAGTAAATGGTTTGCTTTTGAAGCAATGTCATTTTTATTTGAACAGGGACACTCCATGCAAAAATAGATTGAATATTTAAGTACCTTAACCGGTCAGGCTACGACCAGCTTGATTACTTATGAATGGTCTCATAAAAATCATTTTATCTCGCTTGCTCTAATAATGAGAAATATGATCAAAACAGTGTTAGAAAGAGATCACATGGCGCCACACATTCCAATTCATAATGTAACCACAGAAAAATTAGAATGTACCCTTTTCACTAGTACAAACATTGATAGCGTCACCTGTACAAGTGCCATCGAAAGCTCCGTCTGTCACGTCAAGAATTTCGTAATTTTTTCAAGTTTTCGAAGAAAATGGAAAGGTAAGTAATTTATTTTTATAATTCAGTTTATTGGCTACTCATTTGTGATATTTTTTCATTGTTTAAATCATTTGTCTCTCGTAAATCTTTTACTTCACCTAGAGGGGTCGTCCTATCGACAGTCAATGTTAATTTAGAAAGACGTTTTGAACCACAAAATTGTGTAATTCGGACGTTTTATAATGAAAAACCATAACATTGTGTATTCTAATGCTCTTTTTAGTAAAAACATGTAGTCATTCCGCTAAAAAATGTGATTTATTAGCGTATTATCCTACTTGGTGTAATCGGCCATCATAAAACGCATTCCGACATTTGAAACAAAGCTAGTGATGGCACTTCCGAAAATCGAAACATTGTAATTCGATTATTGGTATTGACAGACATGCTCGAAGTGGTACATTTGGCAAAACCTTTATTATTAATCTATTTTAGGCCAGAAGAAGATCATGTTGGGGAGAGCACTGACTCCTGCAGTAGTTCTAGTGAAGGTGAAGACGTCGCCGTGGATTCCGGCTCAGAAATCGATGAAACATTTGATGAAGTAAGGCTGATTTAATATAATTTAATTCAATACTTTGTGTGATGTTTATTTTTTATGCCCATAACAATTTTCTTAGATTTTAAAAATCCATATCAATTAATTGGCTATCGATTTCTTTTCAGACGTTTTATAAAGACCGCATCATGTTCATTGTTTATCATTATCAAAACGTGTACTAACTGTCTCCATTAAAGATCACTTGTCTTATGAATTTGAAGCCACTAGTGGCGTGCCTCAGGGTTCGCACCTTGGTCCAATATTGATTATACTATTTATAAATGATGTCACTTCCATATTCTCTGATGTTAATATATTATTATTTGCTGATGACATGAAAATATATAAAATCATAAAAAATATATACGACTGCTTGTCCCTACAATCCAATTTTATAAAATTTGCAAGAATGGTGTACATTGATGGTTCGGAGTCGAAGGTGTCACCACTTTCCTCAGCCCCGCTGGTGCCCTTGCATAAATGGGATTTAAGATATGATGGAAAGTCTTGTGTACGTGAATTTTTAGAAAGTGTTGAAGAACTCGCTTTATCCCGCTTGTTACGTATATAATCGTAACTAAGCAGGTACTTCTCCTTCCCCACATTTATGGAACATTGTGGGATGTGACTGGCAACACCTTTCTGAAAGGTTGAGAGATTTTTGAACAGAGGATGACCAGGCAGATTTGATGAGCAAGAAGTTACAAGGAAGCAAGGGATTCCTTATTTTAAATAATTATAGGCCAATAAGCATATTGCCAGCCCTTGAAAAAATACTTGAAAAATACATTTCCATAAAACTTAACAAATATTTAGAATCTTTCTCTTTGTTAGATCCCAACCAGTATGGATTTCAAAAGAAAAAAAGTACAGAAATGCTGCTTCAGGAATTTTCAAATCACATAAATTATGAATTAAATTTAAAAAAACATGTGCTGGTTTTATTCATAGATAACTCTAAGGCATTTGATACCATTGATACAAATAAACTATTAGAAACATTGGAGGCAATAGGAATTAGAGGAAAGCTACTAGTTTTATTAAAAAATTTACTAACTGATCGACAAATGAGAGTAAAAATTCTTAAAAAATTTAGCAAAAGAAAATTTATCTCAACAGGTGTTGCACAGGGGTCAATTCTAGGGCCAACACTTTATATTATTTACGTCTCAATTATGAGAAAATTGTTTTCATTTGTTAAACATTTTGTGTATGCAGACGATACGGCACTCGTTATATCGCACGAAGACCTGGTTACTGCAATGAACCTTATGCAATATGATTTTATTGCCCTTCTGAAATGGTCGCATGATGCAGGCCTCTTAATAAATTCCAAAAAAACAAAAATTATGCACATCAGATCTCCACACGCCAGATGTAATGTAATTCCTTCATTGTATACGCACACATTTGACTGCATACATAAAAATGTTGCACAGCCCTGTTCATGTGAAACCATTGATTTTGTCAAAAATTATGTATATTTGGGTGTTACTATTGACTGCTACATGAAATGGGACGTACACATTGTTAATGTTTGTAAACGTCTACGAGCTATCGTGGGGAGGATTTATAAAATAAAATATTTCGTGCCTATAAGGACAGAGTCGAAGAACTACATAGAATACGATTGATATCAAATGAAGATCTGACACGGTACAGCTTTGCTGTGGTATCGCACAATTTACACTGATACTCTTTCGTGGCCGGAATTGAAGCGTGCGTTAATTAGTAGATATGAACCTCGTGATGCACAGTTACAAACACGTAAATTTATTTATTCTATGAAGCAAAAAAATAATCAATTGGTCTCAGACTTCTTTTTAGATCTCAAAATAGCAAATTTGAAGTTATATAATCCTATCCCGCCGGATAAATTGTTAGAGATTGCAAAGGAAGCTATTTTAACACGCTCTGTAAGTAAAAACATACTTTTCTTAGGTGCGTTTGAAATTTTTGAGGGGATTGCTCTTGATTGGTTGAGAGTGAACCATTCTTCTTTCAAAACATGGGAGGAACTGGTGGCTGATCTGAAAGATGAATATGAGTTATTAGATTATGATCGTAGACTTGTTTCACAGCTAAGGACAACATTACAAGTACCCAAAGAATCTCTTGGTACCTTCATTACTAAAATATTCATTATTAATAAAGCGTTTAAGAAAAAGTTGCCTGATGAAGAAATTTTTGAAATATTGCTTTCTAATATGGCACCCAGATACATTCAAAAGTTGGCGATAAATTCGATTCCGAATATCGCTACTCTTAAAAAACTGGGGAAAATGATTGAACTTGCGGATAGCCGTTCAGATCAGAGGAAAGATTCAATTCCTCAGTCTTCTTCTTTTGAAAATAAAAATGAACTTAATAAAAAAAAACCTTTTTTCTACAAGGATAAATCTTCTTATAAAAACAATACTTTCAAAAACAAAAATGTGAATTCTAGGGAGGAGATCGTATGCTTCCGATGTGGACGTCCAAGCGTCAAGTCACCTGACTGCACGTGCCGGAAAAAACGCAGGAGCCGAACGATATTTGCGTCAATGGAGGAGACGTCTTTCAGCATCGCAGCCATCGATCCGACATGGCAAAATTGGCTCAAGATAGTCAGACGGTTCTACGAAGATCTAAGAACTTCGAGGAGTGAAGGGGTGGCTGCCAGGGCCGTCCTTCATCTCTTTCACGGTTTGGGGATCGGAGTTCGCAGGTCCCCTGGATTCAGGTTCTCACTTATCAATATTGGGTAACAATTCTCATTTAAAATTAATGCAATTAGGTGCTAAATTAACGAAACTTAATAAAAGCTTTCCTTTAACTTCTGCGACAGGACATTCAGATAGTTGCAAATTTAAAATCACAGTACTTGTTACTTTTAAAAAGCTAGTAAAATTCTTTACTTTTGTTGTTATGCCAGAGATTAAATCGGATATAATTCTCGGTATAGATTTTTGGAAAATGTTTAACATTTGCCCGGAAATTACTAGACTTACGGATATGAGTGTAGTTAAATCTGATCCTCGTTCTTTGAGCGAAGTCAGAGAAATTGTGGATAGACACATTTTAAGTGATTATCAACAACAGTTGCTAAATGGCGAAATTAACCAGTCAGGCTAATTTGTGTAGTATAAGGCCGAAACATCAAGTTGACTTTTATAGTACACAGCTCATATGGTCTCATAAAAACCGTTTTATCTCGCTTATTCTCGTAATGAGAAATATGATCTAAACAGTGTTAGAAAGAGATCACATGGCGCCACGCATTCCAATTCATAATGTAACCACAGAAAAATTAGAATGTACCCTTTTCACTAGTACAAACATTGATAGCATCACCTGTACAAGTGTTATACAAAGCTCCGTCTGTCACGTCAAGAAGTTCGTAATTTTTTCAAGTTTTCGAAGAAAATGGAAAGGTAAGTAATTTATTATCATAATTTAGTTTATTGGCTACTCATTTATGATATTTTTTCATTGTTTAAATCATTTGTCTCTCGTAAATCATATATTTCATGTAGAAGGTCGTCCTATCGACAGTCAATGTCAATTTAGAAAGACGTTTTGAACCACAAAATTGTGTAATTCAAACGTTTTATAGTGAAAAACCATAACATCATATATTCTAATGCTCTTTTTAGTAAAAACATGTAGCTATTCCGCTAAAAAATGTGATTTATTAGAGTATTATCCTACTTGGTGTAATCGGCCATCATAAAACGCATTCCGACATTTGAAACAAAACTAGTGATGGCACTTCTGAAAATCGAAACATTGTAATTCGATTATTGGTATTGAAAGACATGCTCGAAGTGGTACATTTGGCAAAACCTTTATTATTAATCTATTTTAGGCCAGAAGAAGATCATGTTGGGGAGAGCACTGACTCCTGCAGTAGTTCTAGTGAAGGTGAAGACGTCGCCGTGGATTCCGGCTCAGAAACCGATGAAACTTTTGATGAAGTGAGGCTGATTTTATATAATTTAATTCAATACTTTGTGTGTTGTTTATTTTTTATGCCCATAACAATTTTCTTAGATTTTTAGAATCCGTATCAATAAATTGGCTATCGATTTCTTTTCAGGCATTTTATAACGACCGCATCATGTTTATTGTGGAGCCGGAAAACATGGTGACCGACGTTTCTGAAGGAGTCAGTGCTGAAATTGTCAGTGGTGAAACTGATGAAGCGAGTGGCAGTCCGGTGGTATTTTTTTCGTATTTTAATTCATGTTTATTTGATGTGTACATCTTTTTAGAAATTATGTTTAGTTTTTTATTTTAAGTAATTCTAATTTTTTCGAAATGCCTTATATTTTCAGAAATCATGGTCTGTAGTAATAGTCCTGCAGAAGGCGGCCAAGCATGCTGCAGCCCCTTAGAAGGTATATATGAATATAAATTTTTTTTTTCATATTTTAATTCAAGTTTATTGGATGTGTATATCATTTTAGAAATTATATTTAGTTATTTATTTTTATTCTAATTTTTTCGAAATGCCTTATATTTTCAGAATTCAATGTATATTATGAGGAACTTGAAAATGATGCAGAAGGTGGCCAAGCAAGCGGCAGCAACATAGAAGGTATATAAATTTATATAAAAATAAGTAAATAAATACATTCATATATAAATATATTATTTACTTGTTTCAAATAATATCTCATATTTTCAGTAACGTTCGAACATATTGACGGGGAAGCAGGGGACAATAGTGGCCAAGCAGGTTGCAGCCACGTAGAAGGTATATAAATGATATATGTATATTTTTATTTTATAAAGATATTTATAGTTATTTATATGCATTCTAATAGTTTGAAATTTATTACATTTTCAGATATCCAGTTTCTACAGCCGCCACCCACTTCCCCGTCCATATGCGGAACAGAACGTCGCGGGGGGCGACGCGGAGGGCGACGCGAAGGGCGACGCGGAGGACCTAGCGGAGGGCAACGTGGAGGGCGAAGCGGAGGGCGCCGCGGATAGAGGAACGCGGTATGGGGACGTGCTGTCGGAGAGGGAGAGACCTGGTCTTCGGGACAACATTTAGTAGAGGTGTTTGGTTCCGATGACCAGTTAGCTCCCGAGTTGTTGGTTTTACCTCGGGCACAAGCCGCCCGTGCAGCTCGCGGCGGACGATCGCGCCGAGCGAGGGCACGAGCCACACGGCCGTTGGGGCGCTCTGATCATCAGTCGGCAAGTGGGGCTGATGGCGAAGATGTGGATGATCCAATTTCGTCTGATGACGAAGTGGAGAACATCTCTTCGCCAAATGCGGCCTATTTGTTCCCTGAAGATCCGAGCGCAGCAAATGAAGAGATGCCGGTCCAAGAGAACAGTTTGTGCCCGAGAAGTCGGGACCAACTGCACAGTATCCGACTAAATATGATGCTTTTCGTGCCATATGGACTGATGCGATTTTAGATACCATTGTAGTAGAAACAAACAATTCTGCGGAGAAGTATCGTCGTCTTGGTCGCCTTAGCAGCACATGGAGGGACACAAACAGGCATGAGATTTTAATGTTGTTTGCTTTTTTTATGACGCTGGGCATTATACTTATGCCGAGCATAAAGTCGTGTTATTCGACTAGTTGGGTGATGGAGACTGGTGTATTTAAGAAACTAATGTCCATTATAAGGTTCCGTGAGTTGACGAAATGTTTGCATTTCGCCGACAATGATCTGACCCAAACTGACCCTGAAGAAAAGAAACTTGCTAAAATATTGCCAATAATTAAACATTTGAATGCAAGATTTAAAGAACTTTATATTCCTAGTCAGAACATTTCAATTGACGTGTCTCTGACATTGTGGAAAGGTCAATTGGGTTTTAAACAATACAAGAACAAAGGCTGCTAGATTCGGAATTAAAACTTTTGAGTTGTGCGAATCTGCGACTGGATTTTTGTGGTCATTTCACATTTATACAGGAAAAGATATGTCCCTTTTAGGCTCATTAACGCAAAAAGTGTTGAAATCAACACTTGCAAAATTATCCAAAACTAAATTTTTATTCAACAGCCATCCTCTTAATAATAATATAATAACTAATAACACTGGTCAACACATCTTTTGTCCCTTCAACGAAAGTAGCCAAATTTCACGCTGATTTCAGATATGTGATTAGTTTTTTTTCTATCACGTCAGGTTTTTATGGGTTTTAAGTTTTACTAAAATGTGTATTAATTCATATTTTTTAGTGAGTTATCATTGATTTTTTTTTATAATATAGCAACACTAGGCTCGAATGTCATTTTGACAGCTACTGCTGTCACTTTCGTAACCTCTCTTTATCTGAGCACATGTTTTCTTGTTTGTTTATGTAATTGTGGTAGAAAACAAAGTAAAAATGCCTCGAAATGATTTCTATTACACGTGCGGCGAGTTTACACCAATATCTCAAAAGAAAACCATGACTGTTTTGGAGAAACGAGCATATGAACTCTACTTTAAGTGCAAAGTTGGTGACCAGTACCAGACGATGTACAAGAACTCTCAGGGGGTGGCTACAAGGTTCGCATAAGGCTATGTTGTTTGCGGTTCCGATGATTTGGAATTTGGAGAGAGCCAAAAAATCACATAACGGATTGCTACTTCTGCATAACAAACATTTTAGGATGCACAAAGAAAAAAAAGAAACACATCACATACCCAAACCTCGAATCAGCCATAAGGCCTGTTCCACACGACGAATCATTGCCTATACCGAGACCTCCAGAAAATTTTCAATTAGAAACGAATCCATCAGAGAATTTTTTTTTTTCATTTCATGTTTATGGATAATAAATACATATTAAAAAAATTAGCTATGCTTAAGGGACTGCACTTAAAAAAACCAGTCGACAAGTGTAATAATCAACCCTATCAATGGTGTAAAATCTTGTATATTTTGTAAATCTTTTATATTTTCCAAAAATTTCATTTTTTCAAAAAAGCATAAAAAATCTCCCATTAGACATCAAATCAGCATTTTACACGAATAATAGTATGGGTAAACTTTTAATGAACGGTAAAGACAAAGAAGATAGCTTCGGCCATTCGGGTATCTATTCACTTCAATGTAGCGATTGCCTCGCATTTTACATTGGCAAAACTGCAAGAAATATTAATACCCGTGTCAAGAAACACCTAAGATATTTACACAGTACCGGATTCTCAGAATTTGCAAACCATCTTATAAAGGGTCCGCCATCTAAAGTTTTTTTTTTCAACTAGTGCTTATTTCGTGAATGGTAACACTTAGCTCATGTCTGATTTGACAGATAATTAGTTTTATCCTTCCGCTGAGCGAATATGGTTGTGTATACGCTTGAACAACGCTGGGAAATATTGCGACATTACTTTGAAAATCATGGTAATGTTGCAGAATGTGTGCGAAAATTGCGTACGGTTTTTGGAAGAAGAGAAGCACCGTCAGCTCCGTATGTTCGTTATCTTGTGAAAAAAGTGAAAGAAACTGGCATCCTCATCGATAAACCAAAGCGTGAAAAGCCAAAAACAGTGCGTACACCCGAGAATATCGATGCTGTGGCAGAAAGTGTGCGTGAAGCGCCATCAACATCAATTCACCGTCGTTCTCAACAATTGAACATTTCGGAGACATCATTGAGACGAATTTTGCATAAAGACCTTGGTATGACGCCATACAAAGTCCAATTGGTTCAGGAGTTGAAGCCAACTGACCATATAATGCGTTTTCGCTTCGCTGAGTGGGCCTGCGATCGACTTACAGAAGATGCCGATTTTGCCAAAAAAATCATCTTTTCGGATGAAGCTCATTTTGATCTTGGCGGGTATGTAAACAAGCAAAATTGTCGTATTTGGGGCACAGAAAACCCGCACGCATACATTGAAAAGCCGGTACACCCAAAACGAGTCACTGTTTGGTGCGGATTTTGGTCCAGAGGCATAATTGGGCCATTTTTCTTTGAAAATGAGCAAGGAGTGGCCGTTACAGTCAATGGCGATCGTTATCGGGCCATGTTGAACGAATTTTTGTTCACAAAAATTGAAGAGGAGGATATTGGCAACATTTGGTTTCAACAGGACGGCGCTACGTGCCACACAGCCGAAGCTACACTCGATGTTTTGCGCCCTGTTTTTGAAGATCGCATTATCAGCCGCAGAGCTGATGTCGTTTGGCCACCTCGGAGCTGCGATTTGACACCGTTGGACTATTATTTGTGGGGTGCCCTCAAAGATAAATGTTACGCCGACAAGCCAGAGACAATTGACGCTTTAAAGGACAATATTCGTGAAGCCATTGGTGAAATACAGCTGCACACAATCGATAATGTGCTTAAAAATTGGACCGATCGTGTAGGCTACTGCATGGCCAGCCGAGGCAGCCATTTGAATGAAATTATTTTCCATTATTAACCGGAAGGATTGTACTTATAAATAAAAAAAGAAATTTGAGAAAATATTTAGTAGTTTTTTTTTTATAGCATTTTCAAAAAAAAAAAAATATTTGGCGGACCCTTTAGAAACAGACCATAAATTTAATAAAAATACAGGCGTAACGTTATTGCACAAAAACGAAATAGGTATCAGATTGGATAATTTAGAAGCACTTGAGCTAAGGAAAGCCATAAACACACATAGAAAAGTAATTAACAATCAAATAAATTTAAATAAAAGTCCGATACTTAGGTTGTTTCCCATTGACAAAGAGCATTCACTTCCCAATCCTCAGTCCCTTACTCCAATTACGCCCTGCACCGGCAGAACCCAGCCTATTTTTTCAATCCCCTGAATATATTACAACACATGTTAAATTTTAGTAGAGATTATACTGCCCTTAAGAAGCTACGGTGCTAGCGAAACCCGGTCGGCATAAAGTATAAAAAAATAAAAGTGGTGTACACAAAGTTATTGTTTTATTTTTAAAAAAGTTTAAAAATTACATTTACAATTGCAAACAATTAACCATTTTTATATTAATTGCTAAAAAAATTTTTTACACCACTGCATGCGTACATCCCTTAACACCCCGTATATATTAAAATAAACTTTTATTCCACCGCAGGGGAAGCTTATGGCGCAGACTACGCCAGTCGAAGAATACCATCATCACTGCCATGGTTGCCTGGATGGAGATGCCCTTCTGGAAATGGGAGCCTGTCAAATATCCCCCATGAACGGATATTTGCATATTTTTTTGGATTTATTATTATATACTATATTTTTCATTTATTTTCTGTTCCATTCTATGTATGAATGCATTGTTATTTTGTCAATGTTTGTACTATTTCAAAATAAGGAATGTATGCCATTGCACAACATTATTTTTGTATTATTAAAATAAAAAGTGATTGTCGCTGCAGTTCCTTGTCTGAGTGTGTTTATCTAGAGTCAGTCTATCTCACGGAGTATCAAAAGGTAACATGACTTTCACAGCCACGTCTTCTAGATTCACAAGCAACGCCGCTTCATCTTGGGTTTTGGTTTTGTAGAATGTTTTTCACGTATTTCATGTTGTTTAATGAGTTTAAAGATAACATTTCATGTAGTTATATAATAATAATATATATAAATAATCGACCAAAAGAGGAAATGGGACGAGTTGGCCCAAAGCCTTAACGACATCAGGTTTGGGACTCAGAAACCGGGAGACAGATTGAAACTATTGAACCTAAAACAAATACCTTACTCTCTTATTTTATCGGTTTCTGAATAGTAGTTAGAGTATTTATCAATTGTTTCAGACATGGGGGGACCTCAAAACTAATGCCAAGAGGAAGGCAGCAAATCTCCAAGCGGAGACGAGCCGAACGGGGGGTGGATTGTTGAGACTCCCACCTCTCACCCCACTTGGTGAAAAAGTCTTGCCCATCACGGGGCGATTGTCCATTGATGGAGTACCAGGAGAGTGTACGCTATATGTTGTATGTTTCAATTCGTGCACAATTATATTTTAATATGGATGGTGAAAATCTAAAAAATCTAACTCCTGGGCCATCCGGCATCAAAAGAAAGGCGTCTGACAAAGGACTGTGCAAGAACACACAATGAAAATCTAGTCTCCTTCATGGAAGCAATCTTGCGAATAGGCCCTCCATTGATATGCTTGGTGTAACTCTAATGGTACTTCCACACCGAAGCCAACCTTACAACTCCGAACTTAGACTGACGTGTGGACGGCTGCGGCAGGCTTGTCTGTGTGAGTTGGCCGTCACGATCGCCTCGGAAGCGAACCCGGGCAAACTCGAACTCCAACCTTCCAACTCGATCTTCCAACGCACGAACTACCCCTCCACACAATCGTCCAAACGTTTGAAGTTGGAAGTTGGCCGCAGTCTGGACTTAGCATAAGGCTAACTAAGCACTATGCGGTTAGCAGTTTTTTCTTTATTTAACAATCTGATTTTATTATCAGTGCTTAAATAATTGGGTATCAATTATATAAAGCCGTTATTATGAAGAATTCAAAATATTTAAAAAAAAAAAATTTATGTAGTTTTAAGTTAATTAAAGTAATAAGTAATTAAACTAGGAGAGATGGGAAGATCCTTGGAACACTTTGTAAACGTTATGGAGCAAATAGCGGGCACCGCTGCTTCTGCTCCTCTTTTACCTGCGCAGTTAGCACCTAATCCTATTGAGAAGCTTTCGGAATTACTGGCCCAAGTTTCTGCTGTTCTACATAATTCCAATCCACTGGAACGAAGCTTGGAAGAAAAAATATCCAATTAAATATTAGCAAATGTAATATCATCTTGTTTACGAGAAATGTCCGTAAAATTGATTTGCCTTACACGATCTGTGATGAAATCCTAAAACGAGTAGACTACATTAGAGATCTGGGAATCTTACTTGACTGGAAGTTTCTGAACATTCAGAAACCATTACCAACACATTGTCAATCAGGCTAATAGAATTGTTATTATTCATCTGCCGTATTATTATTTCTTTACTGCCGGAACGATTGTTTCCACTTTCCGCCGCATTTGCGTGCGAGTGTCTGCAAATCGCATCGTTAGTAGGCACAACTGGCTGCGGTATTATTATTTTACTACTGCGGCGTCCGAATTGGTGCTGCCGCAGACGGATTCTTGCTATTTGCAGTAAGACCGACATGGTCCGTACACGTGTTCCCAGCGCACAAGAAATCAGCTTACTCAGTGGCGTTTCTTCATAGAAATTATACATATCCAGCATAAATCTGACGAGGTCGGACACACCTAACTTCAGTCATCCACCTGCTAAAAGACAGCGCAGAACCTTGCAAAAACAACAGGATGAAGTTTTCAAGATGAAGTTGGCAAAACAAATGATAGGTGCCAAGGGAGAAGACTGGGAGATTATCTGAAAGTCCATTGCAGTGCAACTTAAAGTTTGGATGCTTACCAATTAATAATAGTTCAGAAACTAATATCCAACATCATTTTTTATGCAAAAACAAAAAAATTATCTGATGAATCATCAATCGCCGTAAAATCTATCCAGCAATATTCTACGCCCACACCAACTCCATACTTTATATCATCTTCTAGTTATCCTATACCACGTAACTTAATTTCGTGTCAGCGCCTGACGAGTCCCAGTTGCAGCCAGAAACTGCATCCATCCAATCTTCTTTTACGAATCGGATTATTGTCTTTTGTCAATAAAGCCAACGCTAACCCAATCCGTTGAAATTTCAAAAGTGACGGAGCCATGACACGTTTGCGCACAATTCGAGCGCTACGAATAAGTGCTTACAATGTGAAAGCTAGTTAAATAGGTGAAAAATTTATTTTATTTTTACTGAAATAAAAACTTATTTAGAAAAAGTCGCAGGAGGCGACAATATCGAAGCAAGAGACCCGGCTTAAGCATTTCGCAAATTCATTTCGAATGTGACCGAGTTCGGGAGCGCTGTGAATACGTGTTCACAGCGCAAAAGAAACTAACTTACTGCAAATAGCATGGTCTGGAGGCAACTTCCAACCTGCGATTTCTAGCCAGCTGCTAACAGCCCGATATGTCGGACTGTTCGCAGCATGGTGTGTAGACCACTTTAATATTATTTACCACAAATACTAATATATTTGAAATATTTAAAACCGCAAGAATCAAACAAAGGATTTCAATGGTATATAAGCCCATACAACTTCAACCATTGTCATTCGTTTCTTGGCTGTATTACTAATACCATTATAAACTCGAACTTGTTAAATTGTAGAAAGCATTTTATCTTTAAATAAACTTTTTTTGATTACAAAACTTACTTATTGTGCATTCGCCCGGACGAAAATCCCTAAAGCTGCTCTTCGCCTACAACGTCTGAAGAAGGAGCTAAAAACCTAGATCCTACCGGCCTGAACACAATATAAACATTGGTGTCAGAAGCGGGATTGATATCATCCAAATCATCGATTACCTGAATATCACCAACCGAAGGATGAAGCCTCAAACTGAACGAGGCCAAAACCGAGGTCATAATGTACACGAGGAAACGCAAGAAGACAAAACCAGACGTCAACATCGAAATGGGAGGACACGTCTTAGAATGGAAGGATGAAGTCGTCTACCTAGGCCTGACCATGGACTCACGCCTCAACTGGAAATCTCACATATTCAAGGCACACAACAAAGCCAGAAAGGCAGTCGGCGCGATGAAGCCAATCTTCAACCAAAGAAGCCCGCTACTTCCCAGAACCAAACTCCTTGCCAAAGCCGAAGTTAACATCCTAGGATCACTGCACTCCAGCTGACCTTCAAATCGAAGCAGACGTTTTTGGAGGACTACAACTACACATTGCAGCCCCGAATCCAAGTCTCCAGACTTAATCTGCAAGGACCTATCACGAGAGCTACTTAGGAGCGACTAATCACCCCTCCTTGGAAACACCTCTCAAGAATGCAAATAATCATGTAAGTTATTTCATTGTCAAGTTCAACAGAAGAAACGGTGTCCGCAGACACGAAAACATCTAATCGAACTGCTTAAATTTCAACATCATTCAACATCGGAAGAAAGAAAATCTCTCGGATGAAAGTAAAATAATTGCGATTTGGTATAATTAAAATTAATAAGATAATTAAAATCAGTCAAACTTAAATTATTAAGAATATTAGAATCTTTATAAACTTTAATTTAAAAAAAGAAATTACACAAATCGAAATGGAAGCCGATTCGGCTGTAAAAGGTAGAGAAGCTAGCCTATCTATTTTAATGAAATTTATTTCACCATTTGACGGAAATAGAGATAAATTAACTCCATTCTTATTGAATTGCGAAAGGGCAATCCGACTGGTGCAAGAAAACCAGAAACAACTTTTATTATTTTACATTTTATCACAACTAACCGATAGGGCACAGACGGCATGTTCCAATAAAGTTATCGAAAATTTCGAGCAATTAAAAGAGTTTTTGAAAATTAATTTCGGCGAACCGAAATGCTAAACTCACTTGCTTATCGAATTGCAAAGCTGCAAGCCAAAGCATGGGGAGGATATAGCATCTTTCATGTTTAGAATCGAAACTTGCGTAAAGAAACTAAAAACTTCCATTAATCATTCCACCATAAATAGGGATGAGTTAGAAGGATGTTACGCGAGTACAAGCTTATGTACATCTTATAATAAACTTTACTGAACCTAAAACAAACACATTACGCAAAATAATCTATTTTACCGGTGTCTGAATAGTAGTTTGACCATTTATCAATTGTTTCAGTCATGGAAGGATCTAAAGTCAAACACAAAAAAGAAGGCGTCGAAGCTGCGAGTGGGTATGTGCCAAACGGGAGGGGGGCCGAGCAGACTGCCACCTCTCACCCAAATAGATGAGAATATTCTTGCCATAATGGGGAGCGAAGGGATTGACGGATTAGACAGAGGGGAGCCTCCATTTGTATGTTTCAGATCACATTCATGCACAATTATATTTTAATATGGGTGCTGAAAAGCTTATAGGCAATTTATAATGTTTTTGCAGATTAAAATCGTTCAAATTAGTCGGCCTTTGACTCCGCCTGCAATGCCTGGTCCGGTGCAGCCCAGAGTCGCCCGGCAACGCCAGAACCGGTGTTGCAAGTGGAGATTCTGGGCCGTGAAAAAACAGCGAAATTTTGCAGACTCTACTCAAATAAACCGCCGAAAAACAAACAAGAAAAGACGGGCAAAGAGTGAATCTGACGGCAGCGGTAGCTGCAGCAGCTACGATGCAGATGACACCATCGAATCCGACGTAGGAGGGCATTTTATGTAATTTAAATCAATATTTTGTGTAATGTTTATTTTTGTTAAAGACAGGATTCTCAATTTTGTGACGGAAGATCCAACTCTCTCCACTCGCATGGATTTGATGGTAGGAGGGATTAGCCGTGTGACAGTAACTACCACTACAGGCGTGCCAAGGACTAATGGAAGAAGACAATTTTTCAAGAATTGTTTACTGCAGAAGAATGTTGCGTAAAGTGATGAGGGACCTCAACTTCATGAGAAATATATTATTTACGGATGAGAACCAGTTCACAAAAACAGGTGTACTCAATCTACATAACCTACCACACGGGCTGGACAAAACCCGAAGGCTGTTGGGAGTCTTCAAGTCAAGAAAGCTTTTATAGGGATTTTAGATAATAAAATACTTGGTCCAATTGGGCCGCCTGATTAAATGGTATTTGGAAATTATTCAGGAGCAGTTTTAGAGGATGTGGACTTTGAAACACGGAAGAATGTGATCGGAGCAAAACGGCGCGACATTACATCATCACCAGTTTCCTATGTTACCACCAGGTATATGCCTCCGAGGTCGCCTGACTTAACCCCCCTCTATTTCTATCTATGGGGGGCCCTTAAAGCAAAGGTACGCCAAACCGGTAGCCTGGAGGGAGCAGCTGGAATTTAAATATTCCAAATATTTTAAGACTGCATACCTGCCTTGGGCAAGTAAAAGCATGTGTTGGAGCAAGACGGCGCGACATCACACTACATCATCAGCAGTTTCCTAGGTTTCCATCAGGCCACTGAGGTCTGACTTAACCCCCCTTCATTTCTATCTATGGGGGGCCCTTAAAGCAAAGGTACGCCAAACCGGTAGCCTGGAGGGAGCAGCTGGAATTTAAATATACCAAATATTTTAAGACTGCATACCTGCCTTGGGCAAGTAAAAGAATGTGTTGGAGCAAGACGGCGCGACATCACACTACATCATCAGCAGTTTCCTAGGTTTCCATCAGGCCACTGAGGTCTGACTTAACCCCCCTTCATTTCTATCTATGGGGGGCCCTTAAAGCAAAGGTACGCCAAACCGGTAGCCTGGAGGGAGCAGCTGGAATTTAAATATACCAAATATTTTAAGACTGCATACCTGCCTTGGGCAAGTAAAAGAATGTGTTGGAGCAAGACGGCGCGACATAACACTACATCATCAGCAGTTTCCTAGGTTTCCATCAGGCCACTGAGGTCTGACTTAAGCTTGAACAGCTGGAATTTTCGACAGATTCGGGCTCTCAACATTACATTGTTGGATCCGATTAAAGGAATGTATTTTACATATTTCATATATCTTACATTTCAAAAAAAGGTCAGCTCGTAATAAATCTGAAGATAATAGTTCTCTCTACTACAGTGATATCATTGATGATAAATATAGGCTTGTTTATCCACACCACAATAAAGAAAGCTCCATTAGTAAAAGTTTGGTTAATACTTCCAATAAATATTTCTTTGAACATTTTAGTGATTGCTGAGTATACATATCTGTGTGTATCCCACTTCTGACACCATATAATGTTTGTTATAAACATTGAAACAATTTATTAATTTGAGATAACGTTTATTTTGAATGTGACCGGCTGACTATAATACACACAGTGATTTCCGTTTCCGGATCTAGGAACATAGACAAGTTATTGTCATAGAGATGTTAACATAACATCTCCCTTTTTTGTTATGTTAATTAAAAAAATAACTGTTATGTTAATTAAAAAAAGAAATAAATTTTTTTTTTTTTATAAAACAAAAGGGAGATGTTATGTTAATATCTCTATGACAATAACTTGTCTATGTTCCTAGATCCGGAAACGGAAATCACTGTGTGTATTATAGTCAGCCGGTCACATTCAAAATAAACGTTATCTCAAATTAATAAATTGTTTCAATGTTTATAACAAACATTATAACTTCGTTTAGATCCCAAAAATTTAAATATGGCATTACAAAGGTCACATTATCAGTTACCGACATTTGAGGAAAGTTCACGGAGCAAAAATTTTTTCTCATCTTGATGCAACTTCAGGATATTGGTCAATTCCATTAGATGAAGAAAGTGCAGAATTATGTACATTCAATAGCCCGTTCGGGAGATATTTTTTCAAACGTTTACCTTTTGGTATTAAAAATTCTTCAGATATATTTACTAGAGTCATGAATGAATTATTTGAAAATATAGAAGGTGTAACAATATTTATTGATGATATTTTGATTTTTGGAAAAGATCAAGAAAGTCACGATAAATCTTTAAAACAAGTGTTAGATAGGGCACGGGCAAATAATTTAAAATTTAATTTGAATAAATGTAAATTTAACGTCAAAGAAATTAAATTTCTAGGTCACATATTTTGTGATGAAGGAATAAAAGCTGATTATTCACAAATTAGTGCTATTAGGGAAATGAAGTCACCAAAAGATAAAAAAGAATTGCAAAGATTTTTAGGAATGATTAATTATTTAAGTCCTTTCATAAAAAACATGTCAGAAAAAACTAATGTATTAAGACAATTATTAAAGAAAAATGTAGAATTTATATGGGATGAAAATTATGAAAAGTCGTTCAATGAATTGAAAAATACAATTAGTTCAGAACCAATTTTAACACATTACGATAAAAATAAACCAATTACATTATCTGTTGACTCATCAAAATCAGCAGTAGGTATGGTCATTATGCAAGACAAAAGACCAATAGCATATTCTTCAAAAACACTCACATCAGCACAGACTAGATATGCACAAATTGAAAAAGAATTATATGCTATAGTATGTGGATGTCATAAATTTCATCAATATTTATATGGTCAAACAGTATATGTGCAAACTGATCATAAACCACTAATTACTTTATTTAAAAAATCATTATACGACATACCAGCAAGATTGCAAAGAATGATGCTACATTTACAAAAATATGATCTCATTGTAGAATATATTCCAGGAAAAAATTTGTACATAGCAGATACATTGTCAAGGTCAGCATTGCCAAACACAGAAACATTAACTTTTGAAAGTGATATTAATTTACATGTTAACACTATAATTAATAACATGGCAGTAACACCACAAAAATTAGAAGAAATTAAAAAAGCAACTAGGGAGGACACAGCTTTACAAATTTTAATAAAATACTACATTGAAGGTTGGCCGACATCTAAAAATAAAGTAGACTTTTTAGTTAAACAATATTGGAATATACAATCAGAAATAAATGTGTGTGACGATTTAGTTTTTAAAGGACATTCTTTAATAATTCCTACAGTTATGATACCAGAAATATTAAAGAAAATGCACGAAGGGCATCAAGGGATTATAAAAACAAAGAAATTGGTTAGAGATTTTCTATATTGGTCAAATATGAATTCAGATATTAAAAATATGATTGAAACAATTTATTAATTTGAGATAACGTTTATTTTGAATGTGACCGGCTGACTATAATACACACAGTGATTTCCGTTTCCGGATCTAGGAACATAGACAAGTTATTGTCATAGAGATATTAACATAAAAATAAAGAAGAAAAAACTCTTCCAAAAAAGTTTCAGAGACATGCTTGGGCTTATTATCGACAAACCCCGTCAAGGAAGTGCCAATTCTAATGACGGAGACACGGCAAGAAGATTCTTTGTTAACTATGCATGTAGCACTAATATAACTAGTGTGAAAGAGGAACTAATCAAGAGATAATTTGATGCATCGACTGCACTCACGTGGCTATATTCCCGCCAAACACAAGATATCCAGTTACTGCAGGCATATCACTCTATCAATGTCCAGTTGATTTGTGACTCGGATCTCCGAATCTTAAATGTGGATGCACGTTTCCCTGGGAGCACTGACGATTCATTTATCTGGAGGTCTAGTTCTGTGGAACCCGTGCCGAAGCAACTATACAGTAGTGGTCAATCTGGATATTTTCTTCTGGGGGACTCTGGATACCCATTGCGACCATGGTTAATGACTCAAATCGGTAGGGCTGAACCTGGATCTCCTCAAGACCGATTCAACACAAAACTAACATCATTCAGGTCAACTGTTGAGAGATGTAACGGTGTTTTAAAAATGAGATTCCGTTGTCTTTATAAACATAGAGTTCTTTATTATGCTCTTGAAAAGGCGTCCAAAATGATCAATGCATGCATAGTGCTTCACAATAGTGTGTAGAAGATAAATTTGATCTTTCAGAATAGCTGATTGATCATAATCTAGATTTAGGGCTGATTGCTGGAGGAATGGCTCCACTTGAGCCGGAACCTGGGGCTGTTGATACAATTAACCCAGATTTAGTGGCTGGTAGAGCTGTTCCAAATAGGATAGTTCGGTAGTTTCAACAGATCGTCGACGAAGAAACGGTTACTGAAAAAACGGTACCCGAGGGGATAGTTTTGGACGAAACGTTTCCTGAAGAAACTGCTAAATATGTGGACAAAGCTGTACAGGCATATGTTATATGTAAGTTCCGGAGTATTGGTGTCAACACCCTTACCATCTACCAAAGAGCATTGCTATTTCACATATGAAAAAAGAAGTCATCACCTTTCAAAGGTGAATATATTACATATACTGACAGCGACTCATCCATTGATAACTCATCTAATTATGTGCCGTCTGAAATGGAATACGCGTAATGGAAAGGCATATCACTGCATATGCCCGTACCAACAAAAGAAATATTTAATTCAGTTGCAAAAGATTGGAATTTTACTCACGTCATTGGCGCAATTGATGGAATACATGTTCGCGTACAATGCCCAAAAAATCTGGGACTATGTTTTATAATTATAAAAAGTTTTATTCAGTTGTGCTGAAGCTGTAGTAGGCGCTAATTACTGTTTAGGGTGTGCTAGCTTTTGTTTTTTTATTATTATAATAAAAAAATCAAATACCATCACTCCCGAGTGCAACATTAGACATATTTTTCTGCTTTTCGGTTCGACATCTGGCATTAGCGCCCTTGAGGTGATTTCTCACCTACATAATATATCAATATGGCTAAAAAAAAAACTTAAATTCAATGTAAACAAAACTAAATTTATGAACATTGGAAAACGAGCAACGCAAACAAAAAAATAAAAGACATTTTGATCGACGGTGAAGTTTTGAAAGAAGTGTCAAAAATTAAATAAATGTTGAAGGAGTTAAATATCTTGCCATTTAAACAAATTATTTACTTTAATACTATATTGTTACTCTACAAGATAATCAATGGCTATACGTCTGTTGAATTCCTAAGAAAAATTGATAAACTGCAGAACAAACACACAAATGAGACGAGGAAAAGAAATGAATTGAGACTTGAGAATTTTATTTATTTGGGAATGTAACGTCTCCCCTGGACGTAGCATTGATTAAACCAAAAGAACACGAAGAGGCATATTTCAACCAAAAAAGTTTCCATTCGAGGAATGCTCTCATGGTAAATAAATATTTCTTTTATTGAAATGTATACAGAATAACTTATCATACCCTACAGATTTGCGATTCCAATCTGAAAGTAATAGCTATAAATGCGAGGTATGGAGGAGCATCGCATGACCGCCTTGCTGGCCAGCATGGCCGCACAGAGGCAAGAAGATGCCAAATTTAGAGAGGCGATGTTAGCAGAGTCGTTGAAACTGAAGTGTAAGATATAATTTATTTATTTTTTAAGCCCGTGGGGCTTTTACATCGGTTAATAATGTATCTACACGAGGGTTAGTAATAAACTATGGGTTGCAAAATATAATTTCTTACATTGTAGTAGTTTACAAACGGATAGACTTAAAATAATAATTAACTGAAATTATCAGAAATAATATCTTGACAAAAATATTGTAAACATCGAATTCGTTACATTAAAAATGTCGATATCATTGGTTATTTCAGAACAAAACGTCTCCCCTGGACCTAGCAGTGTGCCTGTGGTTGCCATATGGGACACAGAAGATTGCGAATAATAAATAAGCTCTACGCATAAGTTGGTTAATGTGTTGAATATATTTATTTGAGAGAAATGTCTCCCCTGGACCTAGCAATGTGCCTGTGGTTGCCATATGGGACACAGAAGATTGCGAAGTTACCAAGTTCTTGCTCTATGCATAAGTTGGTTAATGTGTTGAATATATTTATTTGAGAGAAATGTCTCCCCTGGACCTAGCAATGTGCCTGTGGTTGCCATATGGGACACAGAAGATTGCAAAGTTACCAAGTTCTTGCTCTACGCATAAGTTGGTTAATGTGTTGAATATATTTATTTATATGGGACACAGAAGATTGCGAAGTTACCAAGTTCTTGCTCTACGCATAAGTTGGTTAATTTGTTGAATATATTTATTTGAGAGAAATGTCTCCCCTGGACCTAGCAATGTGCCTGTGGTTGCCATATGGGACACAGAAGATTGCGAATAATAAATAAGCTCTATGCATAAGTTGGTTAATGTGTTGAATATATTTATTTGAGAGAAATGTCTCCCCTGGACCTAGCAATGTGCCTGTGGTTGCCATATGGGACACAGAAGATTGCAAAGTTACCAAGTTCTTGCTCTACGCATAAGTTGGTTAATGTGTTGAATATATTTATTTATATGGGACACAGAAGATTGCGAAGTTACCAAGTTCTTGCTCTACGCATAAGTTGGTTAATTTGTTGAATATATTTATTTGAGAGAAATGTCTCCCCTGGACCTAGCAATGTGCCTGTGGTTGCCATATGGGACACAGAAGATTGCAAAGTTACCAAGTTCTTGCTCTACGCATAAGTTGGTTAATGTGTTGAATATATTTATTTGAGAGAAATGTCTCCCCTGGACCTAGCAATGTGCCTGTGGTTGCCATATGGGACACAGAAGATTGCAAAGTTACCAAGTTCTTGCTCTACGCATAAGTTGGTTAATGTGTTGAATATATTTATTTGAGAGAAATGTCTCCCCTGGACCTAGCAATGTGCCTGTGGTTGCCATATGGGACACAGAAGATTGCGAAGTTACCAAGTTCTTGCTCTACGCATAAGTTGGTTAATTTGTTGAATATATTTATTTGAGAGAAATGTCTCCCCTGGACCTAGCAATGTGCCTGTGGTTGCCATATGGGACACAGAAGATTGCAAAGTTACCAAGTTCTTGCTCTACGCATAAGTTGGTTAATGTGTTGAATATATTTATTTGAGAGAAATGTCTCCCCTGGACCTAGCAATGTGCCTGTGGTTGCCATATGGGACACAGAAGATTGCGAAGTTACCAAGTTCTTGCTCTACGCATAAGTTGGTTAATGTGTTGAATATATTTATTTGAGAGAAATGTCTCCCCTGGACCTAGCAATGTGCCTGTGGTTGCCATATGGGACACAGAAGATTATGAAGTTACCAAGTTCTTGTTCTGTACATAAGGTGGTTAATGTGATGAATATATTTATTTGAGAGAAAAATCTCACCTGGACCTAGCAGTGTTCCTGTGGTTGCCATATGGGTCACAGAAGATTGTGAAGTTACCAAGTTCTTGCTCTACACATAAGTTGGTTAATGTGTTGAATATATTTATTTGAGAGAAACATCTCCCCTGGACCTAGCAATGTGCCTGTGGTTGCCATATGGGACACAGAAGATTATGAAGTTACCAAGTTCTTGTTCTGTACATAAGGTGGTTAATGTGATGAATATATTTATTTGAGAGAAAAATCTCACCTGGACCTAGCAGTGTTCCTGTGGTTGCCATATGGGTCACAGAAGATTGTGAAGTTACCAAGTTCTTGCGCTACACATAAGTTGGTTAATGTGATGAATATATTTGAGAGAAACGTCTCCCCTGGACCTAGCAGTGTGCCTGTCATTGCCAGATGGGTCACAGAAGATTATGAAGTTACCAAGTTCTTGCTCTACGCATAAGTTGGTTATGTCCTTGCTTTGGAACAGATGCAATTAAAAGGACCAGATTAAGTTCATGGAGGAATTGCTTGCATCTGATTTATAGAAGTTATCACCTCGTCTTGCAACCTTTAACACGCTGGACGGACATGGTCATAGCCAAAGATGTTCTCGTCGTACACCGTGCTAGAAGATGAAGCCTGCCGATGGATTCAAATATTAAACTAGTCCGTACCAGTTAGCATTTTCTTCATATGATAACCTATCATATAAATAAATCTGTACAATGCTGATAAATTATTGTTGAAACTGGTCATTTTGAATCTTGAAACATGAATATTGAGGATGGCCATTAATACAGAATGAAATGCAAATCATGAAAAACCTTGAGATGATCACTGATGCAGCAGGTTGAAGAATACGGTAGCAGATAGGTTACAGAAGACTGGAGATGGTGCGGCAGGTTGAAGAGCATTGCAGCAGGTTGAAGAACTTTGCAGCAGACTAGAGATGCTGTGGCAGGTTGAAGAACATCACAGCAGACTGGAGATGAGCAGATTGAAGAGCATTGCCGCAGGTTGAAGAACATTGCAGCAGACTGGAAGTGCTGCACCAAGTTGAAGAACATTGCAGCAGTTTGAAGAACATTGCAGCCGACTGGAGAATTTTGGACATTGCTTCAGACGAAGATTTGTGCAACAGGTTGAAGATCTTTGCCCCAAAATAAATTTGAAGAATGATGCCGCTGTTAATGTTGCGGCAAGAACATTTTGACATGTCACAGTTCGTTATTTCACACACTTATTCTTTCTTTGCTAACATAGTTTTTCCTTTATTGGCATTGGTTTATGTCAAACCGTTCTTTAATGACAAAGTCTCTCTTTGAGAGGCAATAGTTTATGTCCAACCCCTCTTTGCCGACATAGTTTCTCTTTTATTGGCAGTAGTTTATGCCAACCATTATTTAACGTCAAAGTTTCTCTTTGAGAGGAATTAGTTTAAGTCCAACCCTTCTTCGCTGACATAGTTTCTCTTTTATTGGGATTGGTTCATGTCCAACTATTCTTTAACAGAAAAGATTCTCTTTGGGACACATTCATTTTAAAAAATAACAATATAATTTCTTTTTCATCGACACTAGCTTATGCCAAACTATTCTTCAAAGACAATTAATCTTCCCATCGATCAGCATCGGTTTTTGCCAATCTAATCATTATTGATAAAGGTTCTAGGTTACCTTTTTATTGTTCTGTTTCATGAATCGTTTAGATTATCACTATAATGTAAGGGTCTATGTGACTAGTGTTGCTGTAGTGATTCAGGCTTGCAAGACGGGGCGGGACGAGGTGCCCTCGAGCTGCGGGTTGGTGGTGCTGTACCCGGTCCCCCCGCGCTGCAGCGGAATGATGTCCGCCTCTGTGAGCGGTGTGCCTGTGAGGGGGTGCAGCCAGTCCTGGCGGATCACCTTCTGCAGACACTCCTCCGTCACCACGTGGCCCGTGGTCGCCAGCACCACGCAGGCCACCGAATTGGATAAGATGTCGTGGGTCACGGGACACATGTATCTGGAACAAATCATACACATCAAACAACCAACCAATCTAGTCTTCTTCAACAGAAGCAATCTTACCAACAGTTCCATTGATATGCTTGGTGTATCTCTAAGTGACTAGCTCAGGTACGGGGGCTCCATCCAAGCCAGTCAAGTCGGCATACTGTACAGAGCGCACAGATACTGCAGATACTACGTAACTGCTGGCCCTGTACAAACTGCTAGTGTGCCCCACGGTATATTTGGCAGCAACCTCTACAGAGCAATGGGAGATGCTCTGAGGAACCAGCTTCATTGATCGCTTCACCACTGGTGTAGTGGTGCAGTCAGGAAAACATGCCAAGCACGCGCCCAACAATTATATACAGTTGACATTTATCACATGAGAATGGGTTGCATCTAGAAAATCTGTGAGTGAGGAATTAATGTAAAACAATGATTGTTCTGTTCTTACCGGTTCTCCTTGGCGATGAGCGACTTGGTGTCATCGGGGTCCTTGACCAGGGTCCACTTGACGTCCACCAGGTCCTTGAGGCGCAGCGGGCGGCCCGTGACGGGGCAGAGCACCCCGCCCTCGGGACGCTGGACGCGAGCTCTCTTGGCGTCGGGCAGTTGGGACGGCACCCAGAAGCTGGGCAGCTGGGAACTGCGACCTCCCGCCATGTTGGAGATGGATTCTGCAAACAATGCACGCGGTTATTATATTGGCATATAGAGTCCGTTAATCTCTCTCTCTCTCTCTGGCTAGTTGGCTAGTGTGTTCGCTTGTCGGAACAACTCACCTAGGGTCTCATACAAATCCCCGTGTCTTTCTTACTATAATGGTTAGAAATATGATCTACAAGGTGTTACAAAGAGAAAATACCAGACTTTATATTCAAATCTAAAAGTTAACTGCAAAATAATTTAAATGTACGCCTTTATGAAACCAAAGTTTCCCACTGCTTTTGAAATTTTTTATTAACCTGTTGAAAGCAATCATAGAAAAAAAATATTTTTTCAATACAACGTAAAATATTTGACAGTTCTCACCTTTCTTACGAATTCAATTTTTATAACATTTCTTTTGTGATATATTACAAAAATTACATCAAAATAATGTAGATAAAACGATCTTTCTAATAATCACTCAAATCTATGCTTTCCACAATGGATTTATATTTAAAAAAAAAAAAACAATTAATAAATATAGACTTCGAATATGACAGCGTTCATATTATCAAGCGGCAGCCATTTTGTCCGCCATCTTTGGGACACTATCTGCGGGCCCTGTATAGTACGCCCAATTTTTGAGAGGCTAACTTAAATCTGGCTCCGATAGAGCCCCCGTACCTGAGCTGGTCATTTAAGAGTTACAGAAAGGTCTGTATGGGGATTGTGTTGTGAGCTATATGGTAATATGGCCACTGATATTTGATATCTATAGCTAGATCTGACGGCCACATTAATTTGTAAATAATCATTTTGATAAGTCATGTAATAATTTCGTGGCTTGAAGGGTTTTAACAAACCACAGTCAGGAAGTATAAAGACTGATTATAACTAATATGTTTATTACGTCATCTTTTAATTTAAATAACCAACCGTCGCTTGGTTTATCACCAGAGGAGTAGGCAGAGAAGGTAGACCACACTGCCACACAACACACTCCGCGCTTCATTCAAATTCATGCATTATCTCAAATCAATTTTTTGATTATTGTTTTATAAACATCACCAAAATTGTACGCTTTAACGACCTACGCTAACTAACCATCACGCAGTTTCTCCTTGGAGTAGGCAGAGAGGACGGACTGCCAAACAACTCAGTCTTGGCACACTTTCTTTGCCTCATTCATGCATATTAAAAAATACAAAATCCTGATCAAACAATGGATCATCGAAAAAGGTCGTGCAACAATTAGTCACCTCACCCAAATATAATCGTATATCTTATTATTGTTACCACTACCTACCAACCTGAAAATTTTGTCAAATATTTTTGCTTTATTGAAAAATGTACTTTATATTATAATTAAAAAATATTTGTAAACTAGTCTGTAAGGCCAAAAAAAAATGTAAACCTTATGATATAGATTCAATAAATAAATATTCTTCTATTATTCTGACTCTTGACATGGTCCAACTTAAGTATCTGATTCACTCGATCGTGCCGTGTCTTCTTTGGCGTCCCCGACTTCTTCGACCATTCACACTTGCATCATATATCTCTTTACACTTCTTTCTTAATTTTACTCACTACGCTTACATCAGCCTTGCATTATTTGCGGAACTCCACATTTCTCACACAATCATAAATGGATTTACCTCTGCCAGTTCCATGCCTCGCTACCATACATCAGGGCAGGTACCAGCACTCCATTGTGGACTGCTAGTTTCACTTCTTTGGACAGTTTTTCGTTAGAGCTAACGGCATTCAGTCCTCCATTAATGGAGTTACCTGCATTTACCCTTCTTTCAATATCCCTATCAGCCTTCCCAACTTTCGTAAACATACTTCCCAAATACACAAAATTATCCAGCTGCTCCAAGTAGGTATGCATCATTCATAAAAAAAATTTAAATAAATAAAAAATTTAAAAATTAACAACTTACATTTGAATGCGTTTTTAAAATACATTATTGTAAAAGAGTATTAGGTACATAAAACATAAGCAGTAAGTTTATCAACTATCCCTGAAGCTAATTTGTTCACTTTTGGGAACAACTCATAGAGGCCCTCATAGAAATCGTTGTGTCTCCCTTACTATCATAATTAGAAATATGATCTAATAAATTGATTTTTAAAGATTGTTATTTTAAAAAATTATTTTGATCAAAAATTAATTTTAAGAAGTATATAATTTTCATTCATTTATCATCTCCACTTTGATCATTTTTATGGCAGTTTGCGATACAATACGATTGTACCACCCCAGCCAGGAGCAATCCTGTCCCGGTAAGACCGGTACACCAGGGGGCACTGATTTGTTAGGATTAGGAACAAGTGCTCTGAGGATAGGAAGGAGGTTGGAATTTAATCGACCGGTATACATGGCAACCTAATAAGCCAATATTGGAATTTAGGATGGGCAGGAATAAAGGAATGGATTGAGCGTTATGATTTTGTATTTCCTTTCTTTATGCCTTCCTTATTCTTGCCTCTTCTTGGATCTTCCTGTCCCTTCTTAGTTTTTCTTGTATCTTCTTTTCTATTCCTGCTTCTTCTAGTCTCTTCTGGGATCCTTTCGTCTCTCCTTGACCCTTTTTACTAATTCTCGTCTCTTACGCATAAATTCTCGCATTTCATTAGCAGCTGGGACGCGGCCGTGAGAGGTCCTGTTCGCGCCGCTCTCATTCAAAACATTTTGTAATAAAAGGAAAACTTGTACCGTTTGGCTTCGTGGTTGTAAAAACATCCGCCTGCAGCGCTGTTAATAAAGTCGGAATAAATTGCTGGATATTACCTTTTAACAGCAAAATACTTAAAATTTTATAAAACCTAAGTTTCCGACCACATTAAAAAAAAAAATTAACTTTAATTAAATATTTTTACTTGAAACGACAAAAAAAAGTGAGGTGACAATAACATTTATAATGCATTTATCTAATTTTAGTTAGAAAAAACGTAGGTCATTTTTAAAACTTTCGTTAGCATGAAAAATTTTATATTTCAAAAATAATAAGTTTATTTCTAACCTATATATACAAAAATGAATCCCTATTTTCCTTGGTAACGCCATAACTTCAGAACGACTTAAACGATTGCGATGAAACTTTGGGGATTTGATGTGCGCATGTCCGCGATGGTTATAGGATAGTAGCTCTGGCATTATGAAATGCGATGAAAATTTTGTCAGTTATTGTGAACATGCCCGCAAAGGTTTCCATATTGCGATATTCCTATATCGATGAGCTCAGGCGTTTCGAAATTTGAAAAAAAAAAATGGGTCACAAGCGAGTTGTTTGAAAAAAATGGATGTATTTTATGGAGTTTAGCAGCCGGGAAAAGGCGGAACGGGGATGGGAATCCGGGAGTATTTGGGTAGAGGGTTCGTTGGAGAGGGGACGAGGGAGGGGGAAGGAGGAGAAGGTAGGTTATTATTATTATTATTAGTAGAAGGGGAATGAGCAAGGGGAGGTTTGCGAGAAGGAGGACACAGCAGGAGAGGGAAGGGGGAACGCGGGAGGTGAAAGAGACGCGGAAGGAGAAGAGGAGGCGGAAGGGGAAGGGGAACGGGGACTAATGGAAAGGACACGCAGGGAGAATCAATTTCCTTATTTAAGTTGCGTTCCAATGCATGCCGGGTATCAGCTAGATATGTATAAGATTTGAAAGCGAATCATCACTTTTCAAAAAACAGTTTTTAGTTTTCTGATACATTCAGAAATATTCCAATTTGGATTTTATTACAAAGTGGAAATATTTTGACTTTCCGACAAAATAGGCCCGAGGCCTGAGGCATTACGGTAAAAAAAAAAGTGTTTTTTTCTAATATTCAAAAGAAACTGTGCAAATGTCATTATTTACAATTTAAAAAAAAAAACAAAATGGCGGCAAATGTGATATTTCTGAGAGAAATTTCGAACTGTTGTTGAATAAAAATGTAATTTAATGCATATTTTACCATATATCCAAGCGAAATTAGTTGTTTATTGTAGTAATTGTTGAAATGAAGTGTAATTTCTATAATTTGTGCATTAAAAAGCAAAGGTTATTAAAATATTACCAGGAAACTTTACCGCGAAACATAACTTTATCAAAAACAAACCACAAATATGGCGGCAAAGATTATGCTACTGCTACAATAACAAATGGAAACACGTATACCTACGTATAATATTACTTGAAATAATTTGAAAATGTCTGATATTAGAATCCTTGGACATCGAAGAACTGATTATATTATAAATATTTACGAATTTAACCAAATTAGGTAATTTTTCATCAACAATAATATTTCAAAATAATAATAATAATAAGTGCGCAGATAACAGAAAAGAGAGGTTATGTTGTTTTACAAAAATTAAATAAAAATATAATGTGACATACCTTTAGAATTTCCACTAGTAGAGGCCTTTGATGTTGAAGAACTGACGATATTTTTCTCATTATTCATGAATTTAACCAAATTAGATCGTTTTTCTGCAGCGGCAATTTCAGCCAAATCGTCATCATCGCGTTTCTTTTGCCTCTCGAATTCCTTCAGTTTCCTGCTGTGCTCGTTCTTCTTGGTGATTATGTATTGTAAAATAGCTTCCTTGTCGAAGAGGAAGCCATCTTTCGTAACGACGGGATCACGACACGGTTGGAGAGTTAGGTTGCAACAATCGAAGCCTTTTACAGAATCCTTGCCGACACGTTGATGGACAGATCCATAGCCTGAGGCTGCAGCGTCCTTTTTCTTCTCGTGATACGTGTACACGGCTCCGGCGGTGCAGTTTCTGGCATGGCGCGTCATTTTAATATTAAAATCACGTTACCAGAATGATGTCAACGAGCGAAGAAAACACAAATGAACAACGAACGAACCGGAGCCGGAATGTGCTAGAAGCAGGGTTGCCAATGCTCATGTTCCAAAATACCGAGAGCAAAATGGCAAATTCCCCACACGTAGGGTTACCAGGTCCGAAAATGAGTTTTCCTGAAAAAATCCTAAATGGCGTGGGGAGAGAATTTCAGGTTTTGCCTTGCTCCTTTGTAACTTCACACTTCTTTAACCATTTATCCATTTTAAAAAAGACTCTCACAAAGCTCACGTTATTACTTATTATTTTATTTATCTGCGTTATAAACAGTCTACATTTACTTATGTATGATAGTGAATTATGATTATGTCATTGACCAATAAAATAACGATACAGGACCATAATAAATAAATAAAAATATTGAACAATATACCTAATACAAACAATTCTGATTAAATGCATCTTCAATTTACAAAGTGTTTTATGATATACATATTTCTAAGGTTTACACTTAAATTTTAATGGATACAATAAAAATTATAAAATAAACTTTCCAACAACAAATCACCAATTCATCAAAAACCACAAGACGTACGTAAGAAAAGAATCCTTCATCCTGTCTTCTGTCATAGAAGTTCCATGACTAGTTTGGGTCCCGAACTTAGGGAATCCCCCGACATTATCATAAAATAAACTACGAAATCTTCCACCGAAAGAGCTTATTTTTCAATATGGTTTGAAAATCAAGAAATGCCTAGAATCCCCGCATTTTCCCCACAAAAAGTCATTCCCCGCAAAATACCCAATTCTTAAAAAATCTGAAATATTCCCCGCAGTTTGGGGAATTCCCCGCAAATCGGCAACCCTGCCTGCGAGACACTGCAAAAAAAGCAATCAACATTATCAACAACATCTAGAAGTAAACAAATATGAGTGGTTTATGGTGGTTTATTTATGAAACAAATGTTATCTACCGCATAGAGAATGACCACATCCGTTTATTCCGTTTCCGTTTACTTTGATTTAATGATAATCAATGATAATATTTTGACTGCTGTCGAGCTCGAGCGGATAATCAATTAAAATAACATAAAACATAATCAAATCAAAAAATATTTATTGTACAAAAAAAAAATACAAAGGGTGTAGCTTATTTTTTTGTACCTTTATAATCAAAGCCTTTTAGGTATGCGTTTTTTTTAAATAATAAATAATACCTGGGAGAAGAGGTAGAGGAGTTCCTGTATCATATGGTCCTGTTCCTGGTGTTCCTGTATCCTGGGATGGGTTTATTTATGTCCTGTATTGTTTAGTTCGGACATGATCATGGACATGATTCGGACCAATTCGGACGTGCAAAGTTACTTACAGATTTTGATTTTTGTAAGTCATAAATACATATAACATGGATGTAACAACTTTTATTCGCCACACCGGGATACAACCGTCATATATGGATTTATAACAGTGTGTAAATTGTAAATATGCCAGATTATGTGGAGCAAAGAATCCACAAGATATCGACTAAATTGCGAAAACATCGCTACATTGACACAGCTCATAAATATTGCCACAGAGTCACAGCTGTTCAAAGCATATGTTAACAGCTTTCAAACTTTATGGGGTAGGTTTACAAGCGGAAAAACCGAAATAATTACAGACTCCGAGACGACAGCGAATCAGGCAGCGAAAATTATTATTAATAAACCGGAGGATTTTTTATTTCGAAGTTGGTGCACCTAACGTGCAGGGGGGATCCTAATTCCTTGATCACTCGTACAGAGTAGATGAGCATGAGCGAGACAGTGCTCTCGAATCGCAGAACTCGGTGTTTTTATATATTTTTTTTTTATAGAGAAACCTCACAAGAGTCCCAACTGCTCCCTTCTGGAGCCAGTGAGACTACGGCATCCCCAATTGGAGTATGTTGTGAGGCTGAAGGTAAGTGGGGAAGGGAAGGAGATGGGGAAGAGGAAGGTGGGAAAGTACCTGGCTATTTAGATCTAGTCACTAAACACGGCTAAAAACATTTTATTTTTTTATTTATTTATTTACATTTGATACATTTAAAGCCAAAATAACAGAAATAATATTACATAATAAGAGAATATATTTAAAATGAATACAAGTGTTATTACGTTGTTTTAGGTCGATATTAGTTCCTAGCTAGGCAGATTGCCTGTTCTAAGGAACCAAAGTGTGTAAAGTGCCAAATGCAATTTAAATTATTATTATTTTTTTTAATTAATACCTATATACTAAGTTTTTACTAAATGTGCCATTCATATACTATACATTATTAAGCAACGTTTCAATTCTGATGGTGGTTTTACACCAGGGCGATACTGAGAGTATCTTCCACTCTGGAACGTGCCGCAAATATAGTATATATTATTTTTATGAATTAATTGTGAAATAACACAAATTAATCAAATAAAATATATTTGCGCACGCCGGGTTCGAACCAGCAACCTTCCGATTGGGAGTCAAGTGTCTTACCACTCGGTATGTGTAAACAAATCACCGAGTTAAAGGGCGAGACAGTCTCTCGGACCCTGTTCTATCTACTAGACCGAGTGCCCACCCCCGCACTGACTCGCTTGTCCACTCGGCAGGTATAAACATGCACTCTGTGCGTACTCACCACTCGGCACACTCATGCACTCTGTGTGTACTCACCACTCGGCACACTCATGCACTCTGTGCGTACTCACCACTCGGCACACTCATACACTCATGCCCTCGTCCAAACATAATTTCCCTTTTCCTGCAGCATTTTCCTTAATTGTTAAGCTAAGAGCGGTATGAGCATTTTCATCCAATTTTTAATCATCTTTTTGCAATCCATTGTCTCGCTAGTCAGCAGCGTCGAAACTGAACTGACTGACTGACTCTTTTTTTTTTTTTACATTAACTCCACAAAGGAGGCCCTAAAGAAAATAATTTCCCTCAGGGTATGTGTAAACATCTATGTCATCTTTTAGGTAAGATGCTGTGTGGAGGGTCTATTTCAGGAGAGGAAGGAGTGAACATGGGTGTTTTTTTTTTTTTTTTTACATTAACTCCACACAGGAGGCCCCGAGGAAAATAATTTCCCTCAGGGCCTATGTCATCTTTGAAGATGCTGTGAGGAGGGTCTTTTTGAGGAGAGGAAGGAGTGAACGTGGGTCTTGAAGAGACCCATGTTATAGGAAGCAGGAAACACAGAGGCCGGCAAATCGTTCCACAGCCGAGCTGTTGAACACAAGAACGAGTCGTAGAAGCGTCACGTTCTCATGTGACAAATGTCAACTGTGTACATATGTAGAAATAAATCAAATTTTAAGCAAGGGTAAATCAATCTCCTTTGGAATCCCGCAAGGTAGTGTGCTTGGGCCAATATTGTTTCTTATTTTTATAAATGATTTGTGTAGTCTGAATATTCATGGAAATATTGTTAGTTTTGCAGATGACACTGCCTTAATATTTGATGGTAAAACTTGGGATGAAACATTTGACAAATGTAATACAGGTTTAAGAGTAGTAAATAGTTGGTTGAATAATAATATCTTAACTTTGAACACACAAAAAACCAAATATATCACTTTTAGTATTTCAAGTAAAAGTCAGCCTTCTGCCACTCATAACTTGATTATTCACAATTGTTTGCAAACATGTAACTGCAGCCCTTTAGAAAATGTAGTCAACATCAAGTACCTCGGTGTAAAAATAGATAAATTTTTGAGATGGAACGATCATGTTAATATGTTAGTGAATAATACTAGGAGACTTACCTATATCTTTAAAGAACTGAGACATATACTAGACAAAGAAAAGCTAAAAACAGTTTATTTTGCAATAATCCAGTCTCTGCTTTCTTATAATATATTGTGCTGGGGATCCTGCCCAAAGACTTATATGCAACCACTTAATATTGCCCAAAAACTAATCCTTAAAGTTATGTTTAACAAAAAATTTACATATCCAACTCATTTACTTTTTAAGGAATGTAACGTCATGAATATAAAACAGTTGTTTATTATACAAACACTTTGTAGATTTTTTAAAAATATTAATATTGCAGAAAGAACGCAGCAAATTCGTTCTACGAGAATTGGCTCTGGTCTGAACTTTATGCCAATTCAAACTAAATCTTCCTTTGCTCAAAGAAACTATTTTTACCAGGCTCCACTCTTATTTAATAGCCTTCCAGAATATGTCAAGTCATCTAATTCCTTGTATACTTTTAAAAAGAATCTCAAATTATTTTTATTTGCCGAGGATTGCCAATTATTTTTTTCATCTTTGTCCTTCATAAATTAAAAGTATATTCTATTGTCTAAATCATTTTTTCATCTTTGTCGTGCTAAATTAATAGCATAATATATTATATACATATATTTATTATTTATCTTAGTCCTTCAAAATTCAAATGAACTATGGTCACCCTACTTTGTTTACATTGTAATGTGCCAAGACTGCCAAGGGCCTTTAGCTTGTCCAGTATCTGTGTAACAATATTGTTTTTTGAAGTATCATTTTTATTTTACCTATATTATTTGTGTTTTTTGAAGTATTATTGTGTTTTTTGAAGTATTATTTTTGTTTCCTTTTGTGTTATTTTGTTACTTTGTAAATAATTGTTAACCTCAACACAGGCTTGTCCTAGTGAGGTTAAAAATTGTATTGTAAACTGAAAACTAAAATGTGAAGAAGAAACAATAAACAATAAATAAACAATGTTGGGCGCGCGTTTGGCGTGTTTCCCGACTATGCACCGGTGGTGAGGGGATCAATGACGCTAGCTCCTCGGAGCATCTTCTATTGAAATACCGGTAGAACAAGGGTAGCATTCCCACCCGACGCCTGTGCTCTAAAGATTGCAATCCGTTTGTTAAGACAGGAGAATCTATCAAGCGGACCGCCCGTTTCTGCACAGAGTCGAGGGTGTTTTTCAGGTACATCGGGGCTCCAGACCAGAGATGGCTGCCAAATTCAACAGTGGGGTGCACTTGCGATTTGTACAGGGTTAGCAGTTGTGTACAATTAAAGTATCTGCGGGCCCTGTACAGTACTCCCAGTTTCTGAGAGGCTAACTTAACTCTGGCCTCGATGCTGGTATCTGAGCTGGTCACTTAGAGTTACACCGAGCATATCAATGGAGGACCTGAAGAAGACTTGAAGAGACTCGTGTTGTAGGAGGGAGGAAACACAGAGGCCGGCAAATCACTCCACAGCCGAGCTGTTGAACTCAAGAACGAGTCGTAGAAACTGTTGATTATGTTGAAAAATACTTTAATGAATTTGTAAGAATACTTGGAAGAATCTCATGAGCCATGCGAGAGGGCATGGAGAATCCGCCACAATAATGAGCTCTATCATTCTACCAAGCTCCCAGATTCTCTACCCATAGAGTAAGATGGGCACGACATGTGCACAGAATGCCAAGCACACGAATAGCAGGTCCATTCTAGTGGAAGAGTTGCCCTGGTATAAAAGCAACCATTCAGAATAAGGAAGTTGAGTGAAAAATATTTTGACTTATAAAAACTATGTTCATGTAGATGACATGCAAACTTAACCGTTTGAATTTTATTAAAGCCCGCCATAACACCCGGTAAGACGCGGGAGAGTGTGTGACGTGTGACGTCGTCTCACGTCATCTGGTAAGAACAACTTTTTTGTAATTTTTTTAGTCCGTATTAAGCGTGTCCCGGTTTTGTAAATATTTACCATTATATTTCACACAAACGGGGACCAGATGACGTCACACACTCTCCCGCATCTTACGGGGCGTTTTCGCGGGCTTAATAAAATTCAAGCTTGTAGAATTAATTTAATTATGAAATTTAAGTTTGCATGTGAACATTGATAGAAAAAAAAATTAAAAAAAAAAGGAATCAACTTCCCTATTGAAACGTTGCTTGAAATGGCTTTAGCCGTGTTTGGTGACCAGATCTGAATAGCCAGGTACTCCCCCACCTTCCTCTTCCCCTCCCCGCTATCTTCAGCCTCGCAACATACTTCAAACAGGGATGCCATAATCTCATTGGCTCCAGAAGTTGAGACACTCCATTGGTTGGGAGAAGTTGAGACTCTTTGTTGACAGTTCGTTACAGCACAACTTAATGTGTTTTTCAGGTGGGCTCCAGACCAGAGGTGGCTGCCAAATTCAACAAAATGATATTACACACTAGAATTAGTTTTATTTATTTAATATTTATTAATTTTTATCACTTAAATTCAAAGAAACATTATACATAATATTTTGCAGATAAGATATTGATAAATAAACAAAATAAAAATTATACTTTTGAAATTAAAGATAAAGACCATAAATTAACTAATTCCGGAATATATAAACTCAAATGTAATGACTGTTCCTCATTTTATATCGGGAAAACAACGCGTAATTAGAAATTAGAATCAAAGAACACTTAAGGTGTCTTAATAATAATAATTTCTCCGATTTCGCTAACCATATAATTGAAAATAACCATAGTTTTGAAAAAAATACAGGGATAAATATTCTTCACATTAATAATAAAGGAAAACGCTTCGATAACTTAGAAGCTCTAGAAATAAAAAAATCCCTTAAAAATAATGAGTCGATTGTCAATAAACAAAAAATATTAACCTATAGCCCAATATTAAATCTCTTCCCATTCGGTGTCCATTCTGTCCCCACTTACTCTTCATCAATTCCTAGCCACGCCCCCCCCCCTACCACAACACCTACTGATAAATTGTACCCACCCACTATTTTGTAATTGTCATCATTATATGTTTGCCCTGAAGAAGGAACGGTTGTTCCGAAACCGGTCGGCGTGTAACTAAATAAATCAGTGGTTGTAACTAAGATATATTGTTTCATTTAATTATAAAATAAAAATTTATTATCACACACTCCATACATCACACTTTAAATTTACGTGACACCTCGCTAGAGCATCCTTGTCTACACAGTTTAAAGACAGGGGAACCATATCGCCACTCGGTTGGGCAACACTGTGAGGCGGATAAAGGTAGGGGCTGGGGGAAGGGATTTATTAATGTGGGTCTTGAAGAGGCCCTCATTATATGAAGGAGATCAAAGCTGCTAGCTCATTGGAGCAGACTACATTGAAATACCTGCAAAATGGACTCAGCATGCTTACATTGCATCTGTGCATTAGAGACGGCAATCGGTCTGTTAACAATGGACAAATCAGACGAACCGCCTGCCTTTGCACAGAATTTAGTAGGTTTATCAGGTATTTTGGGGCTCCAGCCCAGAGGTGGCTCCCAAATACATCACAAAGTATTGCAAATCTGAGTTTTTTTTAACATTATCTCAACATTGTAAGCCCTACATAAAAAAATACAATTTTATAAAATAGTGGTAAATATTACACAAGTATATCATTTTTTTTTTATTAACTCCACACAAGAGGACCTGAACTATATCATCTTTGGGATGCTGTGTAAAGGTGAAGAAGACGAGGAAGTTCTGAAACGGAAAAAAAGGTATGAAGGTGGGTAGAAATCTGAGGGTCAGTGTGTCCAGGAGTGATGGACGTATCAATTCATCCCTCCCACTACGATGCAAGGCGATAGGTTGAGAGAGTCCAGCTGGAGAGGTATAGGTTAGGTCTCGCTCAACCAGTCTCTCCCGATGCGGCCCCCCCACAGTAGGTTGGCAATAGCATCTGCTACCAAGACCTAGACAATCCTCACCCCATGAACCTGGGCACCCCTAAGTCATTGATCGTAGTGAACCACTTGGGGTGACCTATTGCAGAGGTGTCGGTTATCAAATAAGATTTATGTCTTTCATTAATATTATTATTTAGTGTAACTCTATTACAATTTGACACCCTTTCATTTGTATGTATTTTCAACTCTTCCATTATCAATTAAACTATTTTCACTTTCATTTGAAACCATTTTAGCATCTCCAGTTGCATCACTCGATCCAAAACTCCTTGTGATTCCTCTAAAGTAATCACTTGAAGAAATTCTAGGAACATTTGTATTATGATCACCCCTCAAATTTGCACAATTATCTTTAGAAATCGGCATAAGTCTAAAATTATCATTTAAAACCTTTTGTCTATCATTTTCAACATACAAATCTCTTACATTATCATTTAAAACTTTTCCAACAACATTAGAAACTCTCCACGAATCATTTGAAACTCTCTCCGCATCATTCCTAGCCAACGAAACACATGAATCTCTTAAATTATTAATTAAACCTCTTCCAATCACATTTGAATCTCTTTGTGAGTCATTTGAAACTATTCCATTATCTAGATTCAAAACTCTATTATGTGAAACTCCAATATTATTATTATTATTCAAACCTCTTCCAATCACATTTGAATCTCTTCGTGAGTCATTTAAAACTATTCCGTTATCTAGATTCAAAACTCTGTTGTTATCATTATGTGAAACTTCAATATTATTGGTTGGAGCAATTTTTGACTGACTGATACAAGTTTGTTGTAATGTCGTATCAAAATTTGAATTAATATTTAAAACATTAATGTTAGTTTTAAATGTGTTGTTTACTTGTGGATTAGAACGGAAAGCAGACGCGATTTTAAAACTTGAAACGTTGGTTCTTTCGACAGATTTGTGCGCAGAATCTTGTGTGTTCGCTACACTTAAATTGACAACTCTGTCGTTATTTTTCATTTGAAGAATTTGAATGTTTCCAGTGGCGATTGTCGCAAAATCTTGGACGGTCGAACGAACGATTCTAGAATTTAAGATAGTAATTTTGCCGTTAGTCTGTTTTTCAATGACTGAGTTTCTGGGCGGTTCCGTGTTGCCGGCGGGTAGGATATATTGATTGGTGTCGCCGCTTGTGGCCGTTGAGGTTGTTGGTATATTATTGTTGTCGGTGGGAGCTTGGACGACGTCTGATGATTTGTGGCGTTTGACGTGGGCATTGAGAGTTGCCTGCCGAGTGAATCTGAAATAAAAAAAAAAACATTAAAAATCAGTGTGGAAGAAAATGTTAGTAACGCCACGATGACAGACCATTAAACATAATAGAAACACCTCTGGTCTGGAGCCCCAAAGTACTTGAAAAACACCCTCGACCTCGTGCAGAAACGGGCGGTCCGTTTGATAGATTCTCCCGTCTTAACAAACGGATTGCAATCTTTAGAGCACAGACGTCGGGTGGGAATGCTATCCTTGTTCTACCGGTATTTCAATAAAAGATGCTCCGAGGAACTAGCGTCATTGATCCCCTCGGCACCGGTGCATAGTCGGGAAACACGCCAAACGCTCGCCCAACATATGTACACGGTTGACATTTGTCACATGAGAACTGGTCGTTTTTACGACTCGTTCTTGAGTTCAACAGCTCGGCTGTGGAATGATTTGCCGGCCTCTGTGTTTCCTTCTTCCTACAACATGGGTCTCTTCAAGGCCCATGTTCACTTCTTCCTCTCCTCAAAAAGACCCTCCACGCAGCATCTTCAAAGATGACATAGGCCCCGAGGTAAATTATTTTCCTCAGGGCCTCCTGGATGGAGATAGAGTAAAAAAAAAATAATTTATAATATATATTAAAAAAATAATAAAAACAGTAGTGATTCCTAACATTTTTTTACATTAACACCACACAGGAGGGTAAGCTATATAAACTAGAAGAATCGTATTTAAGAATCACATTCGAGATCTAGCCTTTCTGCGTAGTGTTAATGTTCTTACAATAATTCATCATAAGAAATGTCTGAGATTTGTCTACATGAGGGAATAAAGCTACTACCCGTGGCTCTATCCTACCAACTTTCTCTTGGGCATGCTTGGAATGAACCATCTATGCTCAGAAGGGCTGTGCAATTGTAACACATTTCTTCAAAATGATTCGTGGATGGTTTGAAAACTCGGCTAACATGGAGAGCGTTCATTTCTATGTTCCCGATGGTTATATCCGTCACCGACAACATAGATTGTTTTCGGCTTGCAGGACTAACTTGCCAATGGTCATGCTGGTGGGGAGAGCTATCTTGTTGTTAAATAGAATCACTTCAAATATTGATATGTTTACAATCACCAAACAGAATTTACACGGCAAGCTTTGTTGCTGTTAGTATAAATCTGCTTTACGTTTATTCCTTGGTGATGGGCGTTTTTTGGAGTTTGCACGACTGAGAGGAGCTTAATGGTTGCTTGTCATTTGTATAGAATTTGAAGCGCATTTATCCATAAGATACTTATTGTTTTCCTTATCTGTATTTTAAAAACGATGTGAAATAATAATTTTGTAATGTTTTTTTAAAATGAACTGATTTGAAAAATCATCTGAAAAAAAATAATGACAACCTTTTGTGGCAGACCGGGCATTCCTTCAGTCTGGTATCGCTGTGCGTGTGCATGTGCGCACGGAGCGAGTTGGAGTGGGCGAAGCGGGCTGCGCATGTGGCGCACACGTGGTCACGCACGCCACTGTGCACACGAGCGTGGGACTTCAGCGAGGACTGCAGACAATAAAGGTTATTATACATTAAGGTGGGTCATTTAAAAAAAAGTGTTAATTTCAAATTATAAGAGCGATAAAAGGGTGCCAAATAGGTTCAAAACGACGTGTTTAAAATTTTAAAATTTTCTGATACGATCTTCTTCCTCCGGATTCACTTCAAAGTTTTGAAAATTTTAAATTTTAGATTTTATTTCTAGTGTGTCTAAAAGTTACTATGAATCTTTTAAACCATATTTTTTTGTAATCTTCCATAGCCAATGTAGTATATATTTACGAAATCATTTTCAAAAAGTCCCGGTTTTGATTATTGGAGGCGTGAGGTGAGGGCGGGGGGAGCACCGATTGCACCAATACCGGAGAAAAAATGGAGGAATTCCGCCGCAAAAGTAAAGTGCTGTTTGATATTTCGTCTTGCTAATGCAATGATTTCAGTAAATGTGACTGTCCTAGAGACCAAAAAATACATGTATATGAATAGAGTTTCATTGCTGACCAACGTACTACACGAAAAATGATAATAGGAAACGTGGATATCGCTTCAACAAAACAAATGAAAACTGAGTTGAAAGGGAAACTTTTGAAGCAAAAATCCTTGTGCCCGTCTAAAAAAGAAACCACAGGTAAGCCAACTAACTCTCTACTCGATATTTCCACGTCTTCTGCATCACATGAATCTGATTGTAAAGATGTTTCAAAACCTAATGTTGTACCTCAAACACTTCAGAAGTAGGCCGCGGTTTGATCATTCCACACTGTCTACTATAGATATGGAGTGTCGGATAAGGCAGCGGCAGCCATTGCCTTAGCAGTTCTATATGACATCAAGTCTAATATTCCAGTTATTTAAAAGAGTAAACTTCGCAGAGAACGAAAGAAAACAAGAGGAAATATTAAGGACACAACACATAGTTTTATAAAAACCGGAGGGGACGCAATTCAGAGAATGACACATTGAAGAGCATTTTTCATTGATAAAAGAGCCAGACTCAATATATATTTAGGTTTTATTGCACCAAACTCTGGCACGTCGAAAGTTATAAACCAACGCCCGGGTTGCCGGCAATGAAATGAATTGCAATGGATAATTTGCTTGCTTCACATGAACGAGATACCATTTCAGCATTTGTTCGCACATCTTGACGGTAAGACATCTGGATCTCAAACATATTCAAGGACAGTAGGACTAGCTTTGGAAAACTGTGAAAAAAAGCCTATGGTTCATTTTCAGAAAATTGACGGAGAGTTGCATGAATTATTTACTAAAGACGTGGATACAGATCAGTTATATTTGTACAAAATAGTATCTGCAGTTACGGTGGGGGAATTACCTGAAGATTTATGCCACAAATCTCCTGGAAAAAATGTTTCATGCCAAATAGCTTACGTGTGCTAACCGAATTCTTCGTTTTTATGTTTCAACGGAAGCTCCTTCAGAGAATCTTATCATTTTAGAAACGTACGTTGGTAAAGTGTATGCTCCGGCTTGGTTCAGCATTATGTACTCATACAACCTGTAAAGATGGAGCACGTCACCTGTGGTAGTTAACCTCAGCGCCTAGATACTTATCAGCTGAACTAAAAACTATAATTGATCCAGTTATAGAAAGAAACAGCTACTTCGCACACCCCAAAAATGTATTGCTTGCAGTGTTGACTGACCCTCGCAAGCATATCCGAGAATTAGCTGCGCGTCATGTTCTAAAAGCACGCCGTAAGAAACTAAAGGTAGATTCAGACTGGACGACGTACGTACGCATCGCTACGCCAAACAATGCTTAGCAACCCATACATTTTCTATGAAAATGGCCACAGACATTGCACGTCGCGATGCGTGTGGCCAATGTGATTCTAAAACCTAAATTTTCATTGAAAATCTATGGTTGCTAAGTAGCCCAGATATTGTTAGGCGTAGCGATGCATACGTACGTCGACCCAGTCTGAATCTACCATTAGTAAAACAGGGCTGTTCCAATTTTCAAACATAAACCTCGATGCATCATATTATTTGGAAGCAAAATGTAACCGAACCCCCAATACTGAAGAATATATCGGATGAAAATCTTCAATTATTTGTAGCTCATGGGGGAGAAGGTAGATTGCCTCTTCTGCTTCTGCCATGTCATACTCAAGCAGTTGAAAGAAGTGTAACGACTGTTATTGAAGCCTTGACTACTTTATGTACGAAGTCTGCAAGAGAAGGTCTTATTAAGGCGATGATTGAGTCTCGCAAAATAATGCCGAAATTTGAGAGTAAGAATGATTTTGCTGGTATTTGAATACACTACCTTGAGATAATTTGAATTATATTCATATATGTTTTTAGTAAATAATTCGAAACACTTCCTCTATTTTGCGTTTTATTGAAAAATATTTATTTTTTACTTGTTTATCTAACATTTTTTAAAGATTTAACGAGGGTGGGTTTTTTTCTAATATGTGAAATTTCAAAGTCAATCCGGAGGAAGAAGATGATATCCAAATATTATTTTAAAAATTATATGATTTTTCATCGTTATTTAGCAGCCTTTTATCACTATTAAACAAATCAAAACAAGAAAAAAAATTTCCCCATACATTCGTGACCCACCTTATTATACATACTGATTTCAGGTTATTAAATATACCATTTTCAGGTTATTAAACATGTAAATTTCAGGTTATTAAACATACTAATTTCAGTTTATTAAACATATCATTTTCAGGTTTTTAACATACAAGAGGGAAAACGAAGGGGCGTTCGCCGGAGTGCACTCGCCAGGTCATTACCATAATACAAGACTTACCTTGTGCAGGAAGGCCTTGCCGCACTCCGGGCAGATGAAGTCCCTGCTACCTGAGTGTGTGCGCTGATGCACCAGCAGGTTGGAGCGCAGGGAGAAGCGCTTGGGGCAAGAGAGACAGGCGAAGGGGCGTTCGCCGGAGTGCACTCGCCAGTGCCCCTTCAGGTCCGAGGATGTAGAGAAAGCCTTACCGCACCCGGGGAACTGTAACCCGGAAAATAAGTATAATCAATTAATAGATGCAAAGGCAACACAGAGATAAGAAAGTTGGATCAAACTAGAGTAATGAAAGATGTAATGTAGTACTTTGTGTCTTTATTATGCATGTATTCTGTCATAGTGTGAGTACCCCAGAGTGATGCGTACCTCACAGTGGTGCGTATTTCACAATGGTGCGTAACTCACAGTGGTGCGTGCCTCACAATGGTCGGTACCTCACAGTGGTGCATACCTCACAGTGGTGCGGACGATGTCCCGTGTGTGTTCGCTGGTGCGCGTTGAGGTTGGCGCGCAGCGTGAAGCGTCGTGGGCACAGCGTGCAGGCGTGCGCGCGCGGTGCATCATGTGCCCGGCGGTGTGCGCGCAGCCCCGCCGCGCTCGACAGCCCGCGCCCGCACTGCTCGCACACACACGCCGGCCGCCCACTGTGACGCTGCATGTGCGCCTTCAGTGCTACAGCCACCACGAACCTGAAAATACCAAATACAAACATCAATCGGGGGATCTTAATATTATTGGTAGGAAGACTGACTTCCGCAAGCAGACCACTTCATTCACCCAAGTTGAAGTGAACAATTTATAAATATCTTTATCTGGCTAGATATTGCAGTGCTTCCAGAATGTTCTTCATCATGTATGCCGCAGTCATTCCTCGTTATATAAATCAACAATAATAATAGGCCAACAATGGAGCCCTGTGGTACACCACATGCAAATTCAATACTGCTTGAAACCTTTCCAATTACAACTGAACTACATGTATTGGAGTGGTAGCTATGTACATATTGGTATTTTCCCACTGTGTCCTGTTAACACATCTACTAGATACCTCAGCGAGTTATCTTACCTTTTGGTGCAGAGCGTGCAAGCATGCGGACGCTCGCCGGTGTGGAAGCGAGTGTGCACGCGAAGCGAGTGCGCATCGTTGGCGCGGTACCCGCACGCTTCACACATGTAGCGCGTGAGGCGACGCTTCTTCTTCTGTTTGCGCGTGACCGTGAATGGCACCTCATCTGGGAAGTACAGCTCCTGCCAAACAAAATCTATTATTTTCTTCATCCTACCTAGCATCAAAACCTATACTTTCTGACAATACTACCTGTGAACAACAACTACATGTGTTTGATTCAGTCTGTTATGCTATCCAAAGTGATCTCTCTATGCATTCAACATCAACTAAAAGAAGTCTGTTAGCCACTGGAGCGATTTCGGTTCAAATTTGGACCACTTTAATTTTTCTAGGATTGCTTTCGGTCCAAAAATGGACCGATTTTCGTACCATTTGTAAAACATTTATTGTAATTATTTGAAAAATTTTCATGGCCAGCAATTTATTCTATCAAATTTAGTCTATTTTATCAAATAGTTGATAAAATAGACTTTATGTCTATGGCCTTATCGATTGTCTTTGAATTCTACTAAAATGAATTTTGATAGTTGAAAAGCTTCGGTTCTACAAACGAACTTCAAAATAATTTTCAAACCAAACTTTTGATTCATTGAACACATATAAAAAAATGATTTTCTAGTATATATTTGCACCTGTGATCATGAAATCTCTGAAATTGGACAAAATGTTGCAAATTTAAAAACATATTTTATTTGCATTATTTCAAAACGTTCCCGCACGCTGTAATCTTAGATTAACAGAAATACATACTTACTTTAATTTCTTTGTCCCTTTTGGGAAGTTCTAATTCTTGAACCTCTGATTTTTCCACTTGTTTCCCCGTCAAGTAATCAATTTCGACTGATTCTTTTTTAAATTTTTTTCTGACTGTCTTCTTTTTATCTTTGCTCTTAATTTTCTTTTCTTTTTTCTCTTCTTTTGAATTTGTAATATTTTGTTCTGCTCCATTATTTTCTGGAAAAATGACTTACGGATATTGCGGTTAAAAATTGTATACCAAAACATATTGTCTGATTTTAAAACGTCAGGTTTATTTGTTAGGTTTTCAGAACAACTCCTATAGGTCTCATAGAAATTGTTGTGTCTCCCTTACTATCATGGTGAGAAATATGATCTCTAAATGTGTTAGAAAGAGAAAACACAATGCTTTATATTCCTATATAAAAGTTAACCAAAAACTAAATAAAATGCTTTATGAATCCAAAGTTTCCAACCGCAATTTGAAAAAAAAAATGAAACGACAAAAAAGTGAGATGGCAGTAACGTTTATAAAATATTTGCCTAATAAATTATGTGTGTTTTTATTTTTTTTCATTATCAGTAATTTCAGATAAAAAACAAATAAATTGATTCTCCCTGAGTTCCCTTCCCCCTACCTCTTCCACCTTCCCTGTCTAATCCTGCGATAATCTAACCCTACCCCCCTTCCTTCTCCTTCCTGCCACTAAACTGTATGAAATTCACTCATTTTTCAAAGAACTCGCGCGCCACGTATTGTAGTTTTTTTAATACAAATTTCATAATGCCGGAGCTCAATAATATATATAGAAACCTTCGCGGGCGTGCGCATAACATCTCACCAAAGTTTCATCACAATCGGATTAATGGTAAAGGAAATAATTTCATAACGCTAGAGCTCACTTGCACTGTATATAGAAACCATCACGGGCATGCACACGACAAATGACCAAAGTTTCATCGCAATCGGGTGAATTGTTTAGGTACTGCGTAAGGGACAAACAAAGAAACATTAATTTTTATATATTCTTCTTCATCTCGTGCCCTGTTCGTTCAACGAATGTTGGCTATCATGTTGGCTTTACGGACTCTGTCTACTGCAGCACGGAACAGCTCTACAGTAGACTGGCCAAACCACTGTCTCAAGTTTTCAGTCACGATGTCCTCCTTCTTCCAGGGCCCCGTCTTCCGGCAATCTTTCCCCGCATTGTGAGAGTTTGAATTTATATATTAAGATTTAAAAACCTATTTCATCACCTTTCAAAAACAGTTTTTTTTTTTTCAGATACATTCAGAAATATTCTATTTATTTGTATTTTATTGTAAAGCGGAAAGATTTTTACCGTCTGACAAAATACGCCCGATTTTTGATGGTTTAAGAATTCATAATAAATTGTGCAGCGCTCTTGAGGTGATTTTTCACAAAAACGACATTCTACAAATTATCCAATTATTATTATTAATCAGTTCTCACCTTTTTGCAACTTGGCCAAGGTGTTCAGAGGAACTTCCATTTCGTCCCAGTCGTCTGATTGACTTTCTGATGCCTTCGGTATCTTGGTTCTGCCAACCGATTTAGATATCTTCAAATTCAGTTTTGAAATCTGAGATTTTACGTCGAAACTTTCTGCAGAGTTTCTGGTAGTTTTTTTTGAGGAATCTTCAGATGAGCCAAAACTCTCTGTAAATTAAATCACATATTATTAAAAACGAATTCAAAAAAGAAAGAAAAGATTTTAAGTCTGGAATCGCTCAATTTGGGAGGCGGGTATAAGTACCGCCGCCCCGGAAACCATTTATTGGACTACCAACACCTCCGCCACAGGTCACCCCAAGTGGTTTGCTACGTTTGGTGACTAGCAGGGGTGCCCGGGTTCATGGGGTTAGGTTTGTCCGGGACTTGGCGACGGATGCGCCTGCCCACCAGCTGTGTGGCTGGTGTGGCGGGAGAGACTGGTTGAGGGAGACCTTTTGATCTCTCCAGATGGACTCTCTCGACCCATCGCCTTGCACCGCAGTGGGAGGGATGGCTTCACATGTCCATCACTCCTGGACATATTGATCCCCAGATTCCTACCCACCCCTCAAACCTTTTTCCTTCCCAGGACTTTCCTATTTCCTTTCCATTAAAGAACCCTGTTGAATTTGGCAGCCACCTCTGGTCTGGAGCCCCAAAGTACCTGAAAAAAAAAACCCTCGACTCTGTGACGAAAAGGGCAGTCCGTTTGATAGATTCTGCCGTCTTAACAAACGGATTGCAATCTTTAGAGCACAGGCATCGGGTAGGAATGCTATCTTTGTTCTACTGGTATTCCAATGGAAGATGCTCCGAGGAACTAGCACTATTGATCCCCTCGGCACTGGTGCATAGTCGGGAAACACGCACCCAACATTAGTACACAGTTGACATTTGTCACAGCTCGGCTGTGGAGCCACTTGCCAGCCTCTGTGTTTCCTCCTTCCTACAACATGAGACATCCATGTTCACTCCTTCCTCTCCTCAAAAAGACCCTCCACGCGGCATCTTCAAAGATGACACAGGCGCTGAGGGAAATATTGTTATTATATGGATGTTAGTGAGAAATGAATAAGACCTGTGTTTTGGTTATCTCCAGGGTTGATAGTCCAGCTCCGTATCCTGGCATCGCAGGACCAGCACTGGCGTCGGAAGGTCTGGTAGTCTCGCAGCATGCCGGCACATTCCTCGCACACCTTGTCGGGTCGGGGCGGGCTGCAGATCTGCTCCAACTTGCCACCAAATTATTACTATTACTGATCGTCTAGTTGATTACGCAGACATCTCCAAATACTAACTTTTGAGATAATAAGGAAAGCAATATTCGAATGCTCGTAGTAAATCAAATATTATTTACACTATAAAATAACACCAGGAGGCATAACGGTCGGTATATTAGTATGACATTTTGAAATTCCCTACTACTAGTGACCCAGAAAACATGGTTTAAAAAAAAAATTATTTCACTACAAGTTTTTGTGCATTATACTTAATTGATTGTTTTTTTTTAATGAATACCGCACAAGAGTTCCAACTGCTCCCGTCTAGGTCTAGAGCCAGCTTACTCTTGCATTATTTGCGGTTATAAATATTTCTCATCATACATGGTTTGACCACACATATGCCTCAGGGATTTCATTTCTACAGCTTTCAGTCTACTTTCATCCTTCCTCTGCCAGTTCCCTGCCTCATTGCCATACATCAGGGTAGGTACTGTCACATCACTACTGTAAAGTAGGGCACATCACTAGTATAAAGTACTGGTGATCAATATCGTCTATGGTGTACGCTCTCTCTGTGTCTAGGTCTGGTCATGTCAAGTCGTTAATAAATCTTCATTATAAAATAAAATTGAAAGTGTTCTCAATAAGATCCTCGAACAATTACCCAACGAAACAGGTACCAGCACTCCACTGTGCACTGCTAGCTTCGCTTCTTTGGACAGTTTTTTGTTAGCGCCAACGGCATTCAGTCCTCCATTAATTTATCATTCTTTCAATATCTCTATCAACTTTCAATATCTTTAAAAATATTTCATAAATATGCGAACTCATCCACCTGCTCCAAGTATTCATCATTCACAACTATATTGCACACTGTTTTCGTGCTCTCTCTTTCAAACACCATGACTTTAGACTTACTTACATTCATCATTAAGTCATTCTGCATACATAATTGGTTTATCCTAGATACGAGAGACTTCAGATCTTCTATACTGTTAGAAATCAGCATTGCATCATCAGCATACAACAGGCAACATACTTTCATATAATACTGTACAATTAAAAAACCTTAACAACACAGATATTAAATACTATTCTGAATATAATAAGTAACATTTTTCAATAAAGATCCTCGATAAAATATAAGAAATGTTTATTACCTTCAAAGAAACACACTCCAACATTCTCTGGGCCATAGTTACATTGTTGACTTCTGTAAACAGTGAAATTTTTCCTTCCCGCTGCAAACAGGCTCGACACAATGCTTCTAGATCAGCCATATTATGAAATAATTAATTAATGATAATAATATTACTATTTTCCGGCCATTGCAGCTTAAATTTTAGGTAATTTTTTGTTATTGGTGGCCACGGTTGTTACGAATAATTTTTAGAAAAAAACTTTAGATTCGCCTTAATCACTATAAAAGGAAACTTTTTGCATCACGGCCAGAGGAAAAAAAAGCATTTTAATTTTTAATTGCGTAAAATTTCACTTCACTTCGCGAACCGATATGTCATTAAACCGCCGCCTGCCGCTGTCATTTTGTTATGTTGGTATACCCGATATATTACCGCAACATAACGAGGAGCTAGAAATGACACTACTACGCAATCTATGCAAATTAGGTAAGTACTAGTTTGGCGAAATTCTGGAAATAAAATACAGTAAAATGAATAAAGACCTTCAGGCACGTTTTTTTGCATTCATTTTTTTATGTTAAAAGCTTTACCTAAAAATCTGTTTTGAGCACTAGTTTGGCGAATACTGGAAATAAGGGGAGAGTAAGATGTTTCCGTGGCACCGCCATTTGACGATGGATTTCGATAAATCAACCCAAATAAATCGTATTTTTTTTATAAAAAAATACATTCACTTTTGTATCACAAACCATGTTACACAAACCTAGCGTAGCCGCTAAACTACTTGAAAACTGGGATGTTTCTCTTGCCTTGACGCGAGCAGGCGCTACGAAGGGGGCACTTTCTTTTGTATCACAAACCATGTTACACAAACCTAGCGTAGCCGCTAAACAACTTGAAAACTGGGATGTTTTTCTTGCCTTGACGCGAGCAGGCGCTACGAAGGGGGCACTTTCTTTTGTATCACAAACCATGTTACACAAACCTAGCGTAGCCGCTAAACAACTTGAAAACTGGGATGTTTTTCTTGCCTTGACGCGAGCAGGCGCTACGAAGGGGGCACTTTCTTTTGTATCACAAACCATGTTACACAAACCTAGCGTAGCCGCTAAACAACTTGAAAACTGGGATGTTTTTCTTGCCTTGACGCGAGCAGGCGCTACGAAGGGGGCACTTTCTTTTGTATCACAAACCATGTTACACAAACCTAGCGTAGCCGCTAAACAACTTGACAACTGGGATGTTTTTCTTGCCTTGACGCGAGCAGGCGCTACGAAGGGGGCACTTTCTTTTGTATCACAAACCATGTTACACAAACCTCCATGATTCCAGTGCCTCAGCTAGACTCTGAAGTGATTCTGATTAGAGGTTCGTTTACATTATATTATTTATTCCGTTTTTCACAATTACGCGCCTTTTCATGTATCCCACGAAGTCGGCTACAGTCGTATGCATACTCTTGTTTGTATCAGGGATACCAACATAACAGTAGTGACAGCGGCAGGCGGCGGTTTAATGACGTATCGGTTCGCGAAGTGAAGTGAAATTTTACGCAATTGAAAATTAAAATGCTTTTTTTTCCTCTAGCCGTGATGCAAAAAGTTTCCTTTTATAGTGATTAAGGCGAATCTAAAGTTTTTTTCTAAAAATCATTCGTAGTAACCGTGGCCACCAATAACAAAAATTTACCAAATTTTAACACAATAAAGTAAAAACAAACCACAAAGTAAATCACAACCTCAAAATGTCAAAGTCAAAACTGTCAAACCAAACCATAAATAAAACAATCCCATCCCTGTCAAACTAAATTTAACCATAGGTTTTGTTTTTAAAAACATAAATTTTCATTGGTGTTGCCAGTTTTATAAATTAACCGTCTCACGCTACTTAGGCTGAAATCAGATGGTTCACTAATCGTTCATTTCTGTATTTCATTCCACCTATTTCACTTGGAATTACACGTCTGAACAAGAAATGAAAAAAAAGTTAAACGAAGATGGGAACATTCACTCGAGTAACCATAAAGTAAACCTTCACTCGAGTGAACCGTCTGATTCCAGCCTTATGGAAAAAAATAACAGATTATTGTCATCTGTATCATCATGTAAAACCCAGTATAAATAAATAAATCTGCTATAAACGAATACACAGGTTTTCTATATTACAACTTCTAAGGCCTATGGCTTATCGAATACGGATTACAGACTATTCCTATTATAAACGGGACTTTACGTGTCGTGGTGCTTAGTCCCTGGCTACACGAGTGGTTTGTCCGCCGCGGGAAACCGCTCGAGAAAGCTGCTGCAGACCATCATATTACACGGGTGACGGTTTCCCGCTATCTTTTGTTAATTCTTCAAAATGGATCCGCCAATGATCACTGCTCTTGCAGCGTTTATTTTTGTATAGTTCTCGCAGGAAATGATGCAATCGTGGGAAACCGCTCGTGTAGTATAGACTGCGGTTATTCGCTGCGAGAGAACTGCTGCACGCGGCGGTCGAATTTCTTCCGCCTGTGAATCGCGAGCGGTCGCAGCGATAGAACCACTCGTGTAGCCTAGGCCATACCACGTGCATAATAAATTGTGTCTGCTACGATTTAAGGCTTCTGCCCATTACACCGTTCCATACCATGACCGTACTATGAACGTATCAGCCACGAAATAAACACGCTACGCCCTACTATGCCCACTAGAACGTGCTAACACCGTATGATACCCGTACGTAACGGGTTTAGTGACCGTATGATACCCGTATACACTGGGGTTAGTGTACTTACCATGCCCGTTCAATAGGCGTACGGTTCTAAAATCGAGGGAGAATACTGAACGTTTTTTAAGCAACTAGTTGACGATGAAGAAAAATTTCATACGTACTTTCGTATGACGTCATTCCAATATAACGAATAATTAAGTTTTATCACTAAAATAATAGTATCACTATTAGAACGGGGTTAGAACTGGGATCATACGCGTTTGATCTCCGTTAACACCGTCACGTGCCATGCATAGAGCGGACCGGCACCTGCAAAATATTGTCATCGAGAATTCGCCGTCAGTCCGGTCATGTCATGGTATGCGACGGTGTTAGTCGGTGACGGGACGGGCTAGTGGGCAGCGTTTCATACTGATCGATACAAATAATATTTTGTTGCATGCGCCGCAACGGTTACGGTCATGGTATGGAACGGTGTTGTGGGCAGAGACCTTTACAGGCGGTTCCCCGCGGCAGTAAAACCGCTCGTGTAGCTGGGCCTTACTGTGGTGAGTGTGCACACAGTGTGTCGGGTCGTGGCGTGCCCTGGCGTTATTTCTGAACAGTAGATATTAAACCTTAAACTTTGCAGCCTTTAAATATGCATAATGTTTTCTTGTGACTCGGATAGTGATTTTGATGAAGATCTTCAATTTCTCTTAGCAATGCAACTTCGTGAGGGCAAAAAAATGAAAAGAGGGTACTGGGTTCACCCTATAACTAAATGAATAAAAACCACATAAATAAAGAAATTTAAAAATTTCATGTCGTGCGACACGCCACGACAAGTAAGTATGTTTCCGCCTTTACTTATAATGATTCCCTAACACGATGCTATAGCGTCGTATTAGCTATACAGGGAAGGGGGCCTATACTGGTCAGTGGTCAGGTTCAAATTTATTTACTCATAATCATAAATTTTCCCAATATAGCTCGACCGCTGGATTATGGGTAATGATTTTTTTACGGTAGCAACACTTAGCTTCAAACCAAAAACGCGGTCAATTTGGCATTTGGCGGTATGTTCGGGGGGTATAACTCCGATCCAAAATTTCAACAGTAACGAAGATGAGAAATATCTATGACTGTGTGACGACAAGAAGGCGGCGACCATGCTGCGACCAATAGAACACGAGTATATATTATATATATAAACAGTATTGTTCTATGGTTTATTTATGTTTGACACAACTTGGCGCGAGACCACGCGCTACTATTCTGACGTAAATATTTGGATTATTTTTTGTGAAATGCCACCTAAATATCGTTCCAGTGTGAAAGGCTGTTTAGACGTAAATTCAATTCGGCATAAGTTTCCATCCTGGGAAAGAAAGGAGAATCTGTTTCGGGAATGGTCGATGAGAATTGGCAGACTCGAATATGGTGATCGAATGCAAAATGCGTATTAAAAAATAACTCATTGTCTACTTTTAAACTTCCTGAAATGAGACAATATCCTCGTGAAACAGGATGCATTGTAACCAAAATGCAGGTACACATAATTATATTGATTATTCATATGAAATTCTAAGCTCATTTCGTACTGTTATTTTTCTAGTTGACGAGTGATGAAATATCAATTTTTTATGCATTTGTCTTGTTTTGATCTGTCAGATGTGTCATGATAGTGAAGTTGTTTTAATTAATCTTTTCAGCTCGATCATACAATGCCTATGTTTGTTTTGAACACCAAATCGTGACACACTGTTCTGCACTAGTTCTACTACCAGTTCTGGAGTTATAAAGAGAAATTCGTTTCCTTCACAGGACTGTCTGGGTATGTGTTTGAATTTTACTATATTATTATAAATTATTACCCAGGTAAAAATATTAATATAGCGACGGTTAGCTTGCTTAATGGTGAACTTTATCCACCGAATGTAGTATGTTTCTACTAATGTTTTAAATTTTCTTAAATCTTTGTTGTGAAGGTCAATTGACTTATTTTGATGCACATCCAAATATATTGATTTAGCATCTTAATGATGACATATGGTTGTTTGTTGCAGGAATGTAGAACAGTAACGTTGTGGTGTCACATCAGGATATGACGGCCAGTACATCTGGGGTGTTGACGTGTTCCACCATTCTGTGGTGCCTCTATCCTTGAGAGAACACAGATCTCCAGGACTGGAGCATCAAATATCTTGTTCGAACGAAGTCTTTATGGACCTTTGATATATCTCCCCTCGGTAATATGGTAAATTTATTTTAGACCTGATAAAAGTTATAATCTGTTCATTTATAGAGCAGGTGGATGAGTTTGTGTATCTGGGAAGTATGTTTATGAGAGATGGGATGGCTGAAATAGATATCGAAAGGAAGGTAAATGCAGGTAACTATTAATGGAGGACTGAATGCCGTTGGCGCTAACAAAAAACTGTCCAAAAAAGCAAAGCTAGCAGTCCCCAATGGAGTGCTGGTACCTACCCTTATGTAGTGCAGTGATACATGGCAGAGGAAGGATGAGAGTGGACTGAATGCTGTAGAAATGAGATTCTTGTGGTAAAGCCATATATGATCGTGTGAGAAATGTGGAGATCCACAAAGAATGCAAGGCTGATTAATGTAAGAGTAATGAATAAGATTAAGAAAGGGACTCTCAGATGGTTTGGGCATGTAGAGTGAATAAACAAGGAAAGGAGTGTAAGGAGAATGCATGATGCAAATGGTAGAAGTTGGGGATGCCCGTGGAAGACTTCGCACGATCAAGTGAATCAGATACTTGAGTTGGGCCATGTCGGCAGTAAGAATAATAGAAGAGTATGTATGAGACGATGTATGAACGTGAATGAGGCAAAGAATGTGTGCCAAGACCGGGTTGTTTGGCAGTCTGTCCTCTGCCTACCCCAGCGGAATTGGCGTTATGGTTAGTTTTTCTTGTATTATCTGTTTATAATAAAATACCAAAACATATAACCGAGTTTTTTATTTTTTTGTTTAACCAATCATTTATTTTTAAAATAATATTTCGAGCAGATGAATGGGCCGTTTTCGCACGATTTTGGCCGCTAGGTTCGCTCATAGTCCTACCGGTCCAACTATTTTATTTAACTGTCAGATCCCATACATTTTTTAGGCCGTTTGACGCAATTTAGTGTTTTTAAATATTATAATAATGCCTTCAACCTGTTGTAGTGTTCTAATGTGTAGAAATAGGAGTGGGCAGCAGTTTCCCAAAGATAGAGACTTGAAAGCGAAATGGAATCATTCCATCAGGCGTTCCAAATGGGCACCGACTCGTACTTCTGAAGTCTGTAAAGCTCATTTCAGGGATACAGATTGTGTTTTCAATAATATTAACCATAACAGTAATTACATGACTCATTTAATTAATATCTTACTATAATTGAATCCCCAATATAATATATAGAGTACTTGTATAGTATAATGAACACGTAAAAAAACATTTGACAAACAATGCACAAAATTTTGCCTTACGCAGCTGACATTAATTGACAAACGTTTAATATAAGTGTACTCAATCACAGCTAACATTAATAATTATGGTAGATATAATATCTTATTTCCCTTTTATAAATTAACCATATTTTCAATTATTGCAATAATTTTATTACACGGTTATCAAACTGTCTGGCACGAGATTTCTGGGCGGCTGATTCTTCATTGTTGGCGATCTAATTTGCTTTCATTTCTCGTCCCATGTCTGTGTATCTTGTGATTGTAATTTAATATTCAGTAGGAGTGTTTTAGGGAAAAAAACTAATTATTATTATTTCTTAACGTAGACCGTTTTGTATTTTATATCATGCAAGGATGGAAATTTGAACCTAATTTATTTTCAGATGTACTGTACAGGCAAAAGCTACTGAAAGGTGTAGTTTCTTCTAAATGTAGAAGTAGGTAATTTAGAATTAAGAAACAGACGGGAAAGGCGTCTGATATGTGAACAAAACATATATAAATTCTACAAAACCAAAACCACAAGATGAAGCGGCGTTGCCTGTGAATCTAGAAGACGAGGCAGTAGAAGTCATATTGCCCGGTCTCCGGTGATATTTTCGATGTTCAATGTGACATTTTGAAAGTCACAGGAGACCAACATTTTATTTCCATTTTTTCTCCGAAAAATGTCAGGAATCACTGGTTTAAAGTAAGTCAAGTACGTCCCTTAACACCCTGTATATATTAAAATAAACTTTTGTTTCACCTCAGGGGAAGCTTATGGCGCAGACTACGCCAGTCAGTCGAAGAATACCATCATCACTGCCATGGTTGCCTGGATGGAGATGGAGTCCCTCCTGATGCCCTTCTGGAAATGGGAGCCTGTCAAATATCCCCCATGAACGGATATTGCATATTTTTTTGGATTTATTATTATATACCTACTATATTTTTCATTTATTTTCTGTTTCATTCTACGTATGAATGCATTGTTATTTTGTCAGTATTTGTGCTATTTCAAAATATGGATAGTATTGCATTGCGCAACATTCTGAAATAAACGATCATTATTATATTTGTTTTATTAAAATAAAGTGTGGGTGTCGGTGCAGTTTTGTCATGGTTTTCTGCGACCTTGCACGACAGCTACTGCCGTGGTTAAAAAAGATTGTTGTTTAGTTGTACTAAATAACACAAAATAATTTAACAAATATATAAATAAATAAAAAAAACATTCTTTTATTTCTCGAGGTCAATATGAAAAGAACAAGATTACAGACATAATATAAATATGTCGTAAAACATTTACAAACATTATACACATAGAAGAACATATCAGTACAGCAAATAGTTAACATTATACATAAATTATTTATTGTTTTGGCACTTATTTTATTTTTTTACATCCAAATATTATATGGTTGTGGTAGCATCGGTCAACGCGTGATAAACTTTGTGAACAGTCAACCTGTTAAAATAAAGAAAAAAGATTAGCAAATTAAATATGCAACTAGTGTAGAATAAAAACATAAATATTTTCAAGTGAGTTTGTCAAATCAATGCCTCCAGGAGGCGAAACAGCTGCCATGCATAGTAATAGATACACTTAGTAAAATATTTTAAATCCTATTTGATTTAAAATAATTATATTAAAAATATGCAAGATATTATTTTTCCAATAATTATATTAGGATGACATGTATTTAATTACTACTTATTTACATTCTATAGAGTCATTGGAGGTTGTCCACTATTTACCTGCCCTGGTATAAGTAACATAAGGTCACTCCTTCAAGGCTCTCGCAAGGATGCAATTTTTTTTGTATAAGAACGATTCTACATTTAATATAACGAAGCTAGACCTCCAATGTCCGTGCATATGGTGTTAGGTAGCAGTATGCAAGTGCTTACAATATACACAAGACGGAAAGTAGTAGACTTATTGCAAGTAGTAGGCCTAGGATCAAAATCAAGGAGCTGTTGTTGAGACAACTGCTGTTTTTTTAGTTGCAGATATTCCGCTTTTATAGGCACACCATGATGTTTCCTCGGTGTATGAAAATTTTGTAGCATGCTTGTACAACTTTGTTGAACAACGATTTTTTTATTGTCACTAAAATCTACTATTCCATGTAGAACTACAAATGCGTGCTTGCAATGTGCCAATACGCCAGCTACATACTCACATTAGCATGCCGTAAAGTGTTACAATTATAATGTAAATAGACAGCATAAGAAAGATGTTTCCTGTACTACGAAGCACACTTTCCTAAAATATCGGGTGTGCCATATTCATGTGCACTTCGAACACTCAGCACTCACATACTTACCGCTTTGTCGGTGTTCTTCAAACTTTCCCAGGAAACACTGCATTTATGAAGTTCTTCCCGCGTCTGTGCTGGAATATTGGAAGCCATGTTGATGTCTTGAAAATCTTCTGGCTTCGGCGTAACCATTTCCAAGACATCTTCGTCCGCAACGCCAGCAGGATTGAAATTATGATGTTTATCATAGTCTTCGAGTCTTAAATAAAACGCATTATGATAATAACTTTTAGTGATAAATTAGAAAAGAAATTATCGTAGGCAATACAAATAAGCAATAGTGGCGTATTTACTAACCTTTCTTCGAGAATAGTTTTTTTTACCAAAAGTTTTGGCATTACGTCCTTTCAACTCTTCCTTCAATTGGAAAATAGTCCACTGACGTATTTTTT